>VZTA01025307.1:92264-120832 GCA_013398855.1 Mohoua ochrocephala | reverse complement strand
GCGGCGGCGGCTGCCGGGAGGAGCTTCGCTGGGCTCGCCGTGCGCTGCCGTTCTTGGGTAACGTTGAGGACGCAAGTCAGCATTGCCAAGCGCACCTGGGCCATCCACCCCACTCGTGCTAACAAATCCAGGCGTTTTCCAAATGTGCATGAGTTGAAGGTAGTCAGCCTCGTTCACATTTTAACGTGGTTATACAGAATGATTGAAATATCATGTTCTTCATCTGAATACCGCTGACAGTACTTAGCTCACGAAGATGTGTGTTTTTCTATTTGTCCCATGCTTAGCATGGGATTTGCTGTCATAACCACAGGGGCCTGGAGCACTGGACTTCTCACAGGGTTTCAGTCCCCTGCACCTCATCTTTAGAGACAGACTACAGTTGGTCTTGTAGAGTCACGGTGTGTCCCGGATCTGGTACCACTCAAGGAGGATCACAGCTTTTTGAGTAGTTCTCTGAAACCGTGAGCTCAGTGTTTAGCTATAGAGGAAGGATGCAAGGAGGATAGGACAGACTTCAAAGCACGTGTTGCTTCTGCTTCTGGACTACTTTGTGATGCTTGAGTACTTCACTCTGTCTCAAAGAGGGAAAGTGGCTTGTGGAGCTGGAGAATAATGCAGGGAAAGACAGTTGTCATGAGCAAAGGAATTACTGATTTCCACATGTGGATCAGTTAAATGGATGAGGACTCTTTACCCTGGAAAAGAAGTGTCTCCCTTGACTGAAGGGAGAGATAAGAGAAACCTGTGGAAGTACTACTGGCTTGAAGATGATGAATGGGAAACAAGCATAGTGGTAGTTATAAACTGCGGAATTTGTTATATTTGTGGGATATACTGGATTCTGAAAGATTACATGAGTTTAGAAAGCAAATGAAGGAAAACACTTGAGGGTCTTTAGGTGCAACAAACACACCTTCTGCTTCCAAAGTCCTTAAGGTTCTGCTGTTCCCTAGACATCTTGGTGCTGACCTTTGATCTGTCTCGGTACAGCTTTCACAGAATCACAGCATATTCTGAGTTGGAAGGGACCCACAAGGTACATCAAGTCCAACTCTGAATTGCCTATACAGGGATAGAACTCACAACCTTAGTGTTATTAGCACCATGCTCTAACCAAGTGAGCTAATCTCAGCATCTTGTACGTTCTTCTTCTGTGGGAGGTAGTTTCTTTTGACACAGAAAAATACAAGTGGCAGAAATTCAAGTAATCTTAGAAAGCTATGTCACAGATCTTCAACTCAGTAAGCTGTGTGTTCTGGGTGACACTACCTGAAGAGGATCAGTTGCTGTGAGCTTGCTGTGTTACCCTTCTTCCCACTGGCCACTATTGGACATGAAGTACAGAACTAACGAATCTTTGGATTGATCTTGTGCAGCAGTCCTTACAGATTTGGTCACAGAGTCTCAGAATTAGATTAGGCAGAGGTACATCTGCACTCAGCCTGCTCTGAGGACTTTGTTTGCTGTGCTAACATTCTCATTATATGGCATGGCTGGAGGCTTTCCATAGTTTCAGTCATCTCAGAGAAAGCAAATGATGTTTTTGGTTTTAGTTGGCGTCAGTCATAATTTATGTAGGGCCGTAGGGTTTAAGTAACACCTTCTGCTCAGAAGTGTTAGAGTTTAAATTTTGTTTCAAGTTTATGTAAAGACGTGATGGCATTGGTTTTTGTTAAAAATGAGTTTTAGAAAATCTCTATAGAAGCATAAATGAGAAGAATAGTCTGTCTCTGTCCTCTTCAACAAAGAAGCTTCAAATTAACTTATTTTATTAATTTGCTTTTTGCACTGTGCTTTAAATGTAATATTAATTACATTCAGTTAAGACTTGAGCATTTGACTATAGCCCATGTGTCTGTTTCACATTCCATGCTAATGGGAATTCATTTTAGAGGCAGTTGTGCTTATTGGTATCTACAAATATTGAGCTGTCTCCAGACCCAGAGACATTATGGGTAACTCTTTTCTTAAGCACCACCCTTCTGTGTTAAAATTCTATAGCTGTTTGTTCTGCAGAGGATTTTAAGAGTTGTTTCCAGATATTCTTGGGTATCACATGTAAAATATTCATCTGATATTTCTTTGCCTCTTGAATGCTCATCTTTGTCATTTTATCATTTGAAGGCTGAGGATCTTTAGCTGGTAAGTGTCACAGATTTTGTTTGGGTTTTTTTTTTTTTTCATAGAATCATAGAATATCCTCAGTTGTAAAGGATTCACAAAGTCCAGCTCCTGCACAGAACAGCCACCAGAATCCCACCAGTGTTGTCCAAATGGTCCTTGAGCTCTAGCAGGTTTAGGGCCATGACCACTGCCCTGGAGAGCCTGTTTCAGTTCCCGACCACCCTCTGGGGAAGAACCTTTTCCTGATATCCAGCCAAAGCCTCCCCTGACACAGTCCCAGACGTTCCCCTCAGGTCTTGTCACTGGTCTCAGAGAGCAGAGGTAGGAGCTGTCCCTGTGCTGCCCCTTGTGAGGAAGTTATAGACTTCTATGGAGTCGCCTCTCCATTTCCTCTTCTCTAGGCTGAACAAGCCAAGTGACCTCAGCCACTCCTTGGATGGCCCCTCCAGACCCTTCACCATCTCTGTAGGCTCCTTTGGACACGCTCTAATAGCTTTGGCTCTTTCATATATTGTGGTGTCCCAGACTGTCCCCAGGACTTGAGGTGATGCAGCCCCAGTGCAGAGCAGAGCAATGTCCGGGAAGGACAATCCCTTCCCTGGCCCAGCTGGCGATGCTGGACCTGATGCCCCTCAGGACACAGCTGGCTCTCCTGGCTGCCAGGGCACTGCTGACTCATATTCAACTTGCTATCAGCCAGGACCCCCAGGTCCCTTTCTGCAGTGCTGTTCTCCAGCCTCTTGTTCCCCAGTCCATCCGACCATACAGAGTCACCCTGTCCCAGGTTCAGAATATGCTGCTTGTCTTTATTAAACTTCATGCGGTTGGTGATTGCCTAGCCCTCTGACTGTCAAAGTCTCTCTGCAGGGCCTCTGTGCCTTCCAGGGAGTCGACAGCTCCTCTCAGTTTAGTGTCCTCAGCAAGGTTACAAATGTCAGCAGGGTTACAAATCATTTATGAAGCTGTTAAAGAGCTCCGGGCCTAAGATGGAGCCCTGCGGAACCCTAGTCGTGACCGGTCACCAGCCTAATGTCATCCCAGTCACTATAACCCTTTGCGCTTGACTCATGAGCCAGTCGTTCACCCATCACACAATGTGTTTATCCAGCTGTGGCCTGGACATTTTGTCCAGAATGATCCTCTGAGAAACAGTATCAAATCTTTGCTGAAATCCAAAAGGATTACATCATATGGCTTCCTTTGATCATTTTGAGAAATAGTGTTTGGTATTACTAACTGTGCAGATTTGCCTGTTTTCTGTAGCAGGTAGTTGCTTCGTAACTACATCATAACGTGTTGTCAGTACTTGAAGAAAGCTATTGCCTGATTATTCCACTTCTCTTTGGTTTTCACAGTTCTGTGCCAATGATCCTGAAGTGTTTGTCCAAGCAGCACTGTTGGCTCAGGATTACTGTGATGCCATAGACCTAAATTTGGGTTGCCCCCAAATGATTGCGAAGAGAGGTACGTGCAAATCTGAACCCTGGATAAGCAGAGAAATGGCAAATGGTGTTTCAAATGTGAATGTTGGCAGTAAAATATCAAGAGGGCCAAATCAAGCCTTGGGGAGGGGCTGCAGTACTGCTGAAGTCAGACTTAGTTACACCCAATAGGGTAGCAGGTAACGCTTTGTAGTACCTAAAGCAAAAATTAGATAGAATTAATTCCAATTTCTCTTAAGTGACAGCTCCTGTGTCTAGAATATCCTTCAGAATCAGTATTTTTAGTAAGAGCTTGATTTTCTTTCTGATTTCAGTTGCTCAAACAGCCTGTTTTTGAAAAACTGCACTTAAAATTACATCATTCAGACACTTAGGATCTCCTATTTCCCTGATACTTGCACAGAGTTTTTTCACAATAGCGTAGAAGAGGATGACGCCTGTTGAATTCCTTAGATACCGCATGTTTGAAAACCAGAACCACTGTTTGAAAATTTTGTATCAGTTAAGGTGTTGAGAAAAGATTTGTTCAGTAACTGCCCATTCTTCTTTTAAAATATCTTTCAAGGACTAATAGGAAATGGTCAGTGGTGCAAATAGATCTTTCAGTCTGATCATCTTTTATTCTAATGGGATTTAGGAAACATCTGGTATAAACCCTTAGAAGTTGGACTTTGAGCTGCCAGTGTCAACATATCAGCCTTAGGGAGTACCAGTGAAAGTAGGGTGTGGGGATTCCTTGTTTATCCTGTCAATCTAGGGTGGCAGGGAGAACAGAATGATCCGACTCTTCCAGCTGGGGCAGGACAGAGCAACTCTTGTTTCTGCCAGTGAGGCGTATGAGTGTCTGGATCTTTGTTTGTGAGTGTTTATGAAAACTGTGCTTCAGGATCTTACTCTTCTGCACAAGTCTGTCATATGCTATTTTATCATAGGTCACTATGGAGCATTTCTGCAAGAGGAGTGGGATCTTCTTCAGAGAATGAGTAAGTATTTAGAGAGGGAATGGGATGAACTAATTATTGAGAGGAGGTTAGGGATTTTGGGGGAAAGGAGGTGCATCATGTTTCTTTGGGCAGAGTTGTGTTTGGATTTTGAAGGGGCGGTTGCATTCTTTTTTTTTCTTTTTTTTAAATTTCTTACTGTATTCCAGTGGCACCCTCAAGATACTTGGTGGTATCCCACTGCAAACTCACACTAGATCTGCTAAAAGACTTTTGTACCTGAAACAGACTTCAGGTGAAAGTGAGTCAATTAAGTTCCAGTCTCATATGATAGTGGCTCTCCAACTCTAGAAACAGTAGAAGTCCCAGTGCCTTACTTTTTCACTTTGAAGTTCTCAGGTGCCAAGAGTCGTGTTTCTGCTTGAAGCCACAGTTGCCCCTTTCTGATCAACTCCATGTACTCTTTCTGTCCACAGCATAGCAAATTATGCCTTTCTTCTCCTAATTTGTGTAGGTTGTTTTCAGGCTATCCGTAGCTGTTGTGAACAGCATCATATATTTTTTTTAAGAAATACATTTGTAACTGATATAAAAAGCAAGGTTTTGGTCCTTTTGTAGAACTGAGAATGTGCCTTCATCCCACTTCAAAGCAAGTGCTGGAACCATGAAGATAGTCTTATTTCTGTTTGCATTCCTGGTACTCTGGGGAATTTTGAGCGATGTTTGGCACAAAGACACTGCTGAGAACCTGGAAGATAGACAGTGCTTCCTTGCCCAGCATGTAATGTGGCTGTTGAGAAATATGCAAATCAGAATAGCCTCAAGGTATGAAGAGAAACCAAGGCTGTCTAGTAAGAGAGTTGTCTTAGGCTGTCCTCTTCCTACTTCTTTCCCCAGCCGCCTTTAAAATGGTGGAACACTCTTTTCTGCTTGCACCTGTATACACCTTGCTTGCTCCTTTGAAAGGGCGATAGGAAGTACCTATCATTAGAGCTCGTAGGATTTGGATTAGAAGACAGCAGGGGACTTCCTACATTGTATATCCAAGCTCTGGAAGAGAAGAGAATTTCAGTCACACCATTACTCAGTGTTTTCCTGTTGGCTCTCTTTGTTAGCTTTCTTTTTAGTATTTTCGTGATTCCGTGTACTGTGTAAGACTGGGAGTTTAACATGTTGTTCTAGATTTCACCTTGACTCTATGACCTACATTTACTACTTGATTGCATCCTACCTAGCCTACCTCACTTGGTAAGCCTCTGCGTGCCATGGATAAGACTCTACTTATCATGGTTATTTGGGTGATAATTTGCAAAGAAGTAATGCACTTTTTGTAGGAAAGGTAGATAAGCAAGTGTTAATGTTGGAGGAGTACAATAGCCTGTGATGATAATAAACTTCAATAATTAGGTATCAATAATTAAGTCGTGAGGGGGGCAGTCTTCGAAAGGGAAGGCTTGATGCAGTGGAAATGTTAGGGCTGTTAAATGGGTGACTATTTTACGCCACCTTGTTAGGATGCAGATTTTGTGCTTCATGTTTATGTTACTGTTATGTGATTAAACTATGCAATAAGGATTGCAGAGGACGCTGCTGATTTTTTAAGCTGTGAGAACTGCATAGTATTAACTTCTCAGGCTTTTTCCATACCACACCCAGTATCAGATCTTGAGGAGAGCAGACACTTTTCATAGCATTGTGCAGCCCACTTACCTGTCTTTTCAATCTTTCTCAGTTTTACTGGCTAACGAGAAGCTCTCTGTTCCCATCACATGCAAAATCCGCGTTTTCCCAGACATTGACAAGACAGTGAAGTATGCACAGATGCTGGAGAAAGCTGGCTGCCAGGTAAGAAGGCAGCTGCTCCCTCTACTCTTGCATTGGCCACATATCTTTGTTTAAAGTATCTGATGACCAGTTCTTGGTATACTGTGGAGGTGAATAGGCTGCATTATTTTGCAGACAGAGCAAACAGGATGCAGACAGATTCTGTGTGTTTGCAGTCCTAGGCCGCAGGTCAGTAGTGTGATACAGAAGACATGATGATTTCAGAGTCTCTTGTAATCACTGCACTGTGCAGCATCTTTCACTGTGGTTGAGCATCTCAATCTTCACATAGTGCTGCAGGAGGCAGTGTGGATGCATGAAATCCACAGTACTGTAGAAAAAAAAGGGTATCAAAAGGTATCACTAGAAGAAATAGGCAGCCTTCTAGGATTTAACTCCAGTTAAATTGGAAGAGATGGTCTGTAGTTAGAGACGGTACTGACAGTATTTGGACCTTCTGCTGAGGAGAAAGCTAGATCAATGTATCACAAATTCCAAAGCGAATCACAAATGGAATCCAGTGCAAAAGGAAGTCTGTAGGTTCTCCCGTGATACAATCTTGTCATGCCATGGAGTAGCAAGAGGAAAGGAGCCTAAGACCATGCCACGGTAGGTGAGCTGCCAATATCTTTCTGTGTTGCTAAACTCTGTGCACTGTTGAAATAGCAGCAGGAACTCAGTGGCATCCATGAAGTGTAGGGGTTGAAAGGAAATTTTTGTCAGTGGATTTATTCCAGTGGTTCATACACGTGGAAAGTAAATGTAATTTTGTGTTCCAGCTGCTGACTGTGCATGGCCGTACTAAAGAACAGAAAGGACCACTTGCTGGCGTGGCATCTTGGGAGCACATTCAAGCTGTAAGGTTAGTGAGCAGTACCAGTCTTAGTGGATTCCTGCTAACACTCTGGATTTTAAGCAGAGTGTACAGTGGCATTGAAGAGCAAACAAATTTGTGTGACAGGAGGAGAATTTCTGGGTTGACTCTAATTCTCAATTTTATGCATCTGTTTTATTCACTGGTATAGAAAAGCTGTAAACATTCCTGTATTTGCAAATGGAAACATCCAGTGTCTCAGCGATGTGGAAGAATGTATCCGTAAGACAGGAGTACATGGCGTCATGAGTGCAGGTAAAGAAAATGAACTTTTACTCATAACAGATGAGAATACAAATTGTTTCTTTTTCTCTTAGCAGCCCCGTATACATTTATTAAAAACTTATATCAGATTGACTGGGTGAACAGCTTTGCTTGACAGCTGAGTGGACATTCTCCCTCCTCTTATACTGGCCATCTCGTACCAGGACCAGGAATCACTTAAAATTTGTAAGAATTGTTATGTCAGACTTGCAGTTCCATTGACTAGACAGCTCAGATCTAATTACTTGACAAAGGCATATGAGGCTCCTGGAATATTTTCGTGACATCTATTAATCAATGGAACAGTTTTTGAATGGTTCTCAATGAAATAGGTGCATATGCGGATTAATATTCCTGCAGGTGGTTTGCGTGGGGTTGGGACAAGAAAGAATTGACATAACTTCCTAGAGGAAGAGCTAGGATAGGCATCAGAAAGAGCTTCTAATCACTCACACAGTTAAAGAGGGGTTGTAGAATCTCGGTTTTAGAAAATACTGGTTAACAAAAGACTTGTGAAGCCAGTAGAGAAAAGCACAGTGAGAAGCTGTATCTGAACTTAGGCCAGACAAATATCAATACAGACATAAGGCAAGACACCTGTCATTTCAGTATTTAACTACTGGGCAACAAAAGCAGTGATTTCTCTATGTATTAATTGGTTTACTGTCTTTGTGTCAAGGTTAGATGCCTTTCTAGAAACTGTACTTTAATTAGGTATGAGCTGTTGGGCGCAATTAGGAATTGTATAGTGAAATACAGTATCCCGAGGTCAGGCTAGAGTTTCACGGACCCTGTGTTCCTCTTGTGAGTGCGTGGGTGATGTATCTGTGGCTGTAGAATCACAAAAGAGATGATCAAACTCCAGAGCAGAGATTTTGGCCTTTGTTTCAATCCTGAAATGAAAGTTTGAGTATTTCTTTTCGTTCCCTAGAAGGTAATCTTCATAACCCAGCTTTGTTTGAGGGCCGGAACCCATTGGTGTGGGAAATGGCTGAGGAGTATCTGGAGATAGTGCGGAAGTACCCTTGTCCATTGTCTTATGTTAGGGCTCATCTCTTCAAGCTCTGGCATCACACGTGAGTATCTCCATAGAGCTCTTACTGTTTTCTGGGTTCATCCTGCTTAGCAAGTGTCTGGGTTTTCTGTACAAGGATTTGTTTGGCCAGAATAAGTATGCTGCAAGGTTTTCTTTCCTGGACCTGGCTGAAGAGGGTGTGGGCTGAGGCCTTTACCCTTCACTTCATATCTGGGAAACAGCGCGTGGGGAATGAACAAGTTGCCACAAGATCAGCCGGGGCGTGAGCTCACAGCACACCGGTGGCCGTGTGGTAATTGCCCATATGCGCACACACACACTTCATGGCAAACACAAGTTAACTATCTGCTTGTTCATTGTGAGGCAAAGTGCTGTTGCATTTATTGTGGAGTAAGAGCATGGCTGTGGGCAGTTACTGAGAAGCAGCTGATGCAATGTACATTCGTGTTAGCTTATGTCAAAGTTCCTCGGTTGTCTGCCAAGTATTTATCGAGAAGAGAGATACGTGTGCTTTTCTCTGGACTTACAAGGAAGAACATAAGCTTCTACCAAAGGCAAATGCATCAGGAAAAGTGTATAAAATGCTTTTATAAAGTTATTTTCAGTTGATCTCAGTCTAAATATAACTTGATGTTTGGGATTTGCCTCAGGCTTCAAGTTCACCAGCAGCTGCGTGAAGAATTAGCAAAAGTGAAGACTCTAGAGGGCATTGTAGATGTCAACAGGGAGCTGAAACTGCGATGCCAGGTACCAAGATGGGCCCTAATCTCCCAGAACAGCACTGCCTGCACTTGGTGGGAATCTACCAAGTATGTCATGCAGTTGACATCCATTAGTCACTTCTCTGGGACTTTGTGGCTTACTAACCTTGATATTGGTAGCTTACTACAGTAGCATCCCCTTAAGCCTGGACAACTTTACGTGGGATAAAGTTGATTTAAGAGTTACAAATGTGCTTCAGTTCATCTGTCTTAGTAGATGGTTTTTTCGCCTATATGTAACTGTCAGTAATTGTTAGTTTAAATTTCAGTTTGTGATTTCCTGGAGTTTGAAATGTTATTTAGTGTATTTCCTGACAACTCCAGGAAAACTGACTGTAACTCTATGCTGCAGGAAGAAATAGCTAATCAGAAAGAAGGAGAAAAGCCAAAAGAAGGGTTGCCTTTTTTCCACTGGATCTGCCAGCCATACATCAGGCCAGGGTGAGTTACCTATTTTGATACTTACAGGTACTCATAGGCCTTTCCCACCCATACCATCGGTATCAGCCATTGATTCTGTTCTAGGAGCTTACATTCATTTAAAAAAAGTTAAGACTTTGGATTATTTTTATTCTAGTTTGGTTTTTTCCTAGTTATTGCTTTGTCTGTGGGGATGTTGCTCATTGTTTGCAACTTCTCCTTTGGCTCCTCCTCAAATTTCTCTCTCTCTGGAAAGTAAAAATCAGGAATCCCACTGCAGCTCAGAACAAGAACCTGATCTGCAGCAAGTATGCTACCTGACATAGCATATTAGTGTTTTATTGTGCTTTATTGTTACCAGCAACGTGAATGTTGCTGGTAACTGCTATGGTAGCAAAGACGAGAACTCAATTGTATTCTATAAAGGATGCTTGTAATGTATGAACAAGTTTTTCAGATAGCTTATTCCCCTTCTGCTGAAAATTGGGCTGAAGAAGAGAACAAGTGTGTCAAGATTAATACTTAAGTAAATACTTTAAAAAATGCTTAAGTAAAACCTGGGAATAACAGGTGCCTAATTACACTGGCCAACTTTAATTGGCTTTCCAACTGATATATCTGATAGTGTGTCTGTTATTAACTGCCAGCATTAACCAAAAAAGTTAGGTTTTTCTATCCCACTTCTAAGGGCAATGACACTTCCTTGTAGCCATGACAGAAAGGTTTATGGTTTACCCAGATTTCTGTAAACCAAAATAATGGTCAGGGAACAGCTACTTCTTCCCTCCAGCCACCTTACAATGAAATTCACTGTTTCAGGCCGAAGGAGAGATGCAGGGAGAATGGAGACAGTGGAACTGAAAAAGGTGTGCGAGGGAAACGTGCTCTGGAAGAAGAGGAAGATGGAAATTCTGAGCTTCTGTCAAAGAATAAACAAAAAAAGAAGTTAAGAAATCCAAATAAAAGCTTTGATCCATCTTTAAAACGTAAGTTCCATTTATTGGCATAAATGTATGGAGAGTTGCTGATACCAACTTTGACATAAACTGCCACTAAGAATATTCCTTGCCTGTGTATTTGTAGAAACTTCTTGAAAAAGAGGGGGAATTGTTGGGAAATTTCAATAGCAGGCAATGTGATTCAAATAATGTTCACTAGCAGGTCACTGATTCTCTCTAAGCACCTTTTTAAGATCAAAATGGTTTACAAACTGAATTGTAGCTGTCACTAGCATTTGAAATGGAAATTTTGTATGAATTTCAAGCTGATGTCCTCCTGTTTTATGCTTGACTTGAGGATTAAAATTTTCTATGTTTGGATTTAGCTTAGAGGCACTTAAAAATTCAAAATATCTTTACCTTAGCATTGTTATTTGAGGTACCGTATTTTTATTTCAAAAAGACTCTCTGGCTAGAAAAGCACCGAGCTTTGTCTGGTCCTGATTTTTTTTTTTTACCTTACTTCTTCCACATAAAAATATCCCACATTGCTGAAAACAGCTTTCTCTCTCTCTCTCTCAGCCAAATATGCAAAATGTGATCAATGTGGAAACCCTAAGGTAAGTCAGTACAAGTGGCCGTAAAAGCATTTCCGTTAAACAGAAATTAAGTTACCACGTACGGGTCAATCGCACAATGTCTGGGTGGAGATAAATGACGAGTGGTGTCCTTCAGGGGTCTGTATTGGGACCAGCACTGTTCAATGTCTCCATCAATGATGTGGACAGTGGGATCAAGAGTGCCGTCAGCACATTTGCAGATGACACCGAGCTGAGTGGAGTGGTGACACACCTGAGGGACAGGGCCATCCAGAGGGACCTGGACAAGCTCAAGCAGTGGCCTATGGGAACCAAGATTCTGCCCTTGGGTCAGGGCAATCCGGGTATCAAATCCCAGCTGGGGGATGAACAGATTGAGAGCAGCCCTGCCCAGAAGGTCGATGAGAGGCTGGTCATGACTCAGCAATGTGCACTCACAGCCCAGAAATCACCTGTATTCTAAGCTGCATCAAAAGCAGCATGGGCAGCAGGTCAAGGGTTGGGGGGATTCTGTGCTTCTGCTCTTGTGAGACCCCCACCTGGCATACTGCATCCTGTGTACTTGGTGCAGGAGACACACGGAGCTGTTAGGGCAGGCCCAGAGGAGGCTACAAAGATGATCGGGGGATGGAGCCCCTCTGGCATGGAGACAGGCTGAGAGAGTGGGAGGTGTTCAGCCTGGGGAAGAGAAGGCTCTGGGGAGCCTCACTGCCCCTTCCAGTGCCTAAAGGGGACTTAAAAGAAAGACAGCGATGGACTTTTTAGCAGGGCCTGTTGCAGTAGGACAAGGGGTGATGGGTTTAAAGTAAAAGAGAGTAGATTCAGACTAGATATGCCTTAGATTAGAAGTCATTTTTTGTGGTGAGGCAGTGGCCCAGGTTGCCCAGAGAGGTTGTGGATGCCCCATTCCTGGAAACATTTAAGGTCAAGTTGGACAGGGCTCTGAGCAACCTGATCTAGTTGAAAATGTCCCTGTTCTTTGCAGGGGGTTGGAGTAAATGACCTCTAAAGGCTCCTTCCAACCCAAACTATTCTATGATTCTATTCTGTTATTCAAAATCCTGAGGTCAGTCCGTGCCAGTGCCCAGTCACACAGGTGGCATGCCAGGTCCTGCTGATAAATGTGTGTGTGGGGAGAAAAGTCCATACTTGGGCAAAAGCTTTTTAACCATTAACTGTAACCAATCTCTGAGGTTGAAGGTGCTGCACAAAAATCCCTAACATATATAGGTTCTTTGAGGGAATTTATCTTCCTCTCCAAAAAAGAGTGCAGTCTTAATGCTTCTGAGGGTATTTATTGTTAAGACAGTTGAGTGAGTTAATTGAACTTTCCAAGGTATCTTGGAAACAAATCTCCAAACTTCCACACACGTATGACGTGTATTTTACTGTGAAATGAAAAACAAAACCCCCTCTTACTATGGTTAGTGGTGGGTGAAGTTTTTCTGCAAAGTGAAAATTTGAATAACTGGTGTGGTTCTTAATGTACTAATAAAGATACTTTAACTGTCATCCCAGTACAGCCTGTTGTAAGTGTCAGGCAGCACCTGCAGCTCTGGTTTGTGTTGTGTTTGGATCTCTGCCTTTATCAAAACAAGCATAAGCACCTCCTCATCCTCCGTTCTGCCTTTGCAGCAGATTAACATTGGCTTTCACTATTAGCAATGCGAAATGAGGCAGCTGGTTTACAGGTTCTGTATTGAAGTTTCAAATATTTGTTATTTGCAAAGAGTTCGTTTTGCTTTTGTTTATTTTTTCCCTTGGGGAACATAGCTGTTTGCTTGACAGGGTGGTGTTGCTGAGCTGCGTGTGCAGAGTGTATTTACTGCTGCTAATATACCTGTAAAGCAGGGTGTAAGATGCAAGTAATTTTGTGTTCTAGCTTAAAAATTAGCATTACACCTCGGAGGGTGGGGGAGCCTGCAACACAAGAATGTGATGTTGCTCCCTCTTGTAACACTGTTACTGCAGTACAGCAGTGGAAGCCAGCTGAGGCTCAATTTGAAGCTGCAGCTACTGAAGAAAATGGGATTTTTTTGCTGCGTTCATTATAGGGAAAACATTGAGCACTGAGCTGGGCTGCTTTCAAAGCCATCCTGTTTCATAGCTAATCCAGGTGACATCGCTTGGTGCATAAACCAGGATTGTCTGCAGCAGGGCTTAGACTTATTTTTGTTTTGCTCTTGCATCACTGTAATGTTGCAGGCAGCCCTTGAAATTTTCTGACTAGGCCCGTAGTTTATTTTTTCTCCCTTAGATTATGTGTTTCTGAGCTACGTAATGAAATGGGGTGGGGGGTGTGGAGGTGTGGAAAAGAAGAAGGAGGAGAAGGAACTCAACTAAAGCCTCCCTAAACATGTAGGATTTTCTAACTGGGGTGGAGGGAGTCACACTCAACAACATCACCTCCCTTTTCTAAAATGTATGTGAGCAAAGCACACCCCAGAGACCCAGGCTTGTATAGCCACATCATCCGTTAGCCAAGACTCAGCTGCTGCTGTCCCCTAAGGGTCATACATTATACTTTAATAAATACACAAGTGTATTTCAAGATGCAAGTAGGGAAGTAATTCTGGTGGTAACATATTTTAGGCATAGCTGCAGATGGTGGCACATGTCAGGCACTGTGTTTCATGTTGCAGAGAACTAGAGCAAGCTCATGAGCACCAAATGTGCTCATGCTTGTTGCAGAGGGCTTATGGCACGTGCCTGCTTGTGGTGGGTAACTCAGGCTGACCAACAGGCTGTGGGGGTTGCACAAGTTGAATGTGGATTTTTTTTTTTTGGTTGGTTGGAGTTTTTTTGTTCTTTATGTGCAAACAGTTGATAGCCCCCAATATGACATCAACTCCGTCATCTTCATTAGGCTGAGTACATGTTTTTTTTCCAAAGATCTGAAAGTGCAGAGCTGTATTGTTACTTATTATAGTGAACAGTAATAATTTTATTTTCACTGACACAAGCTTCTTTATACCGCTATCCCAACCCAGGGTAATAAATGTGTGTTCAACATGTGCCGAGGATGCTGTAAGAAAAGAGCATTCAAGGAGACAGCCGATTGTCCAGGTACGTGTACCTGGCCTTACTAGGCCTCAAGCAAACATTCTCATCTCCCATGTATAGTCATTACTTTAAGTGTAAGTGAGTGTTAAAATCTACATACACAGCTATCTAAAAGTTTATAGTATCATTTTAAAAGCCTGCTCTTCCTTCGCTGTATGTTATTTCTCCTGCTTCCAAAGCCTCGGGATGCAGTTCCAGTCTGTGAGGACCCATTCTTTATAAGGAATGAGGTATTCTGTTTACCACTGCAGTCATCTCATTTCAGGATGTTGGTTTGGGGTTTTTCCCCCCTTTTGCTTTTTCAGGTCACGGATTACTTTTTAAGACCAAGTATGAAAAATCCCTTTCATGGCAGCACAGTCAAAGAGGAATTCAAACCCCAGAGATCAGCCAGAGAGGAGATGCAGAGGTGGGGGAGACAGCAGTGCTGAAGGAGGCTGGTGACAGTACAGGGTGAAGCTTTGGAAACGAACAGTCCAAGAGCTCCTGCCAGACCACTACTTCCCTGGGCCAAAGAATGTGTCATCTCCAGCTCACTGTCAGCTGCGTGAACTTGTTCCACGTGCTTACGTTCTGGAAAATTTTTATTTAAGTAAAAAACTGCTTACTCAGGGAATTATCCTGCATTTGAAATAAAAGAGATGCAATTAAATGCCTCATGCTGTATTTTAAAGACTGAAAATGCTGCATTTTTGGGTGGGGGCAACTTCTGTAAGCTGCCATTGCACTCTGCCTCCTGTATGCTCATTAACCCTTCAAGTGCTGTTTTTAACACTGAGGACTAAATTGATTGTATTAGAACAGCCTTCTGGCACACAAAAAATAGCAATGTCAGTGACTTCCTCACTAATAGAAAATGTGTCATGTCTGTTAGCATTTTAGTAGGTCACATTTTCAATGCAGAAAGGAATGCAGCAGTACTTGGAAAATGTGAATGTAAAACTGTATGATCTTGATATATCCACATTAACAATTATTAGTTTCTGACAGTATGATGAAACTTAACTGTCTTCCATGAGCCAAAGTTTAGGGGAGGATGAAATCTCTATTTTAATGGAGAGGGTTGTCTAAAAATATGTGGGAAGTTGGAACCAAGTCCATGAACATTTCCCTGCTCAAGGTCTCATACTTCATTATGTGATCATTCGTCCTTCCCACCTGATAAATTCTGAGAGATGTGTGACAAAACCAGATGCAGGTCTACACATGTCTTTTTTAAAGATGGGAACTTGAAACCACCTCTCCCCGCCTCCTGTGGAAACAGTCCACTTCTTCCCTTGCACAGGCATACATGCTAAAGCTGTCAGGTGTTCTGAGTTCCCTGGTCTGTTCCCTCCTCTTCTAGTAAAAAAGCTAAATATTCATTATCCTAGAATTTCAAACTGTTTATTTGACCTCTTCCCATTTACAGTTTCCCAAAAATATCAGAAAGCTCAGTCACTCTCCTGCTCACTGTGCCAGAGAAAATTTACAAAGTCCGAAAAGGCAAAACAGCCAGTTCCAACACAAGAGAACTGGGGCTGAGTCAGAGATTCGGCTTATCTTCTTACCCATACAGAGAGATTTTAGATCACGCCTCCCTCTCACAAATAGAGTCTCATCACAGAATCACCAGTGTGAAGGAACAATCAAGCTGGCTTTAGGCTCCTGAATTCAAGAGGGGCCTTACGCTTGAGAATATTAATTGGACACCTTTCTATAAAGAATTAGTATTTAAAGTATATTTGTCCCTTCCCCCATCCCAAGGCATTTCTTAACAAGCACAGTGGAGAAATGCAGACAGACCTCATCTTGTTCGCTCCTGTCCCTGGCATGGCTGGAGGCTGCCACACTCCTGCTGCAGGGCTGGAAAACGGCTCCGTTTGGCACTGCAACATAATCCCACCTCTGGGCATCCAGCTACGAATCACCGCGCTAATGGAAAAAAGTTTCAACCTGAACTTTCAACAGCCGTGCTAGAAGATGCCAGCCTTACTGAAGGTTACTAAGGCAAAGCTGTCCAGATGATCCATGACTCACTAACCAATGATTGTGAACTCGGAGGCCAAACTACAACGTGAGCAAAGCCAAGCCAGTTACTGTTCACATTGGGCACACCTGCACCTGCACGAACAAGGGATTATTTTCAGGCTAGGCAATATACTAATTATCCTGTTTATCTCTAATCAAAAAATTGCAGTCTGCCACCTTGGCAAGGTCATGGCCTATTTTGTTTCTCTTTCACAGGCCCTTAAGGAGATATACACGATTTAATTTTAATGGAGTAGGGGGAGGAAAAGGCAGTGCCCTGAGTGTAGAATGATGCTGAAAATGATGCTCAGTCTTCAGGTTTGAGGGGAAATGGATTCTCCTACCTAAACTATTTTCAGAGGCACACAAGAAAAAGTTGGGGTATTTCACCTGACAAAGAAGAAAGCCAATTGCCTATATGTGACAAATAGGTTATGAAATTAGATATGAGAAAAAGATTTTTTTAAATTTTAAGGACAAAAAGTGCATCAAAACAAAGACTGAAACTCCGAGATTTCAGCACGTATTTACGGGGTACAAACTTTATGTGCAGAGAGTTCACAGTTATATTGACTACAGGCACAGGGAGTACAATAGTCAAAGCTAGAGCTGAAGGCTTAGAGAACTGAAACAGTAGTACCTGGAGGGTCAGAGACAAAAAGAATACCCAGCCTGATCTAATGAAAACTGCCTTGGCCAAAAGAACAAGGTTCTTTCCAACTATTTTTCCTTTATTCCTAGCAAGGTCACGTAAAGAAAGCAGGATTTGCACTGCATGAGGAACCCGTCATGATGTACCACTGGCATTTCCTTAACAAAAAGGTGCTGCACAAGTTCGTGAAATCCATAGGAGTTCCTCTGATCGTATCTTAGACATACCAACATGCTACACATCCCGCAAAACTTCATCCACTGAATGACCTTGGCGGTCACAGGGAATCGCTGAAAATTCGTTCTATGTGGGTCACTATTTTCCCATTTATTACTTGAGAAATTACATAGAATTTAAGGTAAGAATAATTCTTACTGGGGGAAACTACTTATGAATGTAATTTACCTAGAACTATATCCATACTGTGTTGTATTTTGTGGGGTTTGGGACTGGCAGGCAGTTAGGACTGAGGCAGGTGTTGGACAATGTCTAGAAGAAATGTGCCTGGACAGCCCCGATTCCCATCTACAAGATCCTAAAGCAACAGCATCTTCTTTCACAGGCTAAAGGAGAGAGTTACATGCCAGTAATTCTGCACAAAGCGTCCACGATGCCAATGCAATAGAAGAGGAATGCCTGATCACTCCCAAAGAGGCTGCAAGCATTTTTTCCGGGGGGACAAAAACTTATCACCTCTGCCCACGCTATGGAATGGCCTCGGGCCACCGCCAGAGCTGGAAACTGCTGTTGCCACCTTGCGGGCCCCTTGTGGCTGCTGAGGGATGTGTGATGCTGGTGGTGTCTGGAAGAACAGAGACTCTAGTCGGCTCAAGACATCACTGATCATTGAGGAGCCCTGCAGCAGAAATCCTGCAGCAAGGGACAGATGTCAGTCAATTAAAAATCCTGAGAGTGGAAGCACAGGCAGCACCTGGCATGGTTCACTTCACTGGGATGCAAAACCATCTTCTAAAGAGCAGAGTGCAAGATCTTTTCCTTATAAATAATAATACTGGCCCATTTGGGGAAGAAAGCAAGAATGTTTGAGTAGCGTTTTAGGACTTTCCTTCCGCATGAACAGAAAGCATTACAATACTTTCCCTGCATTTCTTATAAGGATGTACAGCAATTTACCCAAGGCCTCAACTTGCCTTTTCTCACTAAACTGGCCATCAGTGACGCTTGACACCAAGTTCTTCCCTCAAAAATGGGAGAATTTTTCCATGCCGAAAGTAACCAAAGACCTCACAGAAACTACTGCTTCCATTTTCAGCACCTGAGTCATGAAAAGTATGGAAAGCCAGGAGAGACCACTGTTGCTACAGGAATTTTGCTGTTCGAACATTCCTTCAAACTGCATTTTCTTCACAGTTCATCCAAGCTACATCTCCAACCAGATCAGGAAGCAAAACACAATGGCCTGTGAAACATCATGAAGCTTAGCAAAAAATCAACGGCTTGAGATCAAAATACCTAAAACCCCAACTTTAACACAAAACTCCAAATACTCTGAAGCTTTTAAATCCTGCTGTTTAATGCACTAGATATAACAACTTACTTTAAAAAAAAAAGCATGAACACATTAACAGTAACATCTGTAGTCAGTTGCCAGACCAGTCAGGGCTGGAGCAAAATTCTCCGCTTGCCTTATGGATTAGATGAATACAAGGCTGCAGTGACTTCAGAAAATTCAGTGCATATCTCCTTTCATGAACACAGGAAGAACACACACACACACCCACACCCACACCCCCACACCCTGGGCTGCCACCTTTAACCCCTTTATAAAAGGAAAAGCAGAATAAATGCACCTGGAGAGTGGGCACCTAGACTGACTCTTTTTAACACTTCCACAAGACTTGAGTGGTGTTTTATGGCATTTATCCATTCTACCCAAAACAACTGTTGCACATGTGGGGAAACCATCACACACTACGGCAGTAAGACTGGGCAAGCAGCAATATTCGCATGAAGTAGGGATTTACTGCTATGATAACACTGGACCCCAAAGCCAGGTCACACACAAGTGGGAAACACATCAGGAAACAGTTCTTTGAAAATAGAGACCAGAGAGAAAGAGAGAGAGAGAGAGAGAGAGAGAGAACCTGGCTGCAGGTAAACATAAAACCCTAAAATAAAGACCTGTGACTGAATGCACGGAAGCAATGCCATGTTTTCTGGTGCAGGTGAAAATTTTCCAAGAGTTTCTCAAAGGAAATCTCCTCCCCCATCACAACTCTAGCTCCATAATTGAGAGCAATGCACTTGTAAAGTTTATTTGGAAAACAGAAAGCTCAGCATTGCTCAAAATCAAGGCAATACTTTCAGGCCAGCAAAATTCATCTTATATCATGCCTGTCCATCCAACTAACTATTTTTGCAGCTCTGAAAGAAGAAAACTAATAGCAGCTGAAAAACTCTCAACTCAGCATCTGTATGAATAACCTGACAGCTCTTTATGGAGTGGTGGAAGAAGAATGAAGGTTTTCTACCAAAACTGAAATGATGACCCATTTGCAGGGATGCTGTTTTTAAAAAGAATTTCTTTTCAAGGAGAATTGAAGTTATTGGAATATTCCTATTATCCACCACCAGCCCTGACTCTCTCAACCCGAGCAAGAAGTGAGGGAGATAGGGACAGTTTGTGAAGCTCAGCAGTTAGTGGGTGAGACACTGGGTACAGTCCTGAGGGACCATTTCTTTTGGTAGTGCACGAAGTTTTTCACATGTTGGTGCTCATTCTGGATTGGCTGTTAGCTGGAGTGAGCTCCCCTTGGCTACCTTCCCTCGGAGGAGACTGCAACAAGACCAAAACACATCCTAGTTAGTGATGTGTAAATATTCTGCAGCCTGCTTCCTGAGAGACAAAATGAAGCACAGGTGAAGCACAGCAGGATGGCAGCAGGGGGAGAGCATACCCCCAGGCTCATTAATGACGGTTTTGTGTTAAAGACTTCTACAGTTCACAAAAACTTTTAAGCCACTCTTATTTACTATGTACAAGGTGCTGTTGGGCCCAGAAATTGAGTCCTGTCTGGCATTTGGTAATCTCAAGGATTAATATACTATAGAAATTAACACATTCTGTGCAGATGGCCTATTCTCCTTAAAGGCATCCTTTTCAAACTGCGACCCAGAAGGAATACTCCTAACAGTTAATGCATTTTTTACTTCCTCTGCTGAAAAAATTTCTTCAAACAATCTTTGTTGAGAAGGTAAAAGATATGTCTTTCAAAGATCGGACCAAAGGAATTAGTCAGAATTAACCCAACCATATAAACTTCAAAGGAGATTCCGAGTTGTACAAGCAGGTTAATGTACTGGCTAGAAACACCTGTTCCTTATATAGTCAGTATTTACTATTGTAAAGAATTTGTCCAATCAGGAACACAATAGCTTCATTCCCTTCCAGCATCTTCAGTTCACCAACTTTTACAGTTTAAGTTTTAAGAAAAAAAATCTTAACACTGCCTTTAACTCCCTGTTTAACACGCCCATACCTTGACATGTATCTGGTTGCGCAGGACTGCAGCTCGCAGGATCATTGCTTTGGCACGGCGCTGAAACTCTTTGCCCATTAGTAAAGACTTCTCAAAAGTTGTGCTGCGCTGATCTACATCTCGAGCGTAGAGAATCTGTAACCAATACAGAGAACTGTACATGGGAGCTGTGCCAGGGTTCCACAGCAGGAAACAGCGATGGCATTATGGAGCCTGAGGTCACATACAGCTCGCCCCTACTGAACACACCAGGCCCAAGAGATGAATGCACCTTCCAAGCGTCTCAGGAATGGAGAGTTTTTAATCTTAGCAAACCTGTTCAGTCTATAATCCATGGCTGAAATGCACTCACCTTACTGTGCGAGTCTATTCTGGCATTGATCAGTCCCTCCAGGATCAGCTGAGTGAGTTCATCTTCCAGAGCAGCCACTGTGGTGTTAAAAGCAGTGGCCATCTTGCGCATGTCTGCTGACACGTAGGGGCTGAAGTACTAAGAAGAAGAAAATATTCAGTTGCCAAGGGCACTCTCCACCTTCTGAGAAACTAGAGGAAAAGCAATTGCAAAGAGATGGCCTATCTCCCTGTTCATCCCCCTCTAGGAGGACAGGAACAATTACCTGGATAAGGGCACGATTTCGAATCTGGGTATAAAGTGTCCTGACATGAGGTGCAAGGTACATATCTAGCAGCAGGTTGTCCTGTGCAAAACAATAAACCACATCAGAAGGTGAGAAGCAATCTGGAAAAATATATTATTCCTGTGTTCTGAAACATTTACGCGTATACACTTAAACCTTAAGAATATTACACTGCAGCAAGACAATGCGATAAAACAAGAATGAATAAAAGAATTAGCAATATGTTTAAAACATTCATAATTTCTCCCCACTAATATACTCCCAATATCCATGCACGTCAGGAGACAGAAGACACAGAAGAGCTGAACACTTAGTATCTACTTTTGACAATCGCTGCTTCTCCCAAAAGGCTAGGCAAAGGGAACTTTTAGGGTCTGCTCTCCTCTGCTCTCCTGCAACTCACCTTCATCTCATCCAGCATCTTCAGGCATGAAGCATATTTAGATTCATAAAACTTGAAGATGATGTCACGAACCTGTGGCTCCAGCTCCAAAAACAATTTGAAGGAGCTACAGATAAAGATGGCAGTGATCAGACGTTGGAACCCACCACTTAAATACCTCATAACCCCATCACTCCAAGTCGCGAGATTAAAAACTCTCACTATCATTCGAAGATTCCAAGAATTTACCCTCTAACAGGCCAAACAGCCCATTTTCAGCAGGGCTGGGAGCCTGGAACGCAGAGAGATAGAGCACAGCATCAGAGCTGTGATGAAGGAAGACAAAAGACTTTTGACAAACCAAGTAGTAGAAGTGTCTGTCCACGCAAAACAAAATAATGAATGTGAATAAGTCAAAATCAGGATACATCGCCAGCAAACAAATGCGATATCTGTGCTTGCACTGCAGTCTGTGCTGGCCAGCTTTTTGTCCCCTTTCAAAGCACAGCCTTCATTAAGTACAGCATGCCATAGACACGTCAAGCATGCCATTTTCTCAGAGAAACAACCTATTGTGAGCATGGTAAATCTTAGGGATGTACACTCTTACTCAGCACACTCCCAATTCTCCATCACAGATTTTTAAACCTTGGGATCTCACCTTATGTATCAGCTCATTAAAAAGGGTAACAACCCCTTTTCCACGGCAATTTAAAATTACTGCTTCTGTACATCTAGCTGACAGAAATTCAGTGTCATTGCAATTCAATCTTTGACACACAAATATCCACTTTCTTCCAAAGACTGTAATTCTCTTAACTTTCTATATGTCATAGTTAGATTACACTCCAAGGTGTACTAATAATTACTAAATTGTTTTAACGATTAACGTCAGAACAAGGGGCAGCACGAAGGCAAGTTATCCTAACAGCTGCCTTTGACGGAGGGCTGTGTCTCTTGATTTAGTATCTAATATGAACTACTGATGGAGACAGACAACTGGGCTATGCAGATGCTGGATTTAACCTGGGCGGGAAACTTTTACTAAGACAATTTTAGCAGTGATTAACCACTGTGTTTTAGACAGTGAAACACCACTTAATGCTAAAGCCAAACTAAGGCTCAGTGATTCTTTCTCTCCTGTATGAGAAATACTCCTGCCAGAATGCACTCTTAACCAAAGTCCCATGTTCCAAAAGATGTCCAGTACATACAAACCACTCGAGGCATCACTCACCTACTGGAGATTACATTTCGTTGCAGTTCCTGACGGTCAAAAGTAGCAAGGGCACAGAGCCCACCATACACAGCCACATTGCTGGGAGATAACAGCTACAGAGAGAGAGACAGAGGGCTGTCACTGACTACCAAAATGGTGTAAGGGTGGCATTAAGTCTTCTACCCCAGGGCCTTTCTTTCATGCAGTGACAAGATTAGTCCTTATCAAATGCAGGAGAAGCACTCAGCTTGCTCTCACCCAGTGTGCAGGGTGACAGGGCCAGGGCAGTAACAATGCTAAGAGAGCAGACACCAATTTCAAGAGGTTTTGGTTGACTGAGCAACACAGAAATATAGACCTCACAGGTAACTCTTATGTGATCTAGAGTAGAACATTTAGAGAAGCCAAGAACAGAGACTTTAAAAACAAAAAACAAACAAAAAAAACCCCAACCAACCAGCACAGTTCACAGCCCCGCCTAACTATACAGGAATGCTGCAAGAATAACTACAATATCTGAATTTTACAACCTAATACTCAGAAGAATTACATCCCCTCCAAGACCTGCACACAGCTCCCTCTCGGTCCTCACCTCAGGGAAATCACAGTGATCAAATGATGCCAACAAGAAGCACTTTGCTGCCTGTTTGTACTTCCGGGCAGCTAGTTCGGCCAAGCCTAGGAACCAGAAAAAGTTAGTCCTTTGTTTATGACAGTATACAAATTAGGGAAAATTGAAAAATCTGGGGAGTAGGAGAGGCCCCCACGTGGTTGCTAGTGCCTTCACTACTGAAGAAAAACAAGATCCTCAGACTGTATCAAGCATCCTTTGAACTATGCTGACTCACACAGGTATCCTCTCTGAAGAAACTCAGGGAGAAGAAAGAGATGGCAAAAACCAGCCAGCAGTTCTATCTCACCAGCTTAATTAAATTTTGCATGTCTGGTGTGGAAATACAAAGTCTGTCAAATACGAGAGAAAAAATAAACCCAAGAGCCCTATGGACAGCTAACAGGAAGAAAGACAGGCAAACCATACAGGAAGCTCACTCACCTGCTGCACATTTCAGCTTGGTGAGAATTGCTTGTGTCTGGCTATCTCTTTCTCCTCTTTGCTAAAGCATAAAACAAAGCAGTAGTGAGCAAGCAGTAGGAAAGCTATTTTGCTTACAACTGTCCTCAGGATATTTCACCCTGATAATTAAGTTGCAATTCTCAATGGCAAGAGGGAAATAAGGCAAAACTGAGGACGGGGAAGTATCCGTTTTGACCATGAGTCTGATTTTGTACACATATATCACGTGAGAAGTCATAATGGGGGAAAGGAAGAAATCACTACAAATTGTGGAAACAGAAAACAAAGGGAAAACTCATGCAAGTTAAAGAGCAGGAGCTTACTTCTGCAATTTCTGGTGTAGACTCAGCCTTGCTTACATAGCTCAGAACATGAGACCAGTTCTGGAGGTAGACACTGACCTGTAGAGAGCCAGAAACAGTGTGGGGTAGGCATGGATAAATGGCATTCCTTAGATAAGCCGCATCATTGCAGACACAAGAGCCAAGTACAGGGGGCGACTTCGCAGCAGGTATCACAAAGACACCAGGTACCACTGCCTGCAAATCTTCCTACCTTGATAACATTGAGACACATGTTGATGACATGTTTAGCACTGGTGCAGTAATCACGGGCTCGCGAGTAACACTTGAGAGCATTACTGAGGTCTCCACAGTCCAGGTAATGGTCACCTAAATCATCATGGCCTCTCCTGGAGGATGGGAATTAAAACATCAATGAACTGTATGCTCAGACAGGGACAAAGTCAGTTTGTTCTAAACAAGTAACTCAACACACTGACCTAAGGGCACATCCCGTGGTAAGTGCACGGAGGAGCAAAATGCTCTTCCTTGCTCCAGCAGAGCCTTCTGCATCTCACCTGATACTCTCCTTGATGGAGTTCCCTTTGTAATTTTTCAGATCTGTATCGAGTTTCTCCAGTTTAAGAAGAGCTTTTTTGCGTGTCGCTTCAACCCAAGCTGTGTCAAGAGGAGGGGGTTCAATTCCGCTATCAGGGACAGCATCAGGTGTATTTTGCAGTTCTCTGAAAGGAAAGTATTTGAATGAAGCTATTAGGCTGAAAATGTTTCAAAACAGAGGTCTGCTACGTGCCTGGCACTGTCACCCTAACAAACGGTACTGCATACACAAAATAGACCAAAGAGAAAATAAAGGTAGTGGGGAAAAAAGAAACATACTGCTAAAAACCTCCAGTGCAAACAGTAACACAAGTATCACAGACGTTCACAAATACTTCACAAAGTTATCCTAATGATCTTAGGATGAACATACTGTCACATACACGGTAAAGACTCCCCATGCAAAACAGACAAGAAATCATCAAATAAGCATAGCAACAAAAATAATGCAAAGAAGGGAAGCGTGGATGGATAAGCGAGATATCAAAGGTTATCCTGGGTTGTGTGTTGTTTTTTTTTTGGGTGGGGAGAGGGGGAAGAAACAAACCAAAACAAGGCAAAGAGTTAGATTAGGTTTTAACTTATGAAAACAAAAGCATCTAGAACACGTCTCCATAATCTACCTAAGGAAAAACAAATATGTTCATTAATATTTGAGGCAGTTGTAAGGACTAAACTCACCTCAATATCTACCTGCAGCTTTTTAAAGCACAAAGAATTCAGAATGAGATAATGTCTTCTGTGCTTTATCTTTTAAAAATGCATGAACACACATTTCACTGCTATTAAATACTAAGGGCAAAGACAATTTGCATAAGGTGCATGCTGGTATTACATGCAAAGTCCCTCACTGTGGCACATCAAGCTTAACTCTGTCAGGCAAGCTCCCCAGGTTCCCATGACCTCTTAGTACCTCGTGGCCTCAGACAGCTTTCTGTGGATTTCTTCATACACATCGACATTGAAAGTTCTCTGGACAAATGACAGAGCCATCTTGAGAGCTTCCACCCGCAGCTGTGGGCAGTGATCAGCAATGAACTGCAGCCGCTCGATTCGCATCAGCCCACTGTAGCTGGACGCATACTGCTCCAAATCCTGCCAACAAAACCTGGCCTCAGAAGGTGAAAATGGACGCACTAAATCAGGCTACTACACTGTGACCTGGACAGGCTTTCCTGCAGACCTGACCCCCTCAAGGAGGGCAACATGACTCAAATAAAAAATTAGTAAGATTAGTCCACATCTGCTTTCTTCAAACATCAGTAATTTCCTCAGAAATATGCGGTACATAACAATTTACCTTTTTAAAATTTCAGTTGTGATGCTTTTTGTTAAGACTAATCAGCTTTAAGATTCTTCAGAAGGAATTTTTTCAGAATTCTTAAAGGAAGAGACCACACGCAAGAAATGTACCCACAGCCCTCAGCAGCACGTACCAGCGTGGGGTTCTCCACCACATAGTTGATATCAGGTGAATTTTGCTGATCTTCTTGTGGATCTACGTCAATCTGCATGGGCTCCACTGCACCCTAAAACAGCAAAACGAGGTCAAAAGTAGCTTACTACATTTGAGCAGGAAATAACTACGTGATTCAATCTATTAAGGACTTGCTTAAACACGTGTTAAATTTTGAAAAAGAAAAAGCACTCCTCAGTCTTTTGATATGCTTGGGATTTTTCTCTGGCAACACCACCAGACAGCGTTATGCTTGGCCTAACGCAAGCAGCAGCATGGCTTAGCATTCACACAGAGCAGTTTATTTGGGTTGGTAAATTATCAAGCAAAAAAGTGAAGGTGTCGATAAATCTGATTCTACAAAATATCCGCGGGATGCATTCCATTTCTCTTCCTTGAGCAAGAGCAGGTGTTAACACTCAGCTCAAGAACTTCCAAATGCTTAGAAGTAATATTTTGGGGGGGGCAAAAAAGGCATAAACTGTTACACTTCTTAGAAGTATTAAAAACCATAAAGAACAGAATGCACAATGGCAATTTCAGAGCTTCCAACATGGCAAGGAACAATTAGTCAGCACTGCAGAGATCTGCCATTAGTTGAACTATCCTACTGCAGTTTTCAAGTCCAATCGCTTAGATAGAGCCTCTTTTGCAGAAACAACAGAATTTTATTCTCCTGGTATATCCTGCACTGCCTTGAGCCGTAAGGACTCACACCGATGCAGTGACTGCAGCACAGCTGCATCATTACAGCCCCTGCATCTATTCCAGGTAAGGCCAGCTTGCCATCCCATTCCACAAACTAAACTGGTCTGCTACCACAAAATTCTTTGTCTCCTCCTAGTCAAAGTGTGCTGAACAGTCCTCCTAGGAATTACCCATTTAAAGTGAGGAAAACTTAGCTGAATGTCTTCTTATAGAAGGCTGATTTTATGCACATATTATACAAGCAACGCTTGATTTGGTGTCAATTGCAAAAGTGGATCTCACCAAAGAAATGCCAACCACCTTGCCCCCACACACATCAGATTATTTCCATATTTTTACTGATTTTACTGTCTGTTAAGAAATCAAAGATCGAGGGGGGTTTTTTGACTGTGTTGATGGCTTGTTTGGTTGGGGTTTTTTCGTGAGAAGGAACGGGGCAGATCCAGATTTCCTGTCTCTAAAAATTACACTCACCCACAGTCTGGGGGTCTTATTCTTTCCCAAACTGGTACATACCAAATACATATCTCAACACCGAAATCTCCCAAAATCTGAAGTAAAGCAAGTGAAGCATAAAAACGTTTGTTTCCTAGTTTAATAACCTTTCCATGAAGGAAAGGCAGGAAGGGAGGGCACAGAGGAAATTCTGATCGTCTAGATCACCACTCAGGCAAACTGTGCATAAAAACAAGTAATTCACCATATGCTGAGACCATTACTTTTCCCACTTCTATCTACCTTCTATCTTTCCTCATATCACAAACACTAAGTGCCAAGGTTAGCTTGTTTAGGCCGTGCTTGCCTACCACAGTAAAAACTCAATCACAGACTCCTTAGAAAACAGCATTACAAAGGTAACTGCAATTCCAGCTGGTGGAACAGAACAACTTGTGTCTTGCTACGCTGGGAGGCTGCACTCTGCATTTCTCACTTAACTCCCAGACAAGGAAAAACACAAGTGGTCTGGAAGTCCCAGTAGGACAAGCAAACTCAAACATTTTCAAGCTCTTCCTTTTGGAAGGAAGATGCAAGGTTGACTTAAAAACTACTCACAAAGCAGATAATATAACAACCACTCCCCAAGATTTCCTGAGCCCCAACGGGTAGTCTGTTAAGGGTACCTCACCAGGCCTCACACAAGCAGATAAACTGGTGCCTGAGCTGAAGTCTCCTGCTGTACTCGGGAGGAAGAGGTGTGACCTGTTGTTGGAGGGGGTACAGTACAGATCTGTCACTAATGAAGGAGTCGAGTTGGACGTTGAACTGTCTCTCATCTTCTCCTCACTTTCCCAAAGCTCCGTGCCCTGACACAGAATTGCTACGGCTGAAACTCGCAAAGGATAGCCTTCGCAGGTACCTAGTGTCACCGACCCACTCGGCGCTCCTGGGGCTCTCCCCTGCACCGCAGACTCGCAGTTCCTCCTCATCGGCCATCTCACCGTACCCTCCGCGACTACTCCAGCCCTGCCTACGGCACGTACAACGCGGGAATCAAACACGGGGCCACCGCAGCGGCGGGGGACGCCACGGGTGCCGGAGGATGCTCGGCTGAGCGCTGGTCCTCGCGAACGGCAGCGGAAGCGACACAGACGGACCCGACGGAAGGGCGAGCGAGGGCCCGGGGCCAGTCGAGAGCCGCTCCCTTCCCGTGGAGCCCAAGGAGAAGGCCGCACGGCGCCCCCGGAGGCCGCGGTCGAGCCGGGGTCCCAGACCCCACGTGGGAGGGACGCGGAGCGTGGC
>VZTA01025307.1:63228-74715 GCA_013398855.1 Mohoua ochrocephala | reverse complement strand
GGGCCGGTTACCGCATTGGGGCCCGCCGGCGCAAGGACAAAGCTTTAAAACCTGGTTACGTTGTAGCCGCACAGTTCACCGTCATCTGCCCAGAGCTGCTGAGGAACAAAGATGGAGTAGCAAAAATCCTGTAGGAAGATGGCTTTTGGCTCCCCCCAGCTCCCTAAGGTACCCTGCCAGGAACAGAGGCGCTCACAGTAGTGGCCCTGTCTGAAAACAACAGGCTTTGCTTTTCCCTTACCTGCGGGTCTGCAGCACTGCCCAGCAGCCACAGACAAAGTAGCTATTGCCACAGGCTCTCTTCGTTGTGACTAGGGAACAGCTTCCCAGCTTCTTTGCTTTTATCTTAGTCCAGAACCAAAACCATCCCCATCTTATCCACCTGTAACAGCCTTTTAGCTCCAGGACCGGCTGACGGGGTCTTCAGGAGAGTAACACAGCAGAAGGCCCCACCCTCCACATCAGCCAAACATCCAGTTTGCCACTGTCCAGTGTTAATGGCAAAATGCAAAAGTTCTTTATTAAAAAGCAGAGTAAAACCCAATATAAAAAATCATGAACACAAAGCAACCAGTCCACACAGAAACTTTCATTTTCCAGGTGTCTCTTAAAATGTGTACTCTAAGATATGTTCCCACCCCAGACTCACAGGATTCTCCCTCGAGGCTCTTCAGACTGCTGGCCTGACAGCAGCTCCTGCTTTCTTCGATTCAGACTCTCGTAACCCTTCCCTTTCTCCAGGTTGTGTAAGGACTTGTGCTGTCAGGAGAGGAACCACCTTCTCCCCTTTGTGCTCAGAGAAGCAACTCCCCAGTGTCACGCCAGAAGCATCACTAATCTCCAGGTTAAGGCCACAGCATTCCGTTCTAGGAGCCTGAGAAGCCAGGAGAACAGTTTTGCCATTTGCCATAGTGAAACTAAATCCTGTTGCAATAGTGGCCACAACATCTTCAGCTAAGGGCTGCAGTTCACAGTGAAGAAGCACAGATGTTGACAGTCAGTCACCCACTCACCCGTTCCCTGACACTCAGTGTTGTAGAAGAACCATGGCCAAAGCCCAGCTGTCCCACAAGGACATGGACAGCGCTGCACTTGAAGCCCCTCGGTACAGCTGTTTCTGTCTATGCTGAATGTGTATCTACTGCCCACCAATACAGCCAGAGCCACAGCAGGGAGGGTAAACAAGCCAGAGAGGGCCCTGTCAGACTCAAGCTTCTGTCTGTAAACACTGGGTGAAAAAGCACAGGTGGGTAATATCTGGTGTTTCCGGCAGTTTCAGGATCCCATTAGCAAAGCAAATCGCTCCGGCCCACAGGGAACTGTAAACACTCCTGTCGCCTTTTATCACGTTTCTCCGTGAACAGCCCTGGCATCCAAGCAAATGCTGCAGCAGGACCCGGCCAGGGAACATACAAACCCCCCCAGTAACCAGTAACCCCCTGTGCCAAGAGGCTGTGACAGTGCAGGGGAAGGGGCTCCACATCATGGACTCAGACCCACAAGCCTGGACTGTTGTTTCCTCCTCTCCTTTACACTGTCAGGAGGAAGATTTCGGAACAGCAAGAGCATTTTTCTGTTTGCGAGCCTTTGTGCCACCCCACTCTGATAAAACTGTCCCATTTAGGAAGAAGGAGCTGTACCTGAGTTGCTCGCCCTTTCCCTGACAGCAGGTATTTGGATCCTTTAAGCCACGCTCTCACTTCCTAGAACTGTGGGTTCCCAAGGGAGATCCTTGCACATATGCCATGATGGCATTCTGCAAGAAACTTGCTCGCTGCGCCTCCTCTTCTCTCACCCTGGAGATCTCGGCCTCCTTCATTCTCAGCTTCTCCAGCAGCAGAGAGATCTCACCCTCTTTGTCCAGCAGTGCTTCACGGTGATTACTGGATAGGGCTGTGAAAAAACGGCATAAGTAAAGAAAATCAGGGTATCCCTAGAATAAATAAGAACAAGCCAAAGGCAATGGAAGTGGTATGGTCAACAGGCACGCAAGAGAAGCTGCATGAGACAACATGAGAGGTTTTGCACAGACAGCATGCACACTTCACTGTGCAGGAAATCCAAACATTTTGCTTGCTGTGCAGCTTTGGGTGGTCATCTGAGTCTTGGTCTCTATAAAATGAGGACAGGAATCCCTGTAAATACGCCTTGGATGGAGAGTACAACTCATAGGTGTACACACAGGCAGGAAGCACTGCTGTCACTACCTCTGAGCACAGCTCAGTTCCAGGCCCAACGCAGGGTAACTCAGCATTACCACTTTGAGAAGCATGAAAGGATCCATCACCTTTCAGTTGTCTTTCCAGAGCGGCAATCTTCTCTCTCAGCCCATCCTGGGCTGCGCGCTCAGCCTCCAAGTGCCCAATCTGCTCCTGCAATTCCACCTTCACTTTATTTAGCTCTGTCACTTTCTCCTCTTCCTTACTGTCCAGGTCCTGACACACAAAGACAAACCCATGAATAACCAAACAACTTCAGCAACTCGTTCTGGCCCTGTGGTGACTATATCTACTCCAGTCCCAGCTACCTGCTGAAGCTCATCCAGCCTCCTCCTGAGTCCATCAGCATACAGGCTCAACTGTTTGGCTTTGGCCTGGGCCTCAGCAAGCATTTCTTTTTGCTTAAGGCAGCAGTTCTGAGCTTCATCCCTTGACTCAGTCATCAGCCGCAGCTTCTCTTTTAGGTGTTCTAGTCGTTGCTGCTGTAAGACACGAAGGAAAATGAAAATTAAACAGTCCCACTTCATTCCTGTGAAGGGATTCTCCCCTCTTTGTTCCTAATACAGTCAACCCTCTATTGAGTCAACTGGCACGGACAAGCACGGGACACAGCCCTGCTCCTTGCACTCAGGAGTGACCCCAAGCTGCTTCCTCTTGCCAGGGAGGACACGGACAAAGACTGAAACACTCAGACGAGAAACAGACACAGGTCCTTGGCAGATGCACCGATGCCACCACCAGTGTTTACAACCAATGCTCTACCTTCACTTCCTCCATACCTCAAATGGCTCTGCAGCACCACTGTATGCAGCTAAGCAACTGCTGGGTCCCACACATCAAATTTCTGTCTGTAACTCGGTGAAGCATTTTCTTTTGTGATGTAAAAAATAAGTAAATATTCTAATAGTTTTTGTGTATTCTCCTCATCCCTTGTTCTCTTTCACAGGATATTAACTTCATTGCCATTTTCACGGAGTTCAATACTACAGCAGTGACTTCATTTATCCAGCAGCAGTAGCCACCTGAAGATACTTCTCAGAGTTCAGAGAAACAGGAGCACCCCATGAAAGCTGCCATTAAAAAGAATGATCGACATCTGGCTGTTGGCTTCAGATGTTAAATTAAATCTGCCATGACAATATCCACATCAGTTCTGTTCCTACTGAAGACAATTCAAATCAGACTTTTCAGGGCTCCTTCCTCAGCAGTCACACCATTTGTGGGTCAGTGAAACCCAGAGAGGAGTTCCTTAGCAGCTCCCCAAGACTAAAATATAGACTAGGTAGCCAAACCACTTCCTTCCCGCAGGGGCAGGCCCACAGACAGGTCTTGTCCTTACCTCCTCCAAGCGTGCTTGACTCCGGACTTTTATTAACTCCTCCTCTGCCTGTCCTCGCTCAGTTAGTGCGGCTGCTTTGACTTGGCTCAGCTCCTGCCACAGAAACACGGAAAATCATTCCAGACAGAGAAGCTGCATTGCTGCAACACTGACATTAGCAGCTTCCAGTCGCAGGCTAAAATATGACACAGCTCTCCTTCTCACTCAGGGGCAGCAAAAGCAAACCAAGATGACAAACCTTTCCTCACTCCAAGACTGCTATCGAAATTCAATGTGAATTTCAGTTACACGAGGGCAAGTAATGGGTAAAGCTTTCCAAAACAAGGCAATAGGAAAGAGCAGTGCTGGATCTAGCTGGGGAAATAGATATGGATAAACATGCTGCACTACTCGGGACAACATGGGAAACCTATGAAGTCAAATATTGGTAAGACTCTAACCATGTTCAATGGAATCCTTATTTTTGTCCAATCTGAATTTACCAGTTTATCCTCGGAGCCTTTTTCCTTAGTCCGAAGCAGCAAAAATAATTTTAGCTGGTATACTGCTGTTTTCTGTTCCTCCTTACAGCACATGACAATCTTTACAAAGGTCAGCAGTGGAAGACTCCGCAAAACTTTCCTGGCAGCCTTCTCTTTGCACCACTATATGAGTGTTCAAACGTGCCTAGAGAACTTTTTCTCACCTCCTCCAGAGATATCCTGATGGCCTCCAGCCTCTGGATCCTGTTGTGCATAGAACGTTCACTGGCCTCCATGTGCTGTGTCATACGATCCACCTGCAAAGCAGCAGAAACCATTTAAGCGAGTGACAGAAAACCATTCCCATCTCTGTGCACAGCAAGCAGCAGGACCACTCGTCATGACAGTGAAGCATCCTCTCACTGACCCACCTACCACTGAAGAAAAATTCTTACCTCTCCCAGAACTCCACTAGAAAACTGTAATACAGATAGAATCTGCCCTCTAGAAACTGGGAATTTTTAGACGGAGATCCCTCCCAGGCCACAAGGAAGATAAAAGTCCAAGCTCTCGTTGTCAGGCGGTACAAAACACGACAGATTCATTTTCTAGCTGTAATGTTGGTAAAATCTTCCTGGCCTGTGTCTTTTCTTAAAAGATTTCAATATCTTCAGAGAAATTTATTAGTATAATTTTTTTGGGGAGAGATTTCAGACCTCAGTAAACACTGCAGAGAGAATTGATTGTAGTCTGTTGGCCTGTCCACACTCAAGACACAACCCCCCTTGAAACATAACAGAGAAGGAACTAGCATGCTGAGCCCCGTTAAAGGACTGCTTTTGTATAAGCGATTAAAACATTAAAATGTATTCATTTCAGAAGCAGGAAAAGATTCCTTATTTGTAACTACCTCTGTGCACAGACCAACACAAAGGCCAGCCTCCCAGCCTCTCTTGTAGCATCACAAACCACTCTGACCCATATTCTTGAAAGCTAGAAAATCTTACTAGCCAGTAGAAAGTCTTGTGATCTCTTCGGCCAGGCTTTGCTTGAAGAAATGGCTCATTATTCCCACAATAAATCTGAGCTCACTAACTTTTTAACTTTTTTAAGAGCATCTGACAGCAAACAATGACCTCCAGTGGTGATGTATGTCAGGACCAAAGAAAGACTAACCAGGATGCTGCAGAAACCCCAACCTTACCTCTTTTACCCGAAGGGATTCCATGTCTTCAAGGCTTTGTTTAAATCGTCTCTTTTCCGTTTCCAGACGTTCTGCAGATTAAAAGCAGGCATATCACAATTCTGGCATTCCTGCCACACAGCTGTATTCACACTTTTTCACAATCTCTGCCAACCCTTCCTCCTCAGCTGCCTGTGCTGTTGACTCAGGAACAGTGATCCCAACCACAGGTGTCCACAAGCTGTTTCTACTTCTCCACTCACCTTCGGCCTCCACAGCCCGCAGCTTCAGCTCTGCTGTTGTGTTGGTCAAGTCTTGTTTTACCTGGAACAGCTGATCCTGCTGAACTTTGCACTTCCTCTCCAACTCATCCACCTACACAAAGAAATCACCACCACAAAGGTTTTTCTTTTCCTGTTAGCTGAGAAAGTTGGCTGTACAGGACAATGAAGAGACACACAACCAAGGATCAAAGTAGAGACCATATATATGGAGCAGATGTTATATATGCTCGAGTGCCACTTCTCAGACTTGGGCTTGGTTTCTTACCTGGTTTCTCAGCAGCAGATTTTTCTCACTGGCATCAGACAAGTCATGCAAAAGCCTGCCTTCCCGATCAGCACTTTCCTGCAAACAGAATCAAAATTAAAAACCTGTACTCACCCTAGTTCTTGCACTACCAACCAACATCACACTCAGCTAAATCCAACCTACCCCATAAACACCACAGCTCCTCTTCTTACCTGGCACCCATCTATCTAATTTACACAAGAATTTTTTGTCATGGTGACTTTACTTAGTGGTAAAGATCATGCTTCCCTATTCCATCCAGCAAATCTACACAAACCAGTTATGACCTATAGCCCTGCTCTCAAACATAACTAGGACTTATCCAGCTCACCTGCTTTTGTTGCTGGAGCTCCTTGAAGTGGCACTCAGCCACAGAGTTTTGTTCCTGTTTCATGGCATTCAGCAGCTCTCCCAAGTTGTGCACCTTCTGCTCAGAGAGAGCCAGGGCAGCTTCAGTCATCTGCAGCCTATAAAGAGAAGCACTTTCCGGAGTCTTTTCCGAGGCAGACACTGCAGCAAGCTCTCTATGCCACCTGGTACGAGGTGCTAATGTCCATCGGTCAGTGGATGAAATCAGGCTAACTAAATGAGGCATTTTTTGCTTTTGGGAAAAGGACACCACTGTACGCAGCAGCATCTGCAAACAGTGACCTGGGACTTCTCAGGGCCCAGTGTTCTGGTGCCCATTGCATTTGCCCTGCATTGTCTTCCATGAGCCATTCTCCCCACCCAAACCCCTCCAGGATTTGCCTGCTCTCACAGAACAAAGCTGGCTATTTCATACTACTGCAAAGTTGTTTAAAATTAGAGACAGAATTTTAAACGTGGGTAGCAGAAGCAATTTGCTTATTCTGTCCAAGAGGGACAAGTCCACATCACCGGGTGGCATAACGACACTGCCTTTACCTGGCAGAACTAAACTAGGCCGGCTCAGCAGTGTTTGAAGTCTGACCACTGCCACGTGCATATGGCTCTGTATAACCCAACACTTCTTTTGAGCAGCTCTTCCTCATTGCTCCCAAGCCAGGCTCCTCCATACCTGCAGCAGTTCCCAGAGGACACTGCCAGCTGCCAGGGAAAGCAGGTACAGATTCCTGCCAGGCTGTAAACCATGCAAGGAACATGCCCCCATCCCATCTGCACAATCTTTTTTTCTTTCTTCCCACCTTCTGTAATTCACTTGCTCTTATACCAATGCACTGTAATTTTACTTAAAAGCAGGCTAAGTATCTAGTGTGGCAAACTCAAAGGCTTGATCTGACCGTAATTTCTGGATATTACTGCAGAACTAACCAAAATAGTAAGCCAGCTACCCTACACGATTATCCCCCTTCTTAGAAGCTCTGCTCGGCACTGCTTATACAGCACAAAGAGTGGGAAGGCAAAGGTTTTCCTCCTCCATACTTGGTTTTCAGTGAATTCATAATGGAGTACTGCTCATCCAATGCTTCCTGCAGCTGGCTGACTCGTGCTGCAGACATTCTGCATTTGAGAAGGAAAAAAAAAAAAAGGAAAAAAAAGAAAGGTGGGTCATTTCTGTCAGGAAATGGAGGGTGCTCAATTCTGCCATCAAAGAGCAGAAGACATTTAGAAATCCAACTCACTTCTCGCTCCTGGCTTTTTCTTCTTTCTGCTTGTCTACAGTGTTCACAAAATCCATGAACTGTGAACAAGGCAAAATTCTGTGAGAAAATGAACTGCATCAGCTACAAACATTTACATTTCTCATCCTTCTCTTCCCAGCAACAGCTGAAGACATGTCAAGCCATTCTACTGGAAACAAAGTGGAAGTCTGATGGGTTTATTAGCATATCTGAATAAGGTCATCAGCTATAGGGACTCTGCATCCTGAGGTGTCAGATGGAAAAACAGATCTCTAGGTTCACACCACTTGGAAAGTATCAAACCAATTGCAAAAGAAGAAACTAAAGCACCAATAACCAAAACTCCTCCAAAATCCAGAGTGAATGTGTTCAGCAGGGATGTGTCCCTACCCATACCGTCACTTGATTCCTAGGCAACCTAGCTCAGAGGAAGGACCCAATGTACTAAACCGTGCCGTGTGCCTGCCCATAAAAATGCAAATGCAACTACAGGTGCACAATAATACTGTCACTGAGTGTTCATGGGGACCTCGAGGGAAAGCAAAGGATTCCAGCTACCCCATTTGAACCGCCGACATCTGCTGACCTGCTTGTTCTTCTCGTCCTTCAGACTCAAAACCTCCTTGCTGAGGATGTTCACTTGGTTCTGTGCCTCACTCAGGATAGCCTCACAGTCCTGGTTGTGATCCAAGGCTTGTTCTGATGCAGAGAGAGCAGGAGAGCATGCACAAGTTTCTAAAGCAACAGCACAGCAAGCACTGCTGGAAGAGACAGCACTCAGGATGACAACTGGCTATCAGAAGCACCAGGACAGTTGCCCTTCTCAGGCTGGCCCACGTAGAGAGAGTCCCACCTTACATCACAAGGTGGGATGGGATCAAAGAGAGCAGTGTGTGGGGGGTAATCAACACCCCAGCCTCAGGAAAGCTTCTCAGCTCTGCTGCGGGCAGGACAATGACACAGGATGTGCTGCGTAAGGCACATCAAAACTTGGCTCATCAGAGGCAAACTATGAGGAAAAGTCTCAAGTTCTCCCATGTTCACGTGGCACAGCAATCTCTGATAACTCAATCCAAATTATTTTTTTGCTCTTGCTGGTGAAAGTGACACTTCCAACTTGACTAGCCCTCACTAAAGGACAAGAGGAGGTGACATAGGGCACTGTGGAAATGCTGTTGAGAAAGGGAGGGAAAGAGGGTTAGCTCTCTTCTGGAGCAGCAAGTGCCCTATATCCCCCAAGTGCTGAACTGGGAAAGGAGTTAAGTGATTCATTACTGTGCACACATCATACTTACCCACAGCTTTCAGGATGTCGCCAGGAACATTGTTCCCTGCCAGCTCCAGCCTCTTCAGGGTCTTGTTGCTGTGCAGGCAGTTCAGCAAAGCTCGGCCACCCAGAAGCCCAATGTTATTCCATCGCAAATCTATACAGAAAGCAAACTTTCACCGTGGTAGTCACACATCTGATGAAAAACGCAGGGCTCAAGAGAACCCATGCTCTTTGCATATCTACAGGCACGGTTAACTAATCCCAGATGCTCTTAGCACAAACACAGGTGAATACTGTGTCCCCTTTCAAGATGAATGAGAGGGAAGGAAATCGACAAAGCAAGAAAGGCAAGGATAAATCTTTAGTAAACTGCAGGAAGCCATGACAGTTGAAAATCCACACAAGTCTGCATCTCACATCTGGCTCTCACAAGCCTTCCTTCCACAGACAGAATCTGTGCATGAGAAAGAATTGGCAACAAAAGCCATATTCTCCTGAAGGAAATTCCAGCAAAATTCCATATAAGGACAATGCGAGTGTGAAGTAAGTATTAAGAGTCTGTCATGAGGCATGCCACCAGCAACCACAAATAGGAATGAAAACACTTCCTCCTCCACTAAAGACTGTTCTGCCCCAAGTACGCAATTCTTCATCTGCAGGTTTGGTTCCAGAGATTCCAATTACAGTTCCCACTCTCCAAAGGCCATGGGGTTGCGACCTCTCCCTGCACGAAGCCGGCAAAGCACTCCAGACTGACAGGAATTGGGAATGACACCAACCAGTTGGAAGAAATTGAGGCAAGAAACCTGAAGATACATGCGTGTTTTCATGCATATATGAACGTGGGCAAAGAACTCTTACCCAGCTCCTGAAGGCTGGTATTTTGTGTCAGTGCCATGGCCAGCTCTCCAGCCCCTTGATGGTTAATCTGGTTATTGCGCAGATCCAGACGCTGAAGAAAGTTATTTGCTCTCAGTCCTTGGCAGAAAAGGGAGAAGCCCTCCTCCCACATGCCGAGGCTGTTCCATTCTAAGGTTAGGCTAGGGAAATCAGACAGGAATGGTGTTCGTGGAGTAAACAGACAGCTGCATGAACTTGAGTGATACGTGGATCACGGTATACCCGGTCAAACATCCAGCTCCGTGCGTGGACTCAATTTCAGAGAGCGGGATGCTGCCAGGGCCCAGCGTCCTCCAAAAGAGCACCTCCAGTTTTCACGCCTTTGCCTGTCCCACCCCTCACAAGAAATTGCACCACTTGGCATTCCTCCTACCCCAACAAAAAACACCCTCAACCCTTTTCAAATGTTGTGCTCCATCCGGCAAGAATAGCACAAAGAGAGGTAGGTACATTTTTTTACCTCCTGATGGATTTGTTCTGCCTAAGAAGTTTTCCCAAAGCCTCAGCTCCCACGGTTCGCAGGTTATTTCCCTGAAACAGAAGTCCCAGGTGATCAGTAGGCTAAGCCTGTCCCAGTCCACCTACACCATAAACACCACCAGAGGCATCCCAGCTGTAATGCCAATTTCAGTTGGGCAAAGATGGTCCAACCAACATTTGTTTCACGTATCAGTCAGCCTTCCACAAAATTAAAACCCCTGGAGGAACAGTGGATCCATACACACCACTGGTCTTGTGAGGGCACCATGACTGAGAGCTTGCAAAAATCACAAGATAGCACAGGATCAGCATGGGCCACGATGGGATGGAAAATGACGATTCTAGATAAGCATAACTATTTTAACAAACTTCATTAAAAAGGGCTCTATTAACACTAGCACAAATGAGAAAGCAAGCTGTGTGTGATGCAGTTTGTGACTGTGATGCCATTTGTGACTGTGAATTCAAGGGAACAGCTGTATGCCAGAGGAATACAGACAGAAAGTCACTCTCAGTAGAGTGACAATCACATCTGAAGGCAGATGCTTAGTTCAAAGCCCAGGCTAGTCGAAAGACATTGGCAAGCGAGATAAACTCTACAGAAACACAAGTCATACAGCTAGTAACTCCCTGATCAATACAGAAACCCCCAAAAAAGCCGACGCACGCCTCATCTGCCCAAGCAGCAACGGACAAAAGAGACATAGCAATAACTTCCTATCAAAATAGAGTAACTGAATAAAAATGGATAAAGACGATCTGCAAAGTAACTTTGGAAAATTGTGACATGGTGTTAACGAGTCAAGGAATGAGTCACTTGAGAACAAAAACCTTACAGAAGTATGCATCTTGTTGAACAATCTAGCACTGGGACTGTCCAGTTCTATTTCTGATTAAGCCTGTGCTCCTTTTTCCTTCTCCACCACAGAACAGTCTTAATTCTATTTGAAGAGACTCACCTTCAGATCCAAAGATTTGACTGTAGTGTTGGAGCAAAGACCATGCAACAAAAGTCTTACACCTGAGTAGAAAAAAAAAAGCGCCGTTTATTTCATCTGTGAAACCCTCTGCTCATCCCAGCGTATCATCCTGTTAAACAGCTAGCTCAGGAGATGTGGTTGCTATAAACAAATTACTTGGTAAACTGCCACTGCTGCTGGAAAGCGTGAGCCTGAGCTTTCAGGGCAGGAGACTACTTATATATTCTCAAAGAGGTGTCCGGGCAGAGAACTACATGTCAGCTTGTACGCCTACCTGACTCAGCCCTGAAAAAAGCCCACGTCTAGACAGGCTCTGCGGACACGGATGTGCTGCCCACGGACCCCCTCACTGCCGGCCACTTTAACCAGCCGGATTGTCCCGTCCGTCCACGGCCATCAAAAGCAGAGCTGCCCTCGCCGCCGGAGGGAGAACCGAGGGGTGCGTGACCAGCCGCACTGTCACAAACCGGGCACCTTCGCC
>VZTA01025307.1:25287-62714 GCA_013398855.1 Mohoua ochrocephala | reverse complement strand
ACATGGAGGAGCGGGACGGCCGCGCCGGCGGCTTCAGGAAGGTGCGGCCGCTCCGGGCGAGGGGCGCTGCCCCGAGCGGCGGGCGCGGCCCCGCCCATCCGTTCCTCTCTCCGCGCAGGACACCGTGGACCGGCTTCTCCGACTCCATTTCCGGGACGGGAGGACCCGAGGTAGCGAGGCGGCGGCGGCGGCGGCGGCGGGCGGGCCCGGGCGGTTCGGGCTGAGAGCCCGCCTCCCCTAACCTTGTCGTTGCAGTTAACGCCGACGCGCAGCTGCTGGTGGCCGAGTTGCTGAAGGTCTTCGTCCGAGGTGAGCGCGCAAGGCCCTCCCCCGCCCCAGCCTTAGGGCGGCAGGCTCCCGCCTCCTCCCCGAGCACCTGGCCAACCTTCGACTCATCCCGTCCTGCTTCGGTTCTGCTGCCTCCTGCACAGCTGGAGTCCTGACCCAGCTTCCCGGACTTAGCCGGGGCGCTGGGCCACCTCCCTCCTCCCAGGACACCAGCTCGGCCCCCCCGGACGAGACGCCCCGGGCGCCAGCTCCCAGACCCGTCTCACTGCTTTTCCCTTTCTTTCACTTGGGCTGCAGAAGCGGCGGCACGGGCAGCTCGGCAGGCTCAGGCAGAGGACCTGAAGAAGGTGGATACTGAGCAGCTGGAGAAAGTGTTGCCGCAGCTGGTATGTAACTGTGGGCCTGAACCGCATGGGAGCGGGATGAGGATGTGAGCTGAAACAGCCTAATCCTCATCCTTTCAGGAGCTGTTTTGAGAACCCAGCCTGTGTCCTGACTGGCTTGCTGCTCTTTCCTTACAGCTTCTGGATTTCTAGAGGCCTCCTGGAGCACATGTCGCCTGTCAGCAGCCAGCCCTGACGTGACAGAGAACATGTGTCAGCCTCAGAGTCCAACTCTGGGATGAACAGTCTCAACTTTTTCTTCCTCTGCCATTTTGCTTCTGTTTCCTCTCTCCTTTACTAAGCACAACACAGCCCAAAGCAACGATGCTGTCTGATAATGGTTTTGAGAAGAGGCTGCCACAGGCTTGTTTTGTTCAGCCGAGCGCAGAACTGGTTTCCATCTTGCTGCCCTACTCCCGTACCAGAGGCCTGTACTTCACAGCACGGTAAGATGCTGTCGATTTCTCAGCTGACGTGAGAAAGAGGTGCTGCTTCAGAGAGACACATGGAAAGACTTAAAGGCTGGAAATACCATCCAGCCTTCAGGCTCTCATTGCCTCAGCAGGCAGCTGTGACAGCAACTCTAGGTGCAGCTCCAAGCCTTTCTAATGAATAGGTCATTAACAGGAGCTCAGGTACAGGCTCTTGCCAAGAGCAGGCAACTGATCTTTATTTTATAAATAAACAATGTCTGTCCCTCACTACCTTCCAGTATTTCTCCAGGGCTGTGACATCAAAGAATGCTTGAAACCTTTTAACCATTCAATATTCTCCTCAGAGGCTGCTCCCCCTCTGCTATAAATTTGTTCTCACAAAGAAACATCAGTAAGTTAAAAACAAGTCTCCCCTCCTTGTGTAGGCTCTTTGCTGCTATTCATCATCAAAAGTCAAGTTGCTTCAAAGACTTGCAGAGTTTCCCCCTCACCCACCCGCTTCCCTACATCTTTGTAGGACGAAAGGGAAAAAAGGACAAAATAACAAACAGCATGTGTGAGAATCCCACATCATGGGACAGCCTGGCCCCTCTGGCAGCGGGGGGGCCACTGTGAAATAAGAAACCTTACACATGTGGGCAGGACCCACACAACCCAACTGGCTTTGCTGGGAAATGCATGGCTGGCTGCACGGAGCACAGCTGACGGTGGCGTGGCTCGGGGCCTGCATGCTCCTGCTGCCGGCTCTCTGCAGGCTGTAGGATCAGCGACAGGGAGCAGTCCTTTTCTCAGGAACAGCTGCGACAGGCAGAGGCTCAGTAGGTCACTGCGCACTTTGAGCTAGGAGCTATCGGGGTCATCCCTCAGGACACCAGCCACTTGGAAACCCCACAAAAAAATGCAGTTTTAGTACGCATTCTGGTGACAGTACCAGCTTAAGCAGTCCCCAGCCCTCAGCACTGCAGCTTCTCAGCCGAGACAACTGTTCAGCTGTACAACACATGCAATGAAGGAACTGACCTAGTTCAGCCTTCAGCCCCACAACCATTGGTTAAGAAAAGGCAACAGCAAAAGAAAAAGCAAGTGATACTACTGTTGGATGCCCTAAAACTCCAGGGATGAGTTCAGCTACTATAGCAGAAGCGATACTGAAACAAAACCAGCTCATCAGGTATCTGCAGGTACTGTTCTGTGGCAGGGCAGGAATCCTTGTAGCAAGTACCTTAGTGAAGAGCCCACAGTTTTAAATGTGGGGGTGTCTTGCCCCCTTAAAGAATTCACTCCTGCTTTCTTGCCTTTTCCAGTTTCAGATCCTCATCTGTGCCTCCACTCTGACTCCTCCTGAAACAGCAGTCCCAAAGGTGCTGCCCTAAAAAGGCTCAAGCTCCCTTCCCTGACACACAGAGAAGAGAACTGCTGATGTGGACATCCACACTAAAGCAGCACTTGAATAGCAGCAGCAGCTAAAAGTAACTCTTTGCATAGAGAAGGGGAATAAGACCTCTTGTCTAGCTATTGAAGGTAGCGATTTTTCATTCTTGTGGTTAACTGGGTTTGATGCACAGCTGAGTTACACAAGGGACGAGCATGGGCAGAACTGCCTGAGGGAACAGTCAGCAATGTAAAGCCCCTACACTTAACCCATGAAACTGCCCCAGGAATACTGATACTGCTGCTTGTGTCCCTAAACTCGCTTTCCCATGTCAGGTACTGGCAGGGAATAGTTAATGGTGCTAGCCCTTTACAAAAACGGACAGAATTAACACAGCTAAGCAAATCAGCTAAGCAGATTGTACTATTTGATGTCGCCCGTGCCCTTCAAAAAAAATAAGGACTAGCACATCTGAAGGCACACTGCAACTTCCTCCCAGCCACGCTGCTTCTGCATATTCTAATCCTGGGAACCAAAACCACCAGCACAAGTATTTCACTACCTGTCATTAGCAATGGCTCCTGGTTTCCCCACAGGATATCCTGTATAAATTCAGCAGGGCAGCTCTAGCTACCGTCTACCTCTGATTTGTGTGACATGAATGAGCCTGATAGAGCACCTGAACCAAGATACCGACAGTCCTATGGAGCGCAGGCTCAGCCCACGCTTAATCCACTGAAGAGTAATAAACTTTAAACATTATTTGAATGGTTTTTCTGGTTTGCTGTGGTATGTCTTTTATAGGCTGTCAAGTGGCAGAAGGGCTTGCTTTCCACAGGGGAGGATTTAGTACAGGAGCCGTACACAGTGCTCTCACATTCCCGCTGCCGGTGGCCGCACACGTTCCCTGTTTACGTTTGGGTGTCATACAAGAAATCAATCAACTTTTTTGCTAAAGCATTCTGCGCTCCTTCTGCTTTGAGTCTCCTTTTTTCTCTTCCACCTTTCTTTCATGCCTCCCCCTCCCTCCAAGTTTCTTCAAAGCATCTGTGAGCATTTGGAAGTAATTAGACCTGAAGGGAAATGTTGGCCAGGCAGGGAGACAATGACAAGTGCCAGGAACCCAGGGTGCCCTTCCTAGCCACTTTGAAGTTCATTCAGATGGTACAAAGCTCCGTTTTGCTTTGTTGAAAAAAAATGGGAGGAAGGGAACAAGGCATGACAGGCCTATTGAAAAGAGAGCAGGTTTCTGTGAACTGACAGACACACCAAGTGCCAGGGCAAGAAACTATCAAAGGGACCGACCAAAAGGGCTCCCATGGCCACTCTGCTTTATTACATCTACAAATTGTGCAGATGCACCCGTAGTGCAGGGGGGAAACAAGGAAAATGGAAAACATGGTATTACTGTACCATGGAACCCCGGCTCTCCACGGACCACTGATCCACGGAGAAGACTTCAAATAAAACCCAGCACCATGACTGCTGTGACACTACAGAGTTCATCTCCAGCGTTAGGGCAATTCTAAGCAATATTCATCCCCCCACGACGTCTGCAGGAGACAAAGATCCGGACTGGGCCTTTTCCCTGCACGCTAACTGCGGTGCAGAGCACAGCTACCCTGCTCTGGGAATACTCAGGCCACCAATCAATGTCATTTGAAGAGACCCTTTAACTGGATCGTTTTTTCCTTGCTGTAACTGATTACTGATGGTAACTATACACAGTGAAAATAAAACTAGAGCTTAGGGCAGAAACAAGCTCAACAGGCACTCCATGAACCTGTGTTCCTTGTTGACAAGATTCTGGCAACTGAACACAATACAAGTGCAGCAGCCCGAGAGCTTCACAGGAAAGGCTGATCTGAACTGGTTTAAGTGACTTAAGTGCTTCCTCTTCATTCATTTTCCAGCCATCTACGTCCAGAATTATCAGCAGCACTAACCCTAATCACTAAGAAGCAGAGAAAGTCTTGTTCTAGGCACCACTTAATAATTATAGGTAAAGCTGAACCAGATTGTATCTTGCTGCTAGAATGCAGGCAGCTAGACTCAAGTGATCTCTGAAGGTGGAAATGGGAGGAGTTGAATTAAAAAATATGGATAGAAACAAAAGTCCTTTGCAGAAAGTATATAGGAATCACGTCCCCCTTAATTCTCTATTCTTATTATTTGCATGCAAGATACCTTAAATTTAACCTCTAACCTTGCTTCTGTAGTCACAAAGACCACAAACAGGCCTTCCACTCCTCCACCAGGTGCAACTGACATCTGAAATAGCCATTCTCTTTTTATAACTAATGTTCATACAGATTAGATCTCTCCAGGGCCACCAACACATCTTACACATCCTTAGTAAGTTCGCGGAGAAGAGGGCACAGCTGATGGCTCAGTGATCCAGCAGCCCAGGATGCTTCATCTCTTTCCACCTACAAAATAAACATAGCACCATTAAAACACTTAACATGTAATTAGCACTAACTCATTTCTCAATAACATGATCTGGTAGCTGAGGGTTCTGGTCACTGCCGTGCTCAGGCAGCATTGGGGACCACAAGAGAGCACTTTGGGAGATGAAATGGTAAATACATCACAACTCTCGGAGCAGGGAACTGCATCCTTCATGTTATTAACGTGCAGCTTAGAGCATATTATTAACCTTTCATACCAGCTGTTAAATGGGAAACCTGCACAAGTAGGTGAGATGATATTTTGTACTCTATCCAGATAATCTTGGGAAAGAAAACTATTTCAAGTGCAATGCCTCAAACATACTGGAAATGGGAAGCAGTGAAGATCCTGTTTCCCACTGTATCACTATCTCAGCACCAATCTAAGCCAGACCAGCCACAGCAGGGAAACACACTGGCCCACTGTTTGCAGCCTTCACACCTTACCCTCTGCTCGCTGGAACTGATAGCCTCACCTTTTCTTCCACAAACAAATACTAAAATTCTCATCCAGGAAGTTAACATTTGGCATTATTAGCCAGGTCACTCCATATAAGAATTACTAGTTTTGTTGCTGTTAAGGGAGCTGAATGAATGTCTCTTTNTGTCTTTGCCACTGCATCAAAAAGTGAATATTGCCAATTGCTTAATTCAGGAATTCTTCTTCTAATTACTTCATATTTTGTATAAATTCTCATCTAAAATACACACATAAGCCATTTGTTCTGGGACTAAAAACAAGGTTGCAGTTTTCTGATCAGGATAAAACAAGAAAAAATTCCTAATGGACACTTGGTTGCAATCTTAATTATGGAAGGCCCCTACTGGTTTGCAGTGAAGATTAAAAAAAGGAAGACCAACTAAAAAATTCAAGAGAAATAAAAGTACTGAAACAGACTACAGCAGCAAAAGGAAAGTTATGTCAGAGATTTAACAGATTACATGGGCCCAGATTACATGGGTACGTAGACTATCCTGCCTATTAGTATTTGAACTACACTGGCAGAGATAAGAGCTCAGCACATCAGGCCCAGAACACAGTTAAAAATGCTGCAAGCATATGGTTTAGGCATCAGACTTCCCAATGTTCAGAGTCCGCATTCAGATACTCCTCCAGTGAAGGCTGAGGTTCAAGGCACAAACAAATCTGTGACTGACAAGCAGTGAACCAAATGTCCTGCAAACATAAGCTGACATCTGCAACAATACTGTCAATATCCAACACCTTTGGCAGAGAGGAGGCTGCCTTTTGGGGCAGTTCAGAATGAGCAGAGCTCTCCTGTGATTCATTGATACCTGGAAGCTTCAGCCATTTGGGTATTTTCCCAGGGGCCTTTCTCAACACTTGCGGAGCTCCCTGCATGCTGGCTGCTTCCGGCTGCTCAATGGTCTTTTTGTCACTTCCCACTTCCGGTTCAGATAGGGATGGAGCCACTGATGCTAAAGTTGATGAAGCAGAAGGAACTAATGATCTGGACAAACATCTGAGAAAGGAAATAAACAAGTAGAATTCAGCTTCATTTGTCATAATAGCCCCCTGTACCACCACCACCTTTAAACTTTTAAAGTTAGATTGAAAAGGTTCTTCTTTTTCCATGATAGAAGCACTAGTATTTATTTAAGTCCCTGAAATCCTACTTTGCAAAGGACTCACAAAGCTATGAAGTCGAGTGTGACAGTATGACTGTTTCTGGAGAGAAGGAAGTCCTAGTATCTTTCAAGCACATTTCTTTGTAGTAAGATGGGCTCGTTTCATGCTTCCCATTCCTGAAATACTAAGGCATTTGCAACTCTATTCAGCCCCAACATACCTGGCTACTAATAAATCAGCTGCAGAAGGAGAAACTGCAGAGCTCAGCAGGTCCGATTTCAGGTAACAAGCTGTTTAGAAGTGAAACCAAATCACTTATTTGGTAACATAAAGACATCAATCACCACAGTATCACATAGCTCTCAGCTCAAAAAATACCTGCTGTATACTACAGTAAACCTACATCACCTTCCCCCAAATGACACAGGACATTACTAAACCATGCCAGTTTCTTTCACCACTCAGAGGTGTTCTATTTCATCATTCAAACCTCAAGATCTTGACATTTTCTTTCAGTGCTCACTGCATCTCAGAAACTTTTCCGCGAAGCCAGAGCATACTTTGGTCTCTGGGAGAAACAGGGATTCTAAGCATAAACCAGAGATGCCAAGGAACCAAAGATCTGTTCCACCATCTCCAGCTAGTCCACTGCCACAGGAGCTCTGCAAAAGCATTTCATAGACATTTGTCTAGTTAACATTTTGAACAACAGGACTTTTTTTTTTTCTACGGAGTCACTCTTCTATCATTCTTGATCCCATGGCAGACAATGCCTACTCCCCAGCCTATCAAATCCCACAAAAAAGGTACAATGCCTACATCTGTGCTCAAGCTATCTGACCAAACCAGCTCTGAAGAGCTTTAGCCAGTCAAAATGGGGACATTCACCAGCATTCTCAAGGACTGCAGTTTCTTTTGTCAGAAGAACCCTGACAGTAAGGATGTAATACTGGGTCTACTACAGGAACTATACAGTCAGCTGAAGGAGAGAGGAAATGCACTCACCCCTGCACTCCTCAGATCCAAAATGAATGACAGCAGTCGGAAAAAGTTTAGCCTGCAGCAAAAGGGGAAAAGAAGGTATCACTGTCTGTAGATGCTTTCACAGTTCACTGTGAACATCAGAGGCAGGTTAGACAGCTACAGACAAATTCATGTAGTTCAAGCCAAGGTCCCTGAACCATCTGTTACTCAGGAAAACTTAAACTTCTGCAGAGCACAGGCCACTCAGAGTACGACATGAAGGAAAATTTTATGATCTGTTCTACTAAACAGGTGATGAGACATCTACAGCAAGTGCTTCAAAAAAAATTCAGCGATACATTACAAAGCACTACACCACCACATCCGGTGGTGCACCCAAGCGTTCCCAAGGGAAACGCACAGCAAGAGAGTCAAAGTTATTAAATTTCACACTAAAAACAGGCACTACTGCAAGCTCAGGCTTAGATTTTTAAAAGGGTACGATATGCAGAAAATTACTATGATATGGCACAACCAGCTATACCAGAAAGGATTCTGAAAAAATAACCATCGTATTTATTACCTGCATTATATGCCAGTATAATACCATATAAAGAATAACTAGCTGAAACAATTCTGTTAAGCTTTTAGGAAGCCTTGTACTAAGAGACAGGGAAAGAAACCTAATCATCATGGTGGAAAAGAGGCAAGTACCACTATAGCCAGGAACTGTACAGCAAATGTTAATTAATGGTCTACATTTTCCCTGGCAAAACGGTAACGCTAAACTCGTCACACTGATCCAATAAATAAATAACCAGATAAAAGCAAGTCACTGCCTCGCTCGGTATCACTCGAGGCGCGTACTTGGGAACTGTGCGGGGCAGACCGACTGCTCTGGAGTTTTCTTGAGCCTCTGTTGCCACCATCAGCCCAATCTGGATACTGGAATGACGGTCCTTGGACCCAATCCAGCACAGCAATTACCAGAACTCTACGGAACCCTGATCTTCACAGAGCAGGCTAGGGACTGCTGCCTAATACGGAGACTAATAAAATTGTATTAACTGATGAATAGCTTCACCTCTCTTCCTGCCTACAAGCTTTAGATGAGCATATGGCATTACGCAGTTTTTTGACGTTAATCCAGAGGCTATAGGAGACTGTCTCGTGCAGCACGGTCAACATCACGCTAGGCTGAAACAGGAGACATTTATCACTTTACTCCAAGACTCAGCTCCTGCTAAAGCATCCAGGCGAATTCACATCCTTGAACTGACATTTTAGCAAAATAATTGTTTATTAGGTCTTTTAACATTTCGTTCCTCAGTCAGCAGGGCCTAAGGTTGCCTGCTCCAGTCACAAAGACAGCTCTCCATAAACTTTTTTAATTAAAAAGTACCAGACATGGTTTAGAAACCCCAGAAGAAACTCTCACAAGAGCTTTGATGTTTCCACAGCATTCGTCTATTTAGGAAATGGGTGCCTTAAAAAGGGCCCCCCCCCCAACACACATACACTCAAGCCCTTTTACACACAACATCCTTTTCATGCCAGCTGCAAGTTGGAAAATGAGGTTTTTGTAGTGTGTTAGTGTTGGAATTTTTTAATAACCTCCCCTCTCTTTTTTTTGCCTCCCGACCAATTATCTTGGTAAATAATTAACATTCTGAAGGAGATAAGTAAGCACAGAAACTCAGAGCTCAAAGCCCTTTAGTTCAAAGCCCTGCCCTTTTCTCTTCGTTTCTCTGCTGCTGCCACTGAAACTTCCTTGTCAATCAAGCTCTGGGCACACACATCAAAGCCTCATGTGGGAATGGCCCCAAGGGGTCAGAGAAAATTCATGGCAGGGCCTGTGTGAGGCACAAAGAGAGAAAGAGAGCGAGGAACACAGACCAAGAGCTAGACAGACTCACTCAACCAACAAACACACAGACAGACTGTGCCCCAATATAAACCTCTACCCTATTTACTCACAGGTCGTCAAATAACCGTAGTTCTCAGTTTCAGGATCCACGTCCACAACCATTTACCACTGCTGGCAAAACATCAGTCCAAATGTTTCAGTTCAAAATCTTAATTGAAAGAAACTTAAAGGAGCTAGACGGCAGCCCTCAAGTACACAGAATGTAACGTCCTTCCCATGGCTCCTTTCCCTGCATCCCTATCCTTTCCTAGGGGTCAGCCAACACAGAGTCCCCTCTTGCCAAACCTCCATCCAGTAAGTTATTTTTTCTTCAATTCAAACAGACTATTGGCTCATGCACAGAACCCTTGGTCTAGCTCCTTTTGTGTGGAATTGTCAGGTACCACCCCAATCCCAGCACTCCCTGAGGGTTCAGCACAGAAGGCAGCTATAGCTACACCTCACCCAGGAATTCTCCAGCCAGTCACTGGCAGGACCTAATGCTGTCACAGAGTTTTTTATAATCTCTGAGTATTTAAATCAGCAGCAATTTCACATTAAAAAATACAGGCAGGCCAGTAGAATGATCCCTCTGTCCAAGGACTGTCTTGGCATAAAGATGAGAAGGTTTTAGTAGACTCTGTCCAGGAAAACATACGAGCCCAAAGTCAATGCCTTTAGCATTCTCTAGCACACCTAAGAATGTAACGATCAAACACTAGGGCAGACCATCACCTAAAAACTGTATTCTCAGGCCAGCTGTTCTAACGTTTGCAGTTGTTCTACTGTATCTGCCAATGTTTCCAGAAGAACAACTCTGCAGTTCTTCCCTTCACTGCAGAGGGTTCTTACAAGAACGTCTGTGAATCAGAACAGATTTTGAGAACTCTTAGAATCACACTGAGCCTGCCAGATTGACCAAAAGAATCAAAGGATGTTCGAAACAAATAACTCAAAAAGCTCCACTCACTTATATGCAGAGAATTACTACAATAGGGCTGAGCCAACAGCCAGTCACTACACTCCAACACCCAGCATTTCTCTTCCTTGCTGCTTTGATTTCCAGCCAAAGAAACCGCCATTCTGACTGGGGAAATAGACGCTATTAATCTATTGAATTATAATGTTCAAATCACACTGTGCAAAGGCATATTTACAACATACAGTTAGATTTACTGCACCAACACCTAGAAATCCAACTGAAAATAGTGTCCCGTCGTGCAATTATATAGATGCGACGTAAACAATACTACTTTTGAGTTTGTGGGTTGTTTTTATTTTTGTGGCTTTCCTTTTTTTGTTTCAGTTTTTTGGGGCTTTTCTTTTTTATACAGACGAGAAACTGAGACCTAAAGAGATTAAATAACTTATTCAAGGTCACACAGGATGGCAGCAGCAGAAATGAGAACTAAGCACGTAAGTCTCCAGAGCCCCATCCAAGATCATAATCACAGGACCGCTTTCTTCTGAAGGGATTAGAAAGTCACTGAGGCAAGGAGAAAAGGAAGTCAATGTCCTGCCTATTACCCTGCTCGTTTAATAAGTATCATTCCAAATGACCAGCTCCTCAGATTTTAAAAAGATATAACACAGCTCCATCCGTTTGCTTAGTTACAGTTGCAGAAGTTTAAATGAACGCTTTCTATTTCAGAGATCTGAAGACCAGCCTGTTACTCATAAAGCCACATTTAGTCTGAAACTATGCAGCTGAGTAACTCCGGTTTTACTCAGAGAGATAGCGAACAGTTACTCGGACACTGCGGTGGTGAGCGTGGTTTGTGACAGCATGGCATCCTGGCTGTGGAGCGGCACACTGGGGCTGCTGCATCTCACATTCCATGATAAAAATATCCACATTAGAACAACAGTCCCTTGTGAATCCAGCTGTGATACAGCAGAGAAACATTTCTGCTTTGTTTTACCGCATGTTTTAATAACTTGTTCTCTAGAACACAGAAAATATTTCAGGCAGAACCCTCCCCAAATAACACCTCAATACTTCCTCTTTCTCAGACATACATAGGCAAAAAAATCCTAGAACAGAGCATTGCAGATGTTGTACATTATTCCCGGGCAGTTGTTCCCTTCCCTGACGGAGCGATGCTGTCAGACCAGGCAGAGGCTGCTGCTGAAGGGAACGCGCAGCTGCCAGGAGGAGCGGCATTCTTTCCGTTACACAATCTGAGAAGATCAGAGTGCCACAGGTCTGCTCTTAGACTGATGTTAGGAAGATGAATAAGAAAATAAGCACTTCAAAGGAACACGCGCATGGAAGGAGAAACCCAAGCTACCAACATGAAATACTGCATCGTACACACACCCCACGCACATAAACTACCTCCTGGAAAATTCAACTGGAAAGCCGGGGGATCAAAAGTTTCCCCAGCAAGACTGCACAGCATTGCTGAAACAGAAATAAACACCACAGTCATGGTGAAAGAGGCAGATCAAGTGGTTCATGTTTATAACCTGAGAACAAAGCTGCCCAATGTGGACTTCAACTGCCAGAGGAGATGGCTATTCCGCGGCCAACGTGGGGAGGGGTCTGATCCAGCTAAGGCAGGGGACCTTTAAAATTCATAAGGCAAAGATAAGATTTGAAAACACTGTTTTGAGAAGGCTACTTATGAAGGAATCCAGGTATAAGGAGCATTCGTTGAGCTGAGATCGGAAAGATCTGGCCTTCAAGACTGACAGTAGCAGTGAACATTTTGGGCAGGACTTCCACTCCGAATTCAGTTGTGCAAGGAACCTCTCACTGGGACCCAAGAAGCCAGCTGCCCTCAAAGCCATCATCACGAGGCGAGCAAGGATGGTCTCTGCGAGCGTAAGTAACAGACCTCACCACAAAGAGAAGGTGAGATTGCTGCCAAATGCAGTCGGATGATAAAATCCTGGATGGAGAAGACTAAGACCTTTAGGTGAATGCCATCCTCTGTGCTGGATGAATTTCAGTATTAATTGCAATTTTCTTTGCTAGTGAGTGCAATAACCACAAGGCCTGCCCCAGGAAATGCCTCTGATGGACTGACTCTGATGAAGTAATATTTTCTGAAATTGCATTCAGACTCTTGCCAAAAGAGAAGGCTTCGTACTGCCTTAGTCGTAGTCAGGTTCACTGAACGAGCATGCCAGACATACTGCCCAAACTGGCATTAACAAATAGGACATGGAAAGAGAACCAAAGGCAAAGAAAGGAGCAAACAGCTCATCTGGATTTCTGCCTCATGGTATGCGACAGAGGAAACACTCAGTGCACTCTAAGATCTGACGAGAAGACCTAAATATTTATGTGGAAGCCTGAGAATTCCTTCAGCTCCTCTGTAGACAGAGGATGGCCTCCTGCCCTCTCTGCTGCCTTGACTTTTCCAGTGACTGGTACTCCTACTTTCTGCTAACTCTTTCCTAGTATTAACTCCGCAATCAATGGTTTTTTTCCAATAACCCACCCTAGATACACACTACAAAACTGCCTGTTTCTGGGAGGAGAAAGAAGCTAAGCAGCAACTCTGAAAAGCTCAGGCAGCCTAGAAAAAACACAAACAAGCCACTGGAGCTATAAGGAACCCAAAGCCAAGTGCTACAACAGGGAAGCCTGTGGTTGATCAGCTCTGGAGAGCAGAACATTATAAAACACTTCAAGGGACATGAGGAGAAGGCCGCCAGCAAAAACAGCAACAACAAAAAATCAAAGCAATGCCTTGAAGTCTTTATGGGTTCCAAAAACTCCACACTGCTGCCAATCTGTGTGTTCACTATACTGTAAATACACACAGATTTTGGGAGAATTCACTTCAGACAGTTCTTTCGGTCCAAGTATCTTGGCAAACAAGTCAACAACATTTGTCTTTTTTCCTGGTTTTGCTTGCAGCGTAAAGGTTCTCCCTTCATTGTAAGCGATCAAATGTAACGAATGCGGTGCCAAGCTCGTCAGCTTGAATGGAGGGAGAGGGTGGAAAGAGCAGAAGTATTATTAATATGGTACTCCACCATCTGCAGTCACTCCTGTTATTGGCTTCAGCACAAATTTCAGTAATTTATAAATATTTGAATGCTCCAATGTGCTCACATTACTGCCGCAGACACCATCCATTTTTCCTTACCATCAACACCAAAGTAGTCTCTAGAGTGGAGGATAGCCTACTGCTAACTTAGGACCTGGGATAACATGAAAATTAAATGTTGAAAAAAAATCCAGAATGGCTAGATACACCATGGTAGTACCTGCTTTGGAAAAATCGAGAGTCAGGTTAGGTGCAGGCATCTCTGCAAGGGGAGCACATCAGGTACCAAGCATCCCAAGAGGCCACTGCTAACATGACTGACATGCAGCATTTGGGGCAAAAGTGGCAAACTTTGGCAGTTGCATGATACAACCTGAACCCTTAAAGAGATGTATTACCGCTAAAGACAAACTTCCTCCCGAACCTTTCGCACATCCTCCAAACCCAACAAAGATACATCAAAAAACCTGAGCAATTAGTTGTACCGTTACTTTACCCGAGCTCTCTTTTTCTGATGACGTCCGGAAGAACTGCATACTCCACAGCACTTCGTTCACATTCGCACCCTATGCCCCACGACACCGTTATTCCAGAACAAGCTTTCTCACTACAGGGGTGCTGGGCACTGCCAGGTCACCTTAGAGCAAAAGCTCCTCTTTCCCCAGCCCCAAAGCCACATTATTTTACAAAGTACCTTAACCATTTCCCTCCTGTCTTTATAGAATAGCTTTGACTTTTCACCTCCCTCCTTCCAGATCAGGGAACAGAAGGGGAGGGAGCATTCGTTGACAAGACGTTTCCCTTCCACAGACCACAGGATGAATGAAAAGGGAAAGGTCTCCACAGACCCCCCTGCACAGAGCCCAGCCCCATCCAGGGCACAGTCAGGCACACTGCAGCCTCCTCTACAGCTCTCGGTCTTGCAGCCAATGGGGACCCTCGGCCCGCACAAACCTCTTCCCAGACTGAAGATTTCTCAGCTTGGAAGGCTACGACCTCATGTGAGAAGCAGTGAGCAGGTCCCACTCCCAGCGCTGCCCCTCCTACCCCAGCACCACAAACATTACCTCTTTCATTCCTGGTCTGGGCCAGGGTTATTTTTACCGAGAGCCCCGAGGCTCAGGCAGTGCAGCCTCATTGGGAACAGACGCCTCTAAACAGGGCATCCAACAATGACACAGTGGGCATGGACACAGCAGCCCAACATGGTGAAAGTTAAAGAGGAATAAGGATTTACACTGGTTAACGGCAGCAGAGCTTCCCCCGGAATCAGCCAGCCCACACTGGGATAAGGCACCATTCGCACAGGTCAGAGCTCTGTGGTCTTTGACAGCAGTTCGGGTAACCAGAACGGCATGACAAGTTCTCCACAGGAATTGTTTTTTTCCTGCTTGATGCTTCATCCAAATAAAATGTTTATAAACACACAGAATCATTCCTGCCATAACAGACCATGACCCGACAGGGCTGAAGGGCCCCAAGCAAGGGATATAGGCTACACAGCCGCTGGCATTGAACACAGCTCTCCCAAGGACAGAAGAACCACAGGCAGAGCAGAAGTCCATTCGATCCAGCCAGTATCCTAACAGCGAGCAAAAACCAGATGAACAGAGAAGAGTATCCTTGCTTATAAGTGATGAGCTGGCAACGACTTTCAGTTTAGAAGCTTCCTGAGAAGGTTTCTATATAGTAAGACACACTTACTAAATATCTTCCTTGAACTTGTCCAAATTTCTCTCAAATCAGTGCATACTTTTAGTATATAGCACCCTGTGACAAGGAATTCTGCGCCTCAGTTTTCTGACACACGAACAACCACCTTCTTCCATCTACTCTAGCTCCTGCTTGCCTCACTTGATGCCACTCACTGATACTCGAGAACAAGAACTCAACACATTCCAGCTTCTCCTTGGCACGTTATTCCTTTTCCAGTCGCATCTTTTACAGACTGGCAAGCCCTAGCCTACTCAGTCTTTCTTTGGACAGGAGACATTGCAGACCTCTGATGAACCTCATTCCCCTTCTCTGCACTTCCACCAGTTCTTTTTGAAGATGCAGGACCAGATCTGCATGTTATTCACACAAACCCCGGTCCACACACAGTGATGTTCTCTACTTTGTTCTGAATACTTTGCTTTTGGGAAGGAGGTTGTTTTGGATTTGACTGCTATTCAGTAATGAGCTGATGATTTCATCACCTTACGACTTTGCTCCAAAGCCATAATGAGCAACACAAGAGCTCACTGAGCTGCGTATGAAGCTCAAATTATTTCCCCTGCACATCATCACATTTACCTATGTTGAGCCAGCTGGGTAAGCCGAAAATGCAGTCCTGTAACTGTTAACTAATGTGATAATACTCTCTTCATAATGTCATGTTACAATCCCTAAAAAATATTCTAAGCGTGAGATTTTACTTGCTTTCAACATTTTGCAAGTAATTGTACTGATTCTGTGTAGTTAAGATCGTGTTTAAAAACTCCATTTTACTCTAATTATACCCAAATTCTCAACATAACCACTAGTTTAAGTTGACTATGGTGTGATTACGTGTGGCATGACTAAAAATGTATCTTAAATCAAGTTTGGATTTGACACCCTTTCTCTTAGTTGGACGTTATTCCTCTTTCGTGGTGACAGAGAGGATATGAGAAATGAGAAAAAATCCCTTCCTTAAAACAGTCCATTTGCAAAGAATTTTCAGCTTTCGAGCATAGCATCTTGAACAGCCCCAGTTCTGTATCAATGTCAAGGCTTTGCACCTTTGCCATGTGCCACAGCAAGCACTGCAGTCCAAGGAAAGCCACTGCAGACTGGAGATGTTTGACACCGAAATCGACCAGGTCCTTCTCAAAGTTGTGATTTCTAATGAAGTCCCTAAGACTGGGCTGTAAGGCACCTCCAGGTCTTTAAAGAGCATGATTTTAACGTGTTTTTATGTTTCAGGGAGCTGCCACGAGGAATGAATTTCACAGTAAATGTCACAACTAGGAAACCGGGAAATTGCCACGCACATAACAAGCACCAGTAATGGTGCCAGGTACAGAACAAAGGCTTTAATGCAGCAAATTAAACAAAATTCCTGCCATAAGGTTTCTTATTTCAAAGACAACGAGACGTAATTATTCCTGTGGTGTTTTACTGAAAAGGTCATGTTTCGGGAGACATCCAGAGAAACACGAGATGTGTGCTGAGAAAGAGAAAATAAAAGAACAGTACTGCAGGGCGGGGGAGGCAGGCAAGGGGTAAACAGAGGTAAGCAGAGGATTTCGAACATTTTAGAAGACAGACCAAAGTTAACAAGGGAGACCGGAAACAGCATGAGAGGCTGGACGAACAGGAGGCAGATACAGGTTCGAACATTCAATCGTCTAAAAGCAGCTGCATGTGTATTTCTTCCACATGGCCTGGTCAGGAAGTTGTGGAACTTGGAAAACTCCATTGCAAACAACTTCAGAGGCATGCTAATCCCTACCTAATTCACCATGCTGCCTGAAAAGTCCCTCCCTCTCCCCACCCCAGCCCTTCTGCTCCCTCAGGGGCATCAAACAAGAATTCTCACTGCCGCTGCCTGAGCCTTTACTCCGAAGGATCTCCAGTGCATCAGTCTGGAATGGTCCATGCAGTTCTGAATGACAGAACATTTTAAACAGTGTGAGTTTGGGGCAAAGTCACTGGCAAAATCACTCGATCGCTCGTAACACACGTGTGATCTACACAGCCAATAGTCTCTGGCCAGGGACTTCAAGACCACCTTATCTGACACTTGCAAAAAATCTCCAGGCATCTGAATTTGAAAACCTGTATTTCGGTATTTTCAGAGAAAAATTACACAAAGAGAATGCGTATTCCTCAATGTACATTGACTCTCCCACAGTGATTTCAAAAAGGTCCGATTTTTGTCTAACATGGCCTCTAGCTCCCACTGTAGAAATTGAAAACAGTTCCCTGTCCACATCGAGTCTCACCTCTCTCACTATCCCAGCCCAGCTACAGGCAGAGCACGCTCAGCTCAGCTCAGCTCAGCTCTCGCAACAACATTCCAGGTTAAATACAGCTCCAACTCTGTAGGGCACGGAGTGTGTACCAAACAATGCAAATCCCCCATCCCTGCCCCCAGTGTGCCTCTGCCTATTGCTGCACAAGGTGGACCTCTTCTGGTGAAGAGCTTGTGCTCCAAAACACCTGGTTCCACTAGCCTTGGCTGAGCAGAAGCCTACGGGGATCACAGCGTTACACAGCTTCTTTTAAAAGTAAGTAAAGCCTGAGGCAGGGTTAAGGGGAGCACGAACCAGAGAGAATCAGAGCCCACGTGTGAGTCCTTACCTCAAACAGCGTCAGACTTTCATTGTTCAAGACGATTCTGGGAGGTGCAACAACTGAAGTTAAAAAACAAGTTATAAAACAGGACCACCTAGCAACCAGAACAGCAAATACAGGTATGGGAGGGATCCCTGCTCTCTGAAGGGGTGACACATTCATATGCCCACAGAGGCTGCTTCTTAGGCAGAAGCATAACGTGGCTAAGGGAGCAGCTTACACCTTCTTTGCACTGTGAAGCTGTGTTTAGGGAAAGCATTCCTTCCCAGGTCATATCTCAGGCATCAACATACCACAGATAGAAACAGGCTTTGTAAAGTAAGGCCAAATGTTACCAACAGCACTCACACAAGTAAAATGGCAACTCTGCATCGGCAAGGTGGCTTCTTACAAAGTCTCTCAAAATGCCAACTGCGGAAAAAGGAGAGAAAGGTTTGCTGAATTAAATTGGTTCTTCAAATGTTGGGCAAGAAGGCTAACTTGTAACAGCAGAACTGCCCTCTACGAGGTAGGGAGATTGCCTTTTCCTCCAAAGCACACAGTTGCTATTACAAATTTCTTGTAGAAAAAACAAACCAACCAACCAAATCACTTTGACATACTGGTCCCTTGGAAAAATCTAACGATGCCTACAAAATTATCAAAAAGTTTGTGCAGGTAACCATGGCTGACAGCTAAGAATAAGAGGATCTCCAGTAATAACAGTAAGAGCTACTCGGTGCATGGTCCGATTGCCTTTCGTGAACTGACAGAGCCAGAAAGGTACATCCTCTCTTAGTACAGTTGGCAAAGTTTTTTTTCTCCTTCCTGCTTTTTGGGGTTTGTTTTGGATTGGGGAAGGGGGTGTTGTTTTTCCCCCAAAAACGTTTTAAGCATTAACAAAGAGGAAGTGTCCAAATGCATCCCAGTAACACATCATTTAGACACAAACAAGGGGATAGCAAGTGGGACAGCTTCCTGAGCACAAGTATTTTGCCACCTCCACCAAGTAGCCCTTAGCTAACTTAATTAGCCCAGACTCCCTTCTTAGTCCATTCAGGGGCCCTACAAGGACAGTGTAACTACCTACTGCTGTCTTTTCAGAGCAGCTTTACTTTCCTAGGCAGCAGAAAGACCTGTTCAGACACACTCTCTCGTCATGGTGGAAGCCACGAGTTACAGCTGCACAGGCTGAAGGGGTGATCGGTCTTACCAGTTTCAGTGGGATGGAAGAACCCCTGTAGAACATGCCGGTCTGGAAAATGAACTCTCAACACCACCTAAAACAGAGACGAAGCACATTAGGACAGTGGTTTATCGCTGCTCTGTAACACCTGTCCTTGAATCCTAGAATCCGCAAGTTGGTTTTTTTGTTGGTTTTTTTTAATGTGATGTGCACGCAGACTGATGTGTGCACAACAGAAAGGTTTTGAGACATCTGGAACAGAACAGAAGCAACTATACTGGCTGTCACTCAGCTGTATTACAGTACAGCTGTTTTCACACGGCACGACTCTTATGCAAGTCCCACAAACAATTAATAGGGATGGGAATTTGAAAAATCTTCCTATAAGTAGCTTACGAGCCTGTTGATCACAACTGAATCCCAAGTTGCTCAATCCCCAAGTCTGGGCTAACCAGAGGGACCGGAAAATGAACAAATACTACCTTTGGGTAACGCTCCAACTTCTCCTTCAGCTGGGACTCCTTCAAAGACTTTGTCATCAGTGGAGCTTCTTCCAGGCGTTTCCTACGGACATGGGAAGAAGGCAAGTTGTCTGTAATTTTACGATGTATTTTTACTTTATTAAGATAGCGGAAGGCCCGAGCAGGGCTGATGAGAACTGCTCAACTGTTCCATGCGTCTCTCACAACATTTTCCCCACCTCCTGAAACTACTGAGCACCAGCAACAACACTATATAAAATTACTTTTACTGTACAAGTTTAAAAGTAAGCTCACGACAGCAGATGCAAGAAAAGATCCTAAGAAAAGGAGGGGAAAGTCTGCTTAGACTACTTAAGAAGAGAGAGACTTATTAATCCAATAAAGCAGAGACTAAGGTTGGACGTGATTACTCCGCATGGGCAGAAGAGCTACTGAACTTGGAAAACGATGCTGGCACAAAAAATTAATAAGTATTAATTAGCAACAGGGAAACGAAATGAAAATTAAAAGTTTCAGATCATTCAAGAACTGGCATTTTAGATGGCCATTAAAAGAAATAGTGGGTACAAAATGAAAGTCTACTTCTACTTAAGATGAAACAATAAATGTAAGAAAATACTTACATATTCTTCCTGTAAGTAAAGAAATTAGCTTAGACCCAACAGATCCCATGCTCAGCTTTAGCACCTTTTCTTTGTATCCAAGTAACTGATGTGTAACTTGCCTTTATTTTTATCCCTGGCTGTAAGGGGAAAAGCATCAGCAAATTTGGAAACTGGGTCTTTTTTGGGGGGCCTGTATTCCAGTAATCCCCAACCAAATGACTCTACATTTGCATCACTAAATACTCCAGACCCACAAGCAGCAGAGCAATTTTCAGGCCATTTTCTGTGTACTCAGTGGCCTGTGGGAAAGAAAATCAAGTCTAAGTAAAAAGTTCAACTTGGACTTGGCTATAGCATAAAGGAGACTGTTCCACAGTCTTGGAGAGTTAACGTAATGTTTAAAGGAATGCTTTGACCCACTTGAAACTAAATACGTTAATGAAATTCATTTCTTTAAGGAACATACAGACAGCAAAATGCTGCTGTGACAGGAGGCCAGTTTATCTTCATCTGAGTTTTCACTGAACTGAAGTTCGATAAAGTAAAATAATGAATATTTGAAACCAAGCTACTTGAACAGTACAATATATTGTTAGTCAGCTTCCTACAATTTCTGTGTGTGTGTGTGTGTGTGTGTGTGTGTGCGCGCGCCTGTTCCAAACATTCTCAGGTCTTGACTTGTGGCTGAGTTGGTCTTTCTGATGAGGTCTAATAAAAGGTTAATTCTGTTACTTAAAATATAAGATGTTTCTTACTGGCCAAAAATGCAACAAGCTCTGCTGATCACTGTCACTCTGCTCAACAACAGGACACAGCAAATCTCACTCACAGCAGAAAGGGAACTTGCCTCTCATTCTGCAGCTGTGCCAAACGTTTCCGTACATCATCCACTGTGACTTCAAAAAATTCATCAGGAAGCTCTTCTGGGCCATCAGGAAGTTGTTCCAGTAGGTCTAGGTGACATACAAGGGGCTCACGTTCTACAAGCTACAGAAAAAAAAAAGAGCTTCAATTAGTTTGAAATGCATTGCTTTGCTTATCCTATAAGGTTCCTGAAAAAGAGTAATAGGACAGTATTTGCAAACTGAAATACAATCACTAGTGTGCAATTCCTGTCACTAAGATCAGACTAACGATACAGAAGTTGTCAGTGTTGTCATTCTTTACAGCTGATACAGCTTTGGACGCAATCCCCGCCAACAGCAGCAGGAATCTATATCGCCAGGCGAGCAGACGGCTCCTCTCCCCTGTCAGTCCAGGAAACTCAGGGCAGTAACTTCGGCAGTCACCAAAGGTAAGGAGAGGGAAACTCCTTTGCAGGGAGTGCTTGTGGAATCTCTTCACTTACAATACTATGGTATTTTGCAGTCCAACCAGGCTTCTAGCTAGTTACAAGCTTGTTACAAGTATTCAGAAATTACTTCTGTCCCAAAACCCTACCGGACCTCTCTCTGCTCTACTCCAAACCTCTCTGAGTATGTAACCATTTCCTTACCATTCTACAGGCAGCACTCAATTTACACAGGTGCTATCCCTTCGTTTTACAGACTATAGAGCCCTTTGAAGTTTTTCCATCTGCCATGCACTCCTGGCTTGCGTTATGTCTTGTGTTCACTTCACGTTCTTTTGCTACAGAGGTAGCAAAAGAATGGTACTAGTCACCAGCCAGGGCCCACTCCATTTCTCCGTACTCCAGAGTGCAATTCTTTGCTTTGGTAAGGCAGTGTTTTTGACCTGTTCAGCTCTCTGAACTAAACCACTGCAGGGTTTCATTGCACACCTTTCAAAATTTTACCCTGGTTTCTGGTGTGCAGAAAGATCCTTTAAACAGTGAAATCCTTTTGTTTTGCACTTACGAAGTACTTCACCCTGAGATCAGCCTTTGCTGCAACCAGAGCACACAGATGCAGGAGAGCAGCTCTCTGTAGGCATCAGCTGCAATAAAGGTACTTAATACATCTACTGGCAACTTTCTCTACACACACGGAGCTGAGGGCAGGCACTCCAAGCTGCATACAGACACCCCTCTCACCTGCCCAGCAGGGCACAGAGAGCCTGGCTGCCTGCTCCCCCAGCCTCCAGAGCCCAGAGCTGGGCGTCATGACGGCAAACCTTCCAGTACAACTGGGCCTAGCCTAGAACTGTTGTTGCAGTTATGAAAGAACCAAACCAAAACAGGCCAATACCAAGACCCGCAATCCCCTAAAAAACCTAAACCGGAGCCCCAACCGCTTAGATCAAGAGCATTTGCCACCTCTGCAGGCAGCAGGACCTTAATGGATCCCTCCTCAGGAAAGGTTACATGCTGGCTACTCTCTCTTGCACCCAAAGCAGCAGCTGTGCCTGCCTGTGAATACAAGCCACAACCAGAGTCAAGCACACCAGAGGCAATTACACCTCCTGGCTCTCAAACAAGCCAAACTTTCTAAATTCCAAAACTGTTTAAAGGAACAAAGCCTGCAAACATAGAGAACAGCATACTGAAGGCTACAGGAGATGCAGGGAGGACACAGCTCGTGGCTGAAGAGGCTCACAGGAACAACCATTTCGGTAGTTAATCCAGCATTTCTTCCTAGTCAGCTGCCAGCTTAACAAGGCCACAGGCTCTGTGAATGAACCCGCTGCCCATTTCTTCTCCCCTCATTCCCTCACACGCTCTTTCCAGTCCTAATTAACACCCGGATGTCCTCCCTCCATCCACTCACCCCTCCCCCAGGCACTGGCCACTTGGGAACAGGAGTCTTCTCAATTGTCTAAAGCACAACACAAATTACAAGGCAATGTTCACTCTACTTGTGGGCACTAAAGGGTAATTTGAGAAATTAAAAGATCGAGGTTGTGTGGGTGGGACCTTTGGCTACTTTTAGAAAGTTGAGCAGGGTCAGCCCTAACGAGCGGGTAAGGGAGCCTGATTGCAGCTTTCCCCGGGCCCCGGGCGGGGTGGGGGGTGCCCAGCGTCGCAGGAAGGACCCCAAGCGCCCAGGACCATCCGCTGGGAAGGAGCAGGCTGCACCGCGATCCCAACCGCTGCCCACTGCTGCTCCAGTTAGAGCACCTCTGTGTCAGAGGAGAATTAATCAGGCCCCCCCAGGAACCAGGTACACTTTAATCTCCTCAAACAGGTTTGAGTTTCATTTCGTCCTACACGTTGAAGTGAAAACAGATGTCTTCTGAAACAACCCAAACCCAAAAGACTGAGGAGGCATATCCTATGGCATGTTGTGAAGGGTGCTGGGATACGATGGAGAGAACTCCAAAGTCTGCATTAGCAAATCCTAAAGTTACCATTTAGTATTGGCTCTAACAAGGACTTTAGTTAATCCCAACAGCAGTGGGATTCCACAGGGAAAGGGCCAGCCCCCATCCACATTATGGTGACAGCTAATGGCATCTGCCAAGGCATTGGGAACCACGAGATGGCACAAGGCGGACACATATTCCAGTCCTAAGTGTTCACTCCTCTTCCTTGCTGTGGGCTCTGACAATCCTAAAGGGCAGACAAAATCCATAAACTAACTTCCCACAACGATTACAAAAGAGGCTCCAGGAATACTAACCCACTTCCCAGCCCACCGCACACGCAGTGTTTTCTGCAACTGTGATGAAAGATAACCATCTCCTGTAACAATAAATGGCCACCACATGGACATTCTACTTTCCATTATGTAAACTGGAGGAAAGGAAGCTGTGCATTTTGCTGTCCTACTTCTTTCAGGAGCCAAAGATGCTGTGCTAAGGTTTGGCACCTTCCTTCTTCAGAGTCTATTCTTCCACCAAAGCTGAGATGTCAGGCACTTCTCACCACGAGGCTGAAGCCGTATGTTCACGGCAGCATCTACGTAAGTGCAGTCTATGTGACAAAGCCGGGTGTCAGGAAGAACGCAGTTCACTCTGTGGTCGCCATCCTGGACCCAAGGAAGCAGGTAAGCTGAGGAAAACCCTTATGATTTAAGTGAAATAGTGGCTATTGTGCTTTCCACAGCAGCAAGCTCTCCCCAGAGACCCACTTCCTCCCCGCCACCTCAGGGAGCTCTAATCCCATGGGGAATCTGGTTTAAAGTTACCTTCTAATAATTAACATTCTGACATCAAAGTCAGCTCGCAGCTGTCTGTAAACCATCTTTAGCCCAAGAAACGAAGGGATGCCGGCACAGATTTTATCCAGCCTCTCTTCAGCTTCAAAAACCACACACAGGCAAAGCATTAATGGGAAGATTCTTTTACAAAAATGGACCTTTGATGTTTAAAAATAATTGTTTTGTTTTGGGTTTTTTTCCTCAGGACTGAAAAGGGACAAAAAGCAGATGCCATGTGGCTAGCCCTACTTGGCTGCTGCCGCTGGGAGGAGAGTGGAAGATGGCAGGAGTGGAGGAGGGAACAAAATGTAATCAATCAGCAGCAAAAGTACCAGAGATCAAAGGGCTTGAAAGCAGCCGTCAAAATCACATGCTGTTTAACACAAGGACACAACTCCCCCAACAGAATCTGCAGCTGCTTCAAAAGCTGCTCTCAGACTGGAAGGGCGGCTGGCTCCAGAAGTGGTTTGAACTGGACTGTGATTCTGAGAAAGACATTGGTTCATGTGAGTCCTTCAGTCACCACCACTCAGCCCATGCCCAAAAAGCACAGCCCCACATCAGGCTGTGAAAGCAGTGAAATGATGGAGTTCTGCCTCTCCCACCAGTGCACAGAGAAGCGTGGGCAACAAGACTGGTGAAGGATACTACCACAAACCCTTGCACTTCTCCTCCCTTCCCAGACACAACGGAAACTCCTCCTTTCCAAATCCCTCATAGACGAGAGTGCAACTGAAGCAAGCAACACAGGAGACTGGACAAATCACCCAGTCTACCGTTCAATTCTCCATGCTCAGGGTCTGCTCCAAAAGGTTAAACAACACCGATTAGACAGACCCAAACGTGTTTCTAATATACTGAAATATTCACCGCTGCAGGTTGGCGTGGCCTCTTTTTGCTACTTGTGAAGTTCGTAACTGCTCCAGAGTCCTTCCAGGGTCTGGCTTCTGCTCCTAAACAATTCAGAACTCATCGAAAATAGACTGCAACCACAAAGAAGTCAACTAAGGTAGAGTCTCTACATCAACGTGAAAGCATCCACAGTCTTGCTAAATTCCTCCTAGACTAAGCTCCCTTTGAAGCTCCCCAGGCATCCTTTCTTTCCACTTATAGCTTTCCATTGTTCAATCCTGGCTGGATCAGACCAGAAGAGATTCAGATGTCCAACTCTAGGAGGTACCAAAGAGTTGGAAACAACAAAGGGGATCTCTGAACATGAAAGCCGGCCCCAGAGATGAGCCAAAGAAGCAAGAAAAGAGCCGCTCACTGATAATCCAGAATGGGAAACTCTCAGTGCGTAATAACGAGGAGTAAGTTATTAACTGAATGGCTCCTGTACTTCATGTTAGGCTACTTGCCACACATACCCAACCTTCCTGAAGGCATTCAATTCCATACAGCTGCCCTACAGAAAGCACATTTCATGTCATTCCCAGGTCACTCTGGGATGGCATCACAGCACTCTTCAGCCATCGGTTCGGGTATCTCAACATGGGCTCAAGCACTTTTAATTTTAACAAACGCAGTTTTACTTCAGAGACACCAACAATGGTGAGATGCGCAATTTGTCTTTCTAGGAAATAGTTAGAGAGAGGTAGACTATTTAAGAAGCAGGGTATTTTAGATTAAGACAGAAAACACTTCCATAAGCAAGGAGAAATACAGAAGGAAAAGGATGGAATGTTTCTGCTTCATCTGCAATACTAAGAAAATTAAGTCACAGGGCTCAGGTAACAAAGTGGGCATTTGTTCATGAAATCTGAGGCACTGAGGTGTGGGATCTTCTGGACTGTGATTTAATGCAGCTGTGTTGCCTCTATTTGAACTATTCATCAAGGATACCTAAAGATTCAAAGTTTTGCTTGCCTCTGGACAGCAAATTCTTGAACTCACATCCTTCCTATTTCCTACTTCCTTTCTGAACTCAGGCAGAACTGTATGTCATCAAGGCACCTAATCCTGTAACAAGGGGAAAAAGTCTTAAATCTGGAAACATCTTTTTCCTCGTGGGAGCGCAGCCTCAGGCAAGGCAGGATAAAAAAAAAAAAGCCCCTGTTGCCCAAATTGCAAACACATTTTCCCTTACCTGTTCTTGCTCTTTTTGCAGTTCTTGGCTGTTCTTAGACTTCTTTGGCTTAGAAGGGCCTCCAGGGCTGGAAAAAGTTGTTGGCAGCTTTGAAGACGGTACAGCTATAGGAGAGTGCCCCAGATGCTCTCCACCTCCAAAAAAAGGGGCAAATGGGGTAGGCTCAGGCTCTGGGGAAAGCTGCAGCTCCTCCAAGCTAGCATGAGATTCTTTGATCGAGTCTTGCTTGTGTGTGGAGCTGTTTAAAGATATGGCCACATCCCTGTGGTCCAAGTCCTTTGGAAATGTGTTTGCTTGAGGTAGGGGCACATCCGCTGCTTCCTCCATAGAGCCTCGCCTCACTGTTGGCTCGTTACAAGGCACCGTGGCACCCACAGCTTCCTCCCCGCCAGATGAACTGCATTTCTTCATGACAACTCTTAAAGAAGACACCAAAAGGAATAAAAATAAAATCATAATCCTAAGAGTACTGTCCTCCCCATTCGCAATGTGTCCACGACACAAAGACAACAGCTGACTCAAATACGCCCTGATTTAACAACTTTCTTCTTCCAGATGCTTACAGAGAACAAGGTCCAGTTGCTCTGAAGTGTGGGGTAGAGGGTCAGGGGGCGGTGCAAAATAACAGAACGGAGACCTGCTCCTCCGGAAGAAAACTGCCTTCCAGAGAAAAACAGCAGTCAGTTGTAAAGCACAGCTTCTAATCACTCCTGCCTTCTGTATATACTGCAAGGAGCTGGCCAGGAGATCACAGAAAGGTTGTCCCTGTCCCCAACTCACCCCCCAACAGCCAGCAGGGCCTGCAGGGGCCGGGAGTTAAGTGTCTGAGATCCAGAGCAGGGAAGAATGAAGTGGTAGCTGATTGCCCTCTCAGAGAGACTTTTAACTTTGAATTGTCTGTTCCACTCAAAGGAGGAAGAAGAAAGAAACAAACAAACAAGCTCTTTTAATCTGCACATGACTGGTCAGTGCCAGTCATCTGCTGCTGTGCGAAGCACATCTGGGCAGCAGTTTGAGATAAACAGGCAAATGCAATAATTTCTGAGTGCCGCGATGTTTTTGTTTGGAATCTTCTTTTGTGACTTTTTTTTTTTTCCTTCCTCTTTTGGTACTTGAAACAAAATAAATTCACCACCAGAGTGGAAAGGGAAATTAAAGAGACCAAACTTTGCTTCTCCCAACCTGACAATGGCATTGCCTCCAGTCAGGCCAAGCGATTTCAGCGTTGTCTTCTCCAGGGCATCTTTTCCTGATATCTGCAACAAAATCAGAGGAGAGTAATTATGGCCTCTGATTCCCCAGGAGAGCATGTAAAGCTCTTGACAAAAAGAAGCCTGTATCAAAAGAAACACCACACAGCACAAGAAACGGGTGAAAACACGCTCCTGCAGTTGGAAATCAGACCTGAATCCATCTGTTTCAACCTGTACTGTTTTACCAAATTCACAGCTTATTAGAACATCTCAATGGAAGATGACCTACATATATTTCCATCCCACACACACATTCAAATGGGATCCAACTACAGCACAGCTACTTTTACGTCAGAAGTTGAACGATAGGCAACATCTCAGAGCTGCAAGACAGACGATTTCCTTACATACACCTCCCATCTGTCTGTAATGACCTATTCCAGAATAAAGACGATCTGTCCGCAGAGGTCAGTGGGAAGTAAAGGGGACAGCTAGGGAGAGCAAATTCCATAATATCCACATACAAAATATTTAACAAAACATTAATAGCAAAAGATCAAAACAGAGAAAAGCAAATATTTATTAAAATGAAAACACTGTTTTGACTCAAGCTTTAAAAGAAGTTGGAAAGAAAAGCACAAATAGGTCATTGAGCTCATTTTATGGGCTCAGAGGTCTCAACGGCGCAAGGTTACGTGCCAATAGAGCTTTTTTCCATACAGACACGTCATGCTTTGAAAAGACCAACATTTTTCTATTTTCCCTCTCAAGAAAGTTCAAAAGAAACACTTTCCAGGTTGGAAAGCATAGCTAAGTTTTCTTATGTTTTAGGGACATGAGACAGTTGAGAGGCCTTTGCTGCCTTACCTCATCTCGCATGTAAATACAGACCGGAGACAATTCACCATGCTGTTCCATCAACTCCCTGCAAGAAAGAGCAAAACACTGCAGCATCTGCAGAACAGCCTACCCTCTCCAAAACCAGCACAGAGTAACAGTACAAAGTGAAATCAGCTGGCAACACTGTTGTCTATGTTCCTCCAGCAATAACCACTACACAGTTCGCAGAATCACTATTGGACATTAGGTTAACAATTTGCTTCAATGCATTCACTTTTTCTTAAACATGGCCTAAAAGTTTAAAAGCAAAGAAGAAATAATTACAGTAAATTCTTAAATTAGCTGATCTTACTAGATAAATTTAAGCTCATCACTGTTCGTGTGCCTCAGTACCCAATCTGAAACGTTACTTAGTTATACTTGCTCTTTTTAATCCAAGTTAAAGACTTCGTTACAGTTTAGACTGACCTTTCACTGGGGAGAGGTCCATTTCTTTTCACATATGCCAGCAACAAACAAAATGAAATACTGCTCTAAAGCAGATCAACTAAGGGCAAAAAACTTGCCTGTCTTAGTATCATTTTTAAAAAAGAAAAGAGAAAGTAAACAAACAAGCAAAAAGAGCATAAACTTTCAGATTCTGGAGACCACGAACAAAGTAAAGCCAAATGAAAGGCTGCCACTGTAGACAAAGTGAAAATCAACCCATATTTAAGCATTTCAGTGATGTAGGATACATATGAGCCATGATGCAAACTCCCGACAGACCATCTGCAGAGGAAGACACAAGTGAAGGACCCTTATCACTGAGATGGGGAAAAACCAGTAAGATGCTACTCTTTCCATTTTCCTCTAGATAAGCAATTCTGAGGCATTCCAGTAAAAGAGCAGCTTTATTATGTATTCGCTTGATTGAACACAAAAGACGGACAGGGAAAGGACAATCACAGCAAGCCTCAGTTCTCATCCAGCCAAGACGATGTGATTTCAAAAGGGGGAAAAAAAAAAAAGACTGACACTTTCAACGAGAAAACCTCAGATGTCTACAGAAAAGTAAAAAGCCTTACAGAATTAACCAGTACATTATGCCGAAGCACTGGAATCAGTGAGAGCATTAGATTCAACACCAGAAGAAACTCTGTCATGTTGGTCTCCACTTTCAGCAAAGCGAAACTCAAACGGAAATCAGAAGAGAATGTGGCAAAACATGAGATTGAGGAGAACACTTTGCCTCTCACCCCAAGCATACCAATGGGGTTAAGAGGTGACCAGGAAAACACTGCCCACCCTAAGACAGCGCTGGTTTATAAAGATATACCTGGCTGAATTCTCACAAGCATTTTTTCAGAAGTTTCAGATTCAGACATTTCAGCCTAACTCAGCCTGGGAAACTAGGAAAGGTGAGAACGTTGCCCAGGATGTTCCAAATCTACACAATGAGAACTGACGAGATTTATCCTTCTCCGCACATTCTGTCTCAAACTGTCCTGGCAGTTGCACCAGCATATCCCTCGGTAAAGAGCTGCATGTACCATCTGCACTGTAGCAGTTGGTTTATCATCAAACACAAAACAGCTGAAACTCCTCCTCATGGCAAACTCCCTTGATCTTACTGCTCTCTACAGTCCAATCTGGGGGGGCTAGGTGGGGGGAATGGCTTTCCATTCACCCCACCAGGAAACCATCACCCACCACCTGTGACTTGAAGAGAAACCACCTCTCTGCAAGGCAGCTAAGGAAATCCACCTGGCAGCCCAGGAACATGACACATCCTTGCTCATCTCCTGAGGCCTCTGGAGCCAGTTCCTGAGGTCAGCTTGCCATTTTATGCCTGACTACACCAAGTGTTTGTTACTGAACACCTAAGGAGCTTTGCAAATTACTGACTTGCAGGGTTATGTGAACACTTCCACTTAGCTGTCTCTTCAGCCACCAGATTCCAGTCCCTGCAGTGAACTTCACAGGGAAAAGCAAAACATGAAAAGAAGTGCCTTTCTTTGAGAAAAGTTTATTAGCTTGACATTTCAAAACCATACAGCCTTTTAAAATCAAAACTAAAGACAAGAGGTAGCACTCAATGTAGACTGCACTAAAACAGTAAGATTTCTAACCCATGTACATATTCAATACATGTAGAACCAGAAATTCCTCCATTTAAACAGGATCTAATCAGTCTTTTGAAGATTCCACGTTAACCTGCTGAGAGCTCCAGATTTCCTTGAAGAACCTGCACAACAGCAAGCCTCAAAAGCAACAGCAACCCATAAGAAAGAACCCACTACACTACAGGGAACTGCAGCACAGAAATACTGGGGATCAAGAGCATCCAGGCTAACACCTTTTGCTTCCAATTAAGATTAGCTGTACACCTTGAGGAATCCTCAATAACAGTGCACAAAAGATAAAGGACTGACGAGACACAGAGAAACAGTACAGAATCACAGAAAAGGCAGACAGAACAGCCCTGCTCCCAGCCAGGGAATAAAAGCTTGAACCTCAAGCTGCTGTCTGTCAGGAAAGGTGGATGACAACCAACTAGGGGAAAAAAATCTGAGGCACAATGGAACATGTCCTCACCAAAGACCAATAGGAGAGGAAGCCAGCTTGACTTATAGAACCTAGTTTCACTCACTTTTCCAAAAACTGCTTTCCACTTCAATCCAAGCAACTCTTTGAAGAGTCTTCTAAAAAGTATGGAAAATACCTGAACTGAATGAATGACTCCATAGAAGCAGTGAAGAATCATAATGACTATCAAAGATGTCTCTGAGTGCCCAAAGTGCAACTGCTCTATGGACAACAGCCCATAAAGCTGCTGAAGCTGCAAGGCAGGCAAGAGTGGGAGATAGAAACGCAGGCTTCACGCTCCTAGGGCAGACAACGCTGTGCCCTCAACCAGCCTCTGCAGCACAGACTCCAGGCAAAGATCCCCAGAGACTTATTTTTGTCTAACTCTTGGAACCAGCAGGCTCCTCCTCCAGCTGCTGCTAATCCATTACATGCACCCACTGAGGCAAGCACACACATCAAACATACTGTCCTCTCTTTGATGTGCTGCTCTTCAGAGGGGGAACGGCAAGCAGATTAGATTCCTTCATGTAGTGATCTGACAGGGCCTGTAAACATCTTGTGCAAGGACTGCCGCACGCTGAGAGGAGGAGCAGCCCTACAATAGCTTCCAGACCTTCTTCAGACCCAATTAGCCAAGATGGATGCTGGAAACCCAGGGGAAATTCCAGTGGATTTAGAATACTTCCCCTCACGCACTTGGAGCAGCTGAGCATTCCAGGAAAACATCTCCAGTTGGAAAGTCCAAGGAAGGATTCAGCAAACATCAACAATTAGCTGACTAGTTAGTCAACTGAATCAAAATACATTGAACAGCAACTCAGCCCGTGAAATCCATACGGATGGCTGTAGATCAAGCTTGTTCTGTGACTACACCACACACAGCACCTTTGCTGCTTGTTGAACTTAATCAAGTTTGCGAAGTCCATCCAAACATCTGAACTCAGCTTCCAGAGGGCAGAAAAGAGCAGCTGTGCTCTGAATTGAAGTTATGAATGCTTAGCACAGGGCAGCACTTAGAAGCTTAAGAAGAGCAACATGTATATTAACTAGTAGTAATACAATGACCCATAACCAGTTATAGAAAAAGCTCAAAATTTAAACCAAAGAAATAATCAACTGATATGTGAGAAAGCCACACAAAGGTTATTTGTCACTGTCAATAATTACCACCTCCCACCAGTCTAGCAGTCCCCAAACTGCAACAGGCACGCCTCTCCTCACAGAGGGCACAGAGGGTGTGGTAAGGGACAAGAGGGGACTTTAAACACTCAGGAAAATTATACCTGTGGGTTTTGTCCTACCTCTTTCCTTGATTAAAAGAAAAATAATTCTTTCCTCTCTAGCATTTACACGAATACTGTTCCTTTACTTTGGAATAAATGTCGCATTGTAGACCTGGTCTGTGATTAAAAACAGAATGGCTGTCACAGCTTCAAGGCTTCCTCTTCCAAACCAGGAGAAATAGAAAAGAAGTGCCTTTCTTTGAGAAAAGTTTATTAGCTTGACATTTCAAAACCATACAGCCTTTTAAAATCAAAACTAAAGACAAGAGGTAGCACTCAATGTAGACTGCACTAAAACAGTAAGATTTCTAACCCATGTACATATTCAATACATGTAGAACCAGAAATTCCTCCATTTAAACAGGATCTAATCAGTCTTTTGAAGATTCCACGTTAACCTGCTGAGAGCTCCAGATTTCCTTGAAGAACCTGCACAACAGCAAGCCTCAAAAGCAACAGCAACCCATAAGAAAGAACCCACTACACTACAGGGAACTGCAGCACAGAAATACTGGGGATCAAGAGCATCCAGGCTAACACCTCACCTCTGGCAGTAACTTGACTTCAAACAGGTTTGTGTGAAAGGAAGGTGGTGCAACATATCCCAGTATCTTCACAGCTTTAGCAGTTTGTTACCAGTTTATGCCCTGAATCAGGAGTGCTACTCCCAGATTAAAAAATAATAATAAAACTATGGAGTGTCAAATCTGAAAGAGCAAGGAAAACGCAAACATCTCTGTTATAAAGGAGAAAATCACAGTGAAATAAATGCAAATTCTACAAATCTGAAGGATTTAGCTGGGTCACCGTAACAAGTAACTAGTGCCATGCAGAGATCCATCCAAACAAGTATTTTCTCACTGCATTGCTCACCTGATCTTTGAAAAATGGTTGAGAAGTTCCCACAAGGTCTGATGGCAGAGGAAGTTGTCTTGCAAACGGGAGCCATCCTCCAGTTGTAATGCTATCCGAACCTATAGGAACACCGAAAATTGAATGAAAACCTGTTTTTCTTCTCAACTTTTAAAAATATTTCAGTGGTCCTTGTTCATCCATGCAGGCATTCTGGCCTGAATTCCTGTTCGTTGGGATGAACGGCTCCTGAGCACGGCAGAGGCCATCCTGGAATACTAACCAGCTTTCATGGGCCCCTCTCCCTTGCCACATCTTGAACTGGAACATATTCAGAGAAAACCCAATGCAAACATCCCAAATAATGTGTCATCGTGAGCAACGGAGGTGTTCTGTTTTATACCAGATAAAACTTTACAGTAAGGGTCTTCACAGCTCCATAAAACAAATTCCAATAACCCAGATACGACTGATGTAGCTGCACCATCTAAAACACCAACACAGAGCGTTGTCCACCTCAGCATCACTTTGCAGAACAACTTCCCTGGGACAAAACTGTTTATTTGCACATCCACACACAGAAACAATGAACACAGTCCCTATCTATCCCTGCGTTACTGAAGACCTAAACAACCGCTACCAGTCCAAAGAAACGACGTTTGTCATTTGCAACTCACTAGTGCTTCCTAACCACCAAATTTTGACATACAATTTAAGAGTGAAGTAGCAAAAAATCTCAACAATAATTCTGGACGTTAAATTATCAAGTTCTTGAACACCTGCAGAAAAAGGCAAGGGCCAGCCAGCTGCCAATTTTAACAGGTCTTTTCCAACCTGGAATGCGAATATCCACATTCATTAGCAGGTGCCACATAGACTGCAGAGAATTGCTTCCTGACCTTTACCCCCGCCCCCCAAAAAAAGAGAAAAAAACTCCAAGGCATTTCTAAAGTGAACACATGCTGGGGTCGGTCCTGAAGAACTTCAAACTCCTGATTGTCCCAAGGGAAAAGTCTAGCAGCCGACCAAGAGACAGAGAATGGCAGAGCACTTCAGGTGTTATCTTTATCTTTTAGAGAGTATTCAGCCTTTTTCAGAATGTCTAACCCTTAAGTTAGACCCTTAATTAGCTCACCTGTCTAAAGATAAATCATAGAAAATCCTGTAGCCACTAGATAGAACCTGGTTTCTCCAGACAACTTTAGTTTTCAGAAGTCCACAAAAACTGGCCTTATTCCAAAGCCTGAGAAGGACATTAGCCCAAGACAGCCAAAGCCACTTTCTTTCATTCTGTGTTTTCATATGTCCCTACTAACACTCTCAGTGCAGCCTCTCACTGAGTGCGAGATGTGTGTGCAAGCATGAGGGCAGGGGCTACAGAGAGATGGGAAAGAGACACCACGCGTTCCAGCAATCCACTGTGATTTGCACGGAGGAATGTGTTTGTCATCTGCCTTGGCTCCCACCAGTCTTCACAGGACTGCAAACGCTGATCCGCTGGAGACGGGAATTTTTCTACACAAAGGAAACAGTGGCATCATTAACAATGAGCCGACAGTACAATGTCGTTTCATCCCACCACTAACACAACCTCATGGTTTCTCCTACATGGGAGACAAGCCTTAGATTATTCTCAGCTACAGCAGAGCGATGACAGCTGACATCACCATTCTGTAAGAATCCAGCCCAGAAATTCAGACTACCAGTTGCATCAGTTTTTGGGCAACAGTTCAAAGCTAAACATGTCACGAAAGTCCTACTCAGTCCATTAGAAAAGTCTCTTCGAAAACCCCAGGGGCTACATAAAATAATAGAGACCAGTGCCAATTATCATCTAAGTTTACAAACATTTAAACAAGAGGCTGACAACTTTAACACCAGAGCTGTACTGATGGTGCTCCTGCGTCACCTGCCATCACAAAGGGAATTTGTTCAATTTTTCACTAAAGAACTGTCTTACCGGAAACAACGTTTTCCACGTGCAAAGGCAAATCCAAAAGCTTTCAATTTTTAAAACATCAGATTTGCTGAACAAACTCATGATTTATCAAAACCTGTATTCCATCTCTAGAGTAACTGCTGTCACTATAGGAAAGCACACCTACTTCCACACACATAACCTTAATAGAACATACAATAACAAAAGACACAATCAAATTCATCCCAACATTACTGCAGCTAGCCGGCATGACTGAGTGCATCTCAACTGCTACTACATGCCAGTCACAGTCACCTGGCTGTTATAAAATTCCCAGTTTTTTAATATGCACTTCCTGCGGCAGGGAATTCTTTTTAGTCAGTTGCTCTGTAAAAAGCCTATTCTTACACTGTGAAATTCTCTCAAGTAAAATCTGCTCAAGTTGGTGGGGCAGGGACTCTGTTTAGACTCCGCTCTTCACATGCGCATTTGCTGCATCTTCTCACCTCCGTGACACAGCAACCAGCACTCCCAGGGAAGCCTCACTTCTGGAGATTGTTCTGCTGAACTGCAACTTACACTTCTATTAGCTCTTCTCTTTTGTGATCTGAAGTAATGATTCCACTCTATAACCCCTCTCCTACAGTGCACAGTCCTTCCTGCCCTTTCTCGTAATGTAACTTCAGGGGAAAAAAAATAAAATCACTGTTTTCCTTCAGCACCTCCCAAACTGGATGCAAATGTCAGATAGTCATCACTGCGCCATTTCAAGAGAAACACTTTTCTCTGGAAGACAAACTCCATTCCACCACAACATTTCACCGAAAATTTTAAGCAGATGCTACTGGTTTGTGGTATTTTTTTAAGTAAAGATGGCATTTAAAGCACAAATGTCTCTCTACCCCAAAGTCAGAAAAAAAGGCATTAGTGCCAAAACAAAGAACATGGAGGTTTTACAGAGAAAAATATGAACATCAGCGACCCCCAACACTACGTTACACAGTGAACCAGAGCAGAGATTCCAAAGCCTTCTCACACCACAAAGTTCACTTTTCAACGTTATCAGTTTCTCTCTGTGACAACTAGAGCGACTGCCTAAAACAAACACCACTAACACTGCTTGGCTGACAGACATTAAGAGATCAGCACCAACAGACCTGCAACTTCGATGAAACTTGAGAAAGTCCCCATGAGGAAGTTAACAAATAGCAAGATGACTGTTAGTGATGGGACAGATTTTCATTCCCAGGCTACTTAAGTAAGACCACACATCATTTTTACAACATGAAGAGTTCACACTCAATAACACCTATGCATCGCTTGAAAAGTTATGCTTCCAGCCACAGGGATATGTATAGAAGATTTTTACACTCCTAAACGTGGCCATAATTTCTAGAGAAAACAGCATCCGTAAGCCCTTTGCAAACACTACTAAATAGGGACATTTGGCCACTGCTGAACACAGAACATGTCACGAAAGACTCTACAGCTGTGTAAACACACCATGAACACCGATGCTAGGAAAGCAGCAAAAGAGGATTCTGTAAGAGTCTGAGATTTAGTCAAAATCCAAAGCTGGACAACAGCAACTGAAACAGAAGTTAGGAAAGGGAACTGAGTTAGTCATCACTGATGTTTAACTTCTTAGCTATCCACGACTACTAGTTTTTCAGCTCCCCAAACAATCCCACTCTCCTCCAGCACAGCTGGTACCCCATGCTCATACAGACTCTAGGTAAAGACTTTCAGCTACTTAATTACACCTTCCACTGCACTTCAACCAGCCTTCAGCTGGTCTCTCACATAGGCATTGGCCACGCCAACCTGTGCCCTTGCTCGTTACATCTGATGGGATCATATCAGCACAACTGACAAATGGACAAATCAGGGTCACATTGCGTAAATGAACATACCGTGGTTCCAACTCCTGCTCTATTAGTGACTGGCACCATCTCCAGTTTGGCATTGTTGGGCAGCCTAGCAAATCTCCACTGCAAGGACAGGTCCAAAACATTCCTCTGAAACCTGAAGGAGAACAGAGCCTATGAGCAATACAAAGTCCAGGTATTGTGCAAGCGAATTCCCGGGAGACTGACTAGAAGCCACAGAACATGATTCAATAATGAACAACTGGTAATTATAAAAGCATCATCAACAAAAGCTCTTCTGCATACCAAAACAGCTGCAGTTTGTAGAGGTCACAGAGAAGATACCCAAACCTATGTTCTTCCTTTAAAGGTTTTTTTAAAGAGATAAACAGCAACCGACTAGCCCGGTTAAATACCAAAGTACTCTTTTTTTTTAGTGCTACTCAGACAAATGACCTCTCAATTAAGATACTATAAAAGCAGAGGGTCAAACCCCCAGGTAAGAGGGGAGACAGGCGCTGCCGGTCTGTGACTTGGACGAGGTGCGCGCGTGGGTGTCCCGTGGCAGCGACGTGGGGCTTCGCCGTCTGTCCCAGCAGCGAAAGGAACGTGGCACAGGGACACCGGGAGGAACCGACCTGAACGGAGTTTAGTGTGTGCCCCGACCCCTCGCACCCCCACCGCCTGCCGCGGACTCCGCGAGGCCCTGGACACCCCGCGGGCGGGCTGCGGGCTCCGGCAGCGCCAGGCCAGGCGCGGACAGCGGCCGCGGGCGGG
>VZTA01025307.1:5162-18588 GCA_013398855.1 Mohoua ochrocephala | reverse complement strand
GCGGCGACCCGAGGCTGCCCTCGGTGCCCCGGCCCCTGCGGGCCGCCGTCCCTCGCCCGCGAGCCCCCGGCCCTTCGGGGCGGCTGACCCCTGTCCCCTCGCCAGGAGGATGGTACTGCTTCAACAGGGAGAACTGCGACACCCGCTACGACACCATGCGGCGGCTGATGAGCTCCCGGGAGTGGCCCGCGACCCGCGTGGGTGAGTCGCCCCCTCCACCCCGTGGGGCAGCCCCGAGGGACTGGGACCGGGCTGAGGTAGCGCCCGCTGTCACCGCCCTGGAAGGTGCCTGGCTGCTGCCCCGCGATGATCCCGTGCCGCGGGCACGGGCAGGCGTTTGGGTGCACAGGTATCGCCGGGAATGGGTGCTTCTCTCTTCGCTCTCTTCTCATGCTGCAGTCTCCTGGGTACCCAAATCTCCGTCACTCACACAGATCGTCTAATTGAGTGTATTGGAATTTACCTGCTAGGATTTGTATTTTGGGGAGGTACTTAAGTAGGCATCACAGGTCTTTTCTGTACTACAAGAAGCTTCTAGACAGGCTTCATCTGTAGCATGAATCAAATTCTGAATGTCAAATCTGCCTAAGGGCAAATTTAGAAATGTTCCTTCCACTTCCCTTGCCAATGTTTTTCATCATGGATGTTTGTTTTCTGTGTGGTCAGAGGTCTTGCATGAGGCTCCTACGATTCCTCTGAAATCACAGACTGTCATCTGTATATTTCTTGTTTCTTTGTGCCCATCTGCAGGAACTGGGATCCTCTCCTCTCAGCCAGAAGAAAATCCCCACTGGTGGAATGCAAACATGGTGTAAGGAGGGACAACGGAGGGAAATAGCTTTATACTTAAACAGCATCTCCTGCCTTTTAGGCTAGCAAGAGTGCTGCAGAGACAGGTTAAGACTAGTACTTGGAAAAGGAAATTGTGTGTTTCCTCATTTGCTGCAGTTCAGCTCTCTAACATGTAGGGCTGACGAGGTCCAGAGAAACTTAAGTTCAATCTCCTTGGAGTTGTGGGGTGATCTAGTGGAGGAAAACTGGGGATAGCTTAGAGAGCCTTCTCAAACAGCTGCAGTGGTGAATCCATCACGAGTGGTGGGCTGATAGTGTGTTACACATCTGACAATTTGAGAAGAATGTGGAGCAGCTCTCCTAGTTCAAAGAAGAGAAATGAGAGAAACCCGTTTATATGTGCATCTGTACAGAAGGGATGTTAATTTACCTTCTGCAAGACAGAGACATGGGAAGCTAATTCCTGCAAAAACCTCCAGTGGTTGCAGTCAACATTTACACTGCACTGACTAGAGTCTTCTCATTTTCCGTGTGAAAAACTGAAGCGTAGAGAGGTGCCCTGTGACAGGGCATCCACTGTGTTGGCAGAATAGCTGAGAGCAAAGTCGCGGTCCGTCGTTCTGTCCACTGAGCTTGGTGCTTCAATTAGATTGATAAAAGACATGTTATTTGTTGATTTAACTCAGTAAAACCACCAGTGTTCAGGAGAAAATTCAAGACAGTTACAGTTGTCACTTGGTGTGCAGGAAGGTAAGTTGTCAAATTGGACAGAAACTCTTCCCTTTTCCCCTTCCCAGGATTTTATTTTCTTCCAGTTAGGTGACCCCGTCCTCACCCTGTTGCGCGTGTCAGAGGCACAGCAGGACTCACACAGCTCTCTCTTACAGATTCATCCCATATTGCTCAAGTGATGTTTGGAGCGGTGCCTCTTCCAAGTCTGAGAAAAGTGAGTGTTGCTGATGGGCCGTTGCTGCCCCAGACATCACACATTAAAGGATGTGGCCAGACTTCTGTGAAACCATGTGAACGAGAAACAGGCTTTTTCTTGCTGAAGGGCAGGAAAGAATATCAAGCTACTTCCAGATAAAACATCCTGATCTCTTTAGCTCAGGCTGTTTTGACATAGTTCAGAGCCACTGCTTGCAGAGATGTTACACTGGTGCAGTATGCAAGGATTAGAGGAACAAAATTCCTTTTAGGTGAATCTCCAGGTTCCAGCACGCAGCAAATTAATTGCTGTAGCTGAGGGACCATGGACTGTTGCATGTAACTTTTGCATGGCTGACCCGAGAGGCAGGACTGTGAATTTAGCGTCAGACCTTTATCAGAAGGATGTTTGGCCTTAGGCAGGAGCCATCGTGCGTCAAGCTAAAGCTGTCTGCGGGTTTCTTTGGGAAACGGCATAATTCATCTTAATGCATGCTGCAGTGCCATCAGCTGTCATTCTGGTGGTGTCACAGTAAGGGACCTTTTCACTTCATCCCAGCTCCTTGGGGCTGTTCCTTTGGAGCAGTTACGCATCAGCGACCACGGATGTTGGTGATGCCAAGGAAGCGGTGTCTGTGTACGTGTAACATCTTGTGAAGCACTGCTTCTCTGAATGGGCTTGACGAATTGGGAAAAAGGGGAAGCAGTGAGTTGGAACTGAGATTCCAGGTGGTAGGAAGGTGTGTGTTCCTCCAGCACCTTCCTTCTTGTTTTCCTTTTCCAAGTTTACTCATTCCTAAGCACTGTCATAGGAAGGTGCTTGTGTTATTGAGTATTCAATTCACTCTGTTCTCTTTCAGGGCAGCACATTTTGTATGGGGCGGGGGAGAATCTCTTGTTAGGTGTATTTGGTATAGGTGGGTAAAATGAGCCTGAGTTTAGGTTCATAATCCCTTTGGAAGGTTCTTAAGCATTTCTGGAGAGGAAGTAAAAGTCTGCGCCTGGACAGGAGACAATTTTTTTGACACTGAGCTGTCTTCCAGATGAATATGCCTTCATGGGAGCACTGATCATACAGGAGGTTATAAAGGAGCTGGTGGGAAAAGGTCTGAGCACTGCGAAAGTGTTGCTGCTGGCAGGGAGCAGGTAGGTGTCCACAAGATTCCGTTTGGTGAAGACAAGTGATTTCCACAGTAGAAAGCTGTTAAGGGAGGAGGTCTCAGCAGTTCCTGAAACATTTCTTCTAGGAGTACAGTAACACTAACACAGCAAACCCTGCATCTCTGGTCAGTTTTCCCCTGTAAGTGGTACAACGGGGGATGATACAATATTACTTCGTCAGCCTCTGGTCCGGGTCCACTTAAGAGAAAACCCAGAAAATAATAACAAAGCTTTGCGTTCTTCCCTGCATCAAGAATGCTGGTTCCTGTTGTCCCACATCATAAGACACACACCTTCTGTGAATTGATTCAGGACACCGAAATAAAAACCAAACTTGCCTCACAGAGGTGCTCTGGATCGTCCTGTGTTGCACAAAGCTCTGGTACACTCAGTGTGTATTACACGGGAGTGTAATAGAGAAGCTGCAAGAAGTAAATTTGTCTCACTTCAGATTCTTTTAGTGTTTGAGCTGCCAACCCCCTTGGAAATGATACAGAGCACATGTATCTCCCAGGAAAGAGAGTGACAAACAGGGCTTTGTTTCCAAGCTACCAGATTATTACTCAGCACTAGCTTTATTTCTGAGTTTTGCAAAGCAATGAAATAATGTGGTGTCTACCAAGTTCACGGTGAATGGTTGGGTAGCTCTGCTGTGGGTGGATGAAGGTGTTTATAGCATGTCACTGCTGAGGAAGGTCTGTAACACCTGTGTGCGCGCCTCATGACTGCAGTGCTGATGTTGCTGTTGCAGTGCTGGAGGAACAGGAGTGCTCCTGAATGTGGATCGAGTGGCAGAGCAGCTGGAGGAGATGGGTTATCAAGGGATTCAGGTTCGAGGCTTGGCGGACTCTGGATGGTTCCTGGATAACAAACAGTATCGCAGAACTGACTGTATCGATACCATAACGTGTGCTCCAACAGAGGCCATCAGGAGAGGAATAAGGTACAGTCAGATGCTCTAAAGTACACTACTGTAAGAGGTTAGAGTGCGGAAAAGATCTCCTCCTCCTCTGTGTTCCTTCACTTTGATACTTAAAGGAGTATTTATTGTCTACATCAGTGGTTTTTCAATTATTTTATTAGAAAAGACAAGAAAGTAAAGTCTAGATGTGCGAAAGAACGTGTACGGTTGTAGATGCTCTAAAATGTGTTTATGGGACAGTGCTGCTGAGAGAGCTGTTCTATCAGTTGAAATTCTAATCAGAACAGAAACTAGGATACGGAGAGGATACATTGTTAGGATTGCCCTGTGCCTCCCATTCTGTTATTGCTTTGTCTTCTAGATACTGGAATGGCATTGTTCCTGAGCGCTGTAAACTGCAGTTTAAAGAGGGAGAGGAATGGAATTGCTTTTTTGGATATAAGATTTACCCCACTCTTCGATGTAAGTACCAAAGGAGAGAGATCAAATGGATTTAGGGTTTCCTCTGTATCTGTAAGTAACTTGGAGCAATCCCTTTTCCAAATTTTTTGTCTTTCTAGGCCCAGTCTTTGTTGTCCAGTGGCTCTTCGATGAGGCCCAGCTTACTGTAGACAACGTACACCTAACTGGCCAGCCTGTTCAGGAAGGGCAGTGGCTCTACATCCAGAATTTGGGTAGAGAGCTGAGAAACACCTTGAAGGATGTGACGTAAGTGTTTCATTGAGGAAAACCTGTCTCATTTGTTTCTAAGGCACATTCTTATCTAGTGTTCGCAGACCTCTGCTGAAAAAGGAGTGTTGTAAATTTGGTGACTATTAGTTCATCTACATCAAGAACCTTGCCTTTTTCATTTTTGTGTAAAATTCCACCCTCTCTCTAGTCTGGAAGGTTTGATTCAGCAGGATTTACTTTGTCCTTCAAGACATAATCCATGTTTCTGTTTTTTCCTTTAGAGCGAGCTTTGCTCCTGCCTGTTTGTCCCACGAGATCATCACACGCAAGTAAGTGCTTGTGCAGATCCTGTGAGAGGTGAACGGGGATGCAGCTTGGGAATGAACCTGTCCTGGCAGCGGGACCCCTCTGATGTGATCTGTACGGTTTGTCTTTTCAGTCACTGGACTGACATCCAGGTGAAGGGGACATCATTACCCCGTGCCCTGCACTGTTGGGATCGGAGCCTCCATGAGAGCAACAAAAATGGGAAGGCTCCTCTGAAAGGCTGCCCAATTCACCTGATTGACAGCTGTCCATGGCCTCACTGCAACCCCTCGTGCCCCACAATCAGGGACCAGTTCACAGGGCAGGAGATGAATGTGATCCAGTTCCTCATGCACATGGGTTTCGATGTTCAGAAGATGGCACAGCAGCAGGGCCTGGAGCCCAGTAAACTCCTGGGGATGCTCAGCAGTGGTAACTAGGGAGGGCTCATCAGAGGGGCAGAGATTAGATCAGGAGGAGAGAGAGAGACTCTCGGCCCTTCTCCCAGACTTTCTAATCTTCTTCCTTAATGTTCCTGCAGGCAGATGCATGCTCATACCCGTGCACACTCACACCTGTGCACTCACGTGCTCCCACTCTCTTGCACGCTTACGGTGTGTCAAGAACAAAAAGAAAAAAAAAAAAAAACAAAAACAGCAAGCAGCAATTTCTTGCTTACACTGTTTGGCTGGAACTTGTTCCCTCCAAACTCCCGGGCTAAGTTTCAGCCGGTCACATCCTCTTCCTGTGTTACACAAGGCAATCGGATACAGGGAGTAGCAAAGCAAAGCCATAAATAGCAGCGATGAGAACCTTCCCCAGATCTGGGACATCTTCCCTTGCCATGAATTTTACATCATAGACTTGTTGCAAGTGGTGAAAAAAGCAAGCACTGGATTTCTTCTGTCCAACTAGAAGTGAAGGAATGATTACATTACTTCCTGGAGGTTAGCATCTCATGCTGAGTCACAATATACAGACCCAGGACACGTGCTAGGGATGGACACTCTTGTACTCAATTTATTCATATTATTTTATAAAATGACTTTTTTATTACTTTTTTAAACTAAGCAAGAAATATAAATGATATTGTAACATATTTTTTTTTAAATAACGAAGAAACCTCTTGCTACTTTGGCAATGTGGACATATTTATTTTAATATGTAAAATGCTATTTATAAGGGCTGACCAGAGAACCATACCTATGTCTTTGTAAAGTTGTATATGCTGCTCATTTGAATGGGTTATCCTGATGGTCACTTGTGCCTGGGAGAGGGCTAAGGGTGGTGTTGACATTTTGTATTAATTAGATTTCTGTGTTCCCCTTGCAGTGTTCCTTGTCATTGTTTCTCTGATGAAGAGGTTGCAATATAAAGTTTAAGTACAGAGGCTTTCCACCCAGCACCTGATGTTTGCAGACTTTCACAGCATTTTTGGCTTGCCTGTGACTCCCCAGGTAGTCCAGGGCATTGCACTGTAAGGTGGAGGGAGATCTGGCTTTGCTGCAAAGGCTTCTCTTCCAGTGAGGAAAATGTTTGATCAGAGCATCAGAAGCATTTGGAGCAGAAAAGGCAGAGAACACAAGACAAGCACCAACATATTTCTCTTCTAGTCATTTGGGAACACACCCACCTCAGCGCAGAGAATCCCCTTTGATGGTAGTGGGAGGAGAACAAGGGAGTGATCAAGAATGCATGACTGAGGCTGGAGAGGAGACTTGGTTCCTTGGGTGGGAGCACGTGGGTGGCTGGAGCAGAGCTTCACCCTGCAGCGCAGTGCGGGGGTGTGGGGAGACCTGCACGAGGAGCGCAGCTGCACATCCCTGCTGCACGAGGTCCTGGCATCAGCTGTGTGTGCCTGCCCTGTGTACATGGCTACACACAGCATGGAGGCCACAGAGGGTCTGGGCCTGCTTTTAGAAAAATCCCCTGTACTTTCAAGTCAGACCTTGCCAGGTTAGAACAGTGGTGCTGCTTGTGAGATCCCTTGTTTTGGGTGAGTAACCCCAAAAAATGAACCAAACTGTAGCCCTTTGGTTCCTTTTCCTGGACTTCAGGAAAAGTCGGGCAGGACCACACACAGACCACCACAATCAGCTGTCTTCCTGTGCATGATGGGATTAACACAGATTGAAGATAAACTAAAGAGAAAATGATTGGTGCTCCCAGTGAAACTGAAAAACAGGAAAACATCAGTGGAGTTTCCCTATGATCAGTTTGGAGATTCCTGATATCCTCTATATTTTAATGACTTGGGTATAAAAGTAGAATTGTCCTGATTATGTTTTTCATCTGTTTTCTGCTGTGCAGAAGCCAGTGACAAAAGGGCAAGACTGGAAGAATTCAGTGCCATGTGTTTGTATTCTGTGGTCTTTTGACTAGATGAGGTTCTTTATTTCTGGGGGAAAAGTGGCCGTGGTCTGTCTGGTGCGCTGCTCCGCCAGTGCGATTTTGGAGACCTTCGCCCTCTGCCAGCACTGACTCTGGTGCTGAGGGCTCTCCAGAGGGGCACCACTTCCCATGGGAGAGCAGAAGCTGAGCAGCAGGACCAGCTCTGCCTTGAGCCCCGGCGTCACTGATGGGGCGATGTGTCCTCAGGTGGGCCGTGACATGGGGCGTCCCTGCGCTTTCCGCTGGTCCCTGGGCAGATGGGAAGCGATGCACCAGAAAGTGCCACAATACAGAAAGTGACCCGCTGCCAACGAGGCCTGGAAAATGGCTAGAAGTGAAGGATTAATAGAAGTGAAGGATTAATAGAGAGTCGGGAAGGGCAAGATTTCGGGATGAGAACCTGTTCACCTGGAGTTCCTCGGCTGTCCTGCTGCATTTCCTGGTTATTGTGATGTTAATTGTGCAACTTCCACCCCAAATGAATGCAGGCTTTTGTACTTTTAGCACCAGAGGCCTTTCTAAGGAAAATGGAAGGGACTTGAGATGAATGAAAGAGACACTGAGGTTACAAGATGGTGACAAAGCTGAAGGTAGGCACGTTTTATCGTTACAGGCAAAAATTTGTACTGTTCTCATGTGAGCCATTCCAGCAGTAATTTTTTCTGCTTCCACACTGGGATGAGCACTGCAGGTGAGGAGTCAGCAATGCTGCTTGTGGGGTAAGGGAGGAATTCTTCTACTATGTTGTGGTGAAAACATTCATCCAGTCCCATTCTGAAACTACACCAGAAATTTTGTTTGGGGTTTTTAGAGATAGAATTAAGACACTTCTGGGTAGAGGTGAAGTCTGGGGAGCACTGTATACCAGGAATGGCTCACTGTGAAAGCTTTGATCTCACAGGAGGGAGGGTTTGACACTATTTATTGAAATCTGTGTTCCAAAACAGAGCTAAGAATATCAAAGCAATTGTTTAAAAAGCAATTGTATTTGGTTGTTGCATTCAGAGATACAAGAAAAACTGATTTCCACATAAAGTAAAAGAGAGACAGGGAAGAGTTTAAGGAAATGTCGAGGATGAGTGCTGTAAACCTTCACAGCCACAAGCTGTCACACAAAGCACAGCAGGTAAATGTATCACTGCTCCAGATCAACTGCAGCAAAGTGAGTCAGCTTTTATTCAGCCTCTGGCCTAAATCCTTTCTTTTATAGGGTTTGTGCTGCCTTTGGGCTTGTGCCCCCACTCAGGGGCTCTTGGGTCTGCAGGACTGAGCTCTCGTTCCTGCAGCGCGGCCGTACCACAGCCCACTGCCACAGGCAGCCACCTCCCCTCAGCGCGGGGGGCTGTGTGGAGAGCGGCGGCATTCCAGTGGCCCCAGAGTTTCTAGAAGAACAGCAGAAGGATAATCAAGAGCCTTTGATGGAGCTCGCAGCTTCAGTGTTAAATAACACCCGCTCCCAACAGCTGAGTGGGGGCAGGACTCATTCCAGAACTATTAATAAAGCCCCTATTTATACTCCAGGTTCCTGTGAACGGTGCAGCAGAAAGCTACAGCTGCGGAGCTAAAATGGAATAAATGTCAGCCTCCAGGGAAAGCACCATCCTGTGGGAAAGGAGACAGCCAAAGGACAGCACGGAGGCAGGTTTCAGACCTGAGGAAGCAGAGAGCGAACGGCAGCACCCTGAGCTTACAGCCAGTGGGCAGAGCCAGCCAGTCACCTCCCTGCAGCCGCAGGTCTGTGCAGAGAGCTGCCAGAGATGCAGCGTCAGAGGCAGCTCCCACTGATGCCGGCAGAGACCAGCGGGATTTGAGCTGCCACTCCGCTGAGCCGGGACCAGGTGCGACTCAGGGCAAAGGTGCAGGAGCCAGAAAGGACGTTTGAGGAGGCATTGAGTGCATTGTCTGCTGGGCCGGAAAGATAATGGAGAGCACGGGAGGGCCATATCTGAACACGGCTGCGGTGACTTCCCCTGTAGGAATAGCTCGATTGCTGCAGATGACCTTCGGATGTACCACGTTCAGCCTGGTTGCCCACCAAGGGGGGTTCAGTGCTGCATATGGCACCTTCTGCATGTTTGTCTGGACCTTCTGCTTTGCCATCACCGTGTTCATCATCGCCTGTGAGTTCACGCACCTGCACAGCTGCCTGAGCCTCTCCTGGGGAAACTTCACCGCTGCTTTTGCCATGCTCGCCACGCTCATGTCCATCACGGCCGCAGTGATCTACCCGCTCTACTTCGTCCAGGTGGGCTGTTACCCCATCGGCTGTGAGGTGAGGGATTTCCGCATCGCAGCCAGCGTCTTCGCGGGCCTTCTGTTTGTCGCGTACGCCACCGAGGTGTTCTTAACCAGGGCAAAACCGGGACAAGTCACCAGCTACATGGCTACTATCTCTGGGCTCTTGAAAATCGTTCAGGCCTTTGTGGCCTGCATCATCTTTGGGGCACTGGTGAACGACAGCCAATATGGTAAATACGTGGCGACGCAGTGGTGTGTGGCTGTCTACAGCTTCTGCTTTGTGGTGACAGTGGTGGTAGTGGCCTTCAGTGTCACAGGTAAGACTGCCTTGCTGTGGTTCCCTTTTGAGCGTTCTGTGGTCATCTACACCTTTGGGGCTGTGCTGCTCTACATGAGTGCTGCGGTCATCTGGCCAGTGTTCTGCTTTGACAGCAAGTACGGCTCCCCACGACGCCCCGGCCTCTGCGCCAAGGGCAAGTGCCCCTGGGACAGCCAGCTGGTGATTGCCATCTTCACCTATGTCAACCTGCTGCTCTATGTCTTGGACCTGGCGTACTCCCAGCGCATCCGCTTTGTCTCACACCTCTGAATTGTGGGTTGGCCTCTGTGGAGGCATCCCAGTGCTGCGAACCACTGAAGATGCAGAGGGACGGGACGAGGGGCAGGGAGGTGCTGGGCAGGCATGCGCACGACACCATCAGCCGAGCGTCGAGGTGAGGACTGACTACACTGACAAATCAATGACCTGGAGCAGGTGGGCTGCAGCCAATGCCAAGCACAGCCCAACTCCCCCACGGTTCTGCCTCACCTTCCTTCCTGGGGCCAGCGCAAAGGAATGACACAGCTCCACGTGCATCTGCAGACAGCAGGAATGCTGGTAGCCAAGCAGCGAGGCTGCCGGCTACCGGGTTATTGAGCCAAATATTAGGAAAGACACCAAGGATTTTGAAACTGTTAACCAGTGCTTAATGGTAACCAAGCGACTACTCAGGAAGTGGAAAAGTTAAAAGCTGCATGAAGGAACACCAGTTCAGGAGATGAAAATCAATCCCTCAGAGTTTGGGTTACTTTGGGCTGTGTGGTGAGACGTGGAATGCCTGCAAGTGTGGGCAGTTCAGTCTGGGTGATTCTGAGAAGAACATCATAGCCATAACAGTATTTTGAAGGTTACCAGTCTTTTCCCTTCCTCTCCTTCGCTGTCTAGCACAGAAAAGGAATATCCTCAAGTGCCCACCTTGGAGGAGACCTAGGATATTCCTATTTAGCAAACACCGAGTCACTACAGAAATGAAAATTTGTAAAGCTGGGGCTCTACTGCTGAGAATCAGGTTGCAGAGCAGAGCCGACCTGCAAAGTGACTGTGTGTGACCTGCCATCCTCACTTGAGCAGCACAGAAAGCACCTTGGCACGTGCTCTGTCTCGATTCGTGGGCCACCATTTCTTTACACTGGTGTCAAGGGGGTTTTTTCTGGAGGTTTGAAGATAAATTCTGGGGGGGATACAAAAGGGGAGGCAGAGACTAATTGATCTCACGGTGCTGCACAAGAGACCAAACCAGGCAGGGAGGGGGCATGGACAGGACGGGACAGGACAGAACTCGCACACAGTACCCCAGAGCAGCTCAGACGCAGGATTCCTGAGCACTCTGCACCACCGAGTAGCCGAATTTCTCGGACCCATCCCTGACAAAACACCCACTTTGAAGTTCCACACTTCTCAGCTCAGATTTCAGGCTCCATAGGAATCTTCATTTGTTCCAGGGTGAGGCCAGAGTGTCCAAGTGCTTGTGCAGCACATGCAGACTTGAGTGCTTTGATTAAAATCTCCAGTAGCTGCCTGTCAGAAGCAAGATTTATTTTTTATCCAAAATAAAATAAAGCTGAATGGCAGATGTACGCTTACATCTCCTGAGATGTGTGCTGTCACCTTCCTCTCCACACTTTTGTTGCAGCAGACATGGCCCTTTCTGCATGAAAGCAGAGCACACTTTATTTTGATGTACAAAGCCTGAACACAGACCCAAAAAAGTACAAACACAAGACAGCAAGACGTCTGAGTGGATTCTTTGCAGCAGAATGACTCAGGAATAAGGAAGGAAACTTACTTTTCATCAGTGTTTTGTGTGGGGTTTGAAAACCAAAGGGAAAACTTATTGGGACAGATTATGGTGAATAATTCTGAGCAAGGACCAGCCCTTAGCAGTGAGGAGCATTAGCCAGGAAATGGGACAAGAATCGGGATCCAGCACAAAGGAAGAGCTTTCCAAGGGGGTTTTCTCTTCTGCGAGTTCCAGTGAAGGGCAGGAAATCTGGAAGATGTGGTCTAACAGGAGGCTGGTAGGGCAAGACCCAAGGCTATCTGCCATAGATATAAACCAGGAGCTCTATTTCTTGCCACCCAAACAAAATTATGGGTTGTACAAGTACAAAATGCTGACTTGGAAAAGGAAATCCACTTGTGTTGGAGGAGTCAATTTAAAAAGAGCCACTGCATACAAAGGGACTTTGAGCATTTATGATGTATTCCTGTTAAACCCACCAATTTGGATAAATTAAGCTGTGTCACACTTGAACATTACTTATTTTTTGTTATTACAGATCACTAAAAACCAAACGGGTGCCTGTGAAGCACCATGGCTTTTGTTATAAAATTCAACTCAGCGAGCCCAGGAACATTGCTTGTGGAAAGCTCCATCCTGGAGACTCTGGTGTGGCTCTGGGAGGCTGGGGGGGCTGGGGAAGGGGTCAGCAGAGGCAGGGGCACACAGGCAGGGGGTGCTTGTCCCCAGGGATGATACTGCCAGTCGCTCAGGCAGTGGCAGCTGTTGGAAAGCTCCTTGGCTGGTAGCATATGGCTGAGCCAGGCATCGCTGGCTTCCTGCTGGGAAGATTTTGCACCAAGTAGCAGCAAGAGCAGAAACATGGTAAAATCTGCCAATGCCATGAGCGGATGCAACTTACACTGAGCCAGGGACGAAGGGCCAGAGAGAAACCGGTACCTGGGAAACAACGAGGGCAAAATTGAGTGCCTTCACAACAAGGGGAAGGAGAATTTAACATGGAAATCATGATCCCACTGACTGGAGGAGTGGAAACACAAGTCATTGCCAAGAACAGTGTGTTCAGATTTAGCTTTCTCATCTGCCAGCCAAAGACTGAGCAAAAAATGTGAACATGGTCAAAATGGCAAAAAAAAGATTGTGTGGACAACAATCCTCTCTTTAAGGAGTAAAAAAAAAATAATAAAAAAAAATCAAAACCTCATGCTTCAGTGGTTAAAACACTCCCCAACCATTGGAAACTATGAGATTGCCCAATCCAGGACAGAGAACATCTGATATCTGCTCAGCAGGATTTACCAACCAGCTCTCTCATGATTCAGTTCACCAAACCCCCTTCATTTCCAGAGTGCATCTACCCCTTTAATTAATAGATGATGATCAAGTAGCTCACCATGAACCAGGTTTCCCCAGTCACCAACCATTCCCGGCCTTTTTTGGTAAACTAATGTTAGGATGTATGTGTGTTCGTTAATTACGGACTTGTGGCTGCAGCCAGTCTAGACAGCACCCAGAAGATTCCAGCCTGGATAGATTAAAATCGGAATCGTTAATGGGTTGGGTTTGGTTTTTCCCCTCTCTTTTGGAAGCCCGGGGTTCAGGATCCCCAAAACACAGCGTCCAGGAACATTTATCAACAAAAATAAAAACCACTGAGATTTATTTCTGTCAATAAAGGAAAAAGAAAAAAATAAAAATTAATCCAGTGAGGTAAGATGATATTTAGGGGAAAAAAACACTGCCTGCTGCCTGGGTTTTACAGGAACACTTCCCACCGGCCCGGTCTCTCCACAGCCCAGGGCCTCTGATGGAGGCCACCCCCGGTCCTCGGGGCACGGCGGGAGGCCGCACTGCGCCCGGGCCCGGATGGGAATCGGGCGACGGAAACTCCCTCCCCGTTCACGTGCAGGGAAATCCCTCGGGAAACCTACGGGCAATTCCCAGAGCACGAGGTGCC
>VZTA01025306.1:155805-200401 GCA_013398855.1 Mohoua ochrocephala | reverse complement strand
TTTGTCCCTTATTGTCTCTTTATCAAAACCTTTAAATCCAAACGGAAAGGTGAACCTCGTTTTTCACAGTCTTTAATGAAGATGTTTAAGCCATGAATGAAAACATTTCAGTCTCTGACGTGTTCCCTGGTTTGTCTCCACAGTGAAATAATCTTACTAAAGTGCTTTTCGAATTTGGTCTCAGGTTGGTTTGATAACATGTGGCTGCTTAACAATGAATTTTATGCCTCGTAGTTTGCTAAAAAGTCTGATGAAAATAACATGAATGTTATTGGGATTAACCCTCTCTTTTGTCTCATAATACTGCAACTGATTTATTTTATGTTTCTGCATTTGGGAAGAAATCCCTTTCCTTTTCCAGCCATACTTGATTTGACAAGTGATAGTGAAGCTCCTCTTTTTCATGCTGTCCTAAGTAGTTGCCGTGGTGTCACCAAAACTGTGGGAAAACCAAAAAACCCTCTCCAACAACATTTTTAGTGTTAGAGAATCAAGGCATTACTTTATTCTGGCCAGGATGTTGCTCTTGCCAGGATGTGCAACAGAAATATTTTCATCCACACATTGCCCGGGTTGTGCAGAGAAAATCATTCCATCGCACTAGATTCTTCACCTTTTATCCAGTCAAAACCCACAGAATTCACTGGTTCAATGTTCATTGGTCCCAAGTTGTGCAGTTCTTAGTATTTGGTTTCCTATTAGAAACGGATTTCTTCGCCTCGATGCTGATTAGGTTCTCATTCTTATCTCTCTTTTCCCAGACCAGGTGTCTCCTACCATGCCAAGGGTGACGTTTGGAGTTGATGTTCATTCATGGTCGTTAATGGTTGTTATCTTTTGTGTATCTTCTGTGCTACTCCCAGTCTGTCGAAATGTTAAACTCATCAGACCTCGCCTGGTGAAACAGTCCCCTGAAAAGAAGCTTCAATTCCCTTCCCCCGAGGCAAAGGTGAACAGAACTGACTAAAGTTACATAAAAAAATTTAAACTTTGTATCATTTCCAACACTGGGAATCTCATCCGTTTTCAGTCCTGTCTTCAGTCCTGTTTAAAGTCCTGTTTTAAGTTTGGAGAGCCTTGATTTAAAAAGCTGGTGTGCAAAAGCTAGATGGTGTTATTAGCCCTGGTCTGAAGTTGCCTTTTTGGTGTAGTGAATTTCTTGCAAACTTCTTTCATGTGATTCAATGCAATCCTATTAAAAAAAATGGAAAAAAATCCTATTAAAAAAATGGACACTCTTTCACAGATGAACATTTAACTTCACATTAGTGCTGAACCTAAACCACTCAGCAAAGAAAATATCCATAGTTAAATGAGTAAATAGAATTAATTTATGATGGTGACAGTTAAATGAAACACTAGTGGCAAAAAGGAACTACTGATGGTTTGGTCTTAAAAGACTGCCTGTAAGGACAGGCTTTAGAATACTGAGTGGTGAATATACTTTCTGCCTCTAATTAAAACACTGCTTGTGACACTTTTCTTTGGCCTATTAATGCTGTACCTAAATCAAGTGTTTGATTAAGTTATCTGATGCATATTGCCTTCTGAAAAATTCTCTTCTACTTTCTTTGTCTCATATATTTTTATGATTTGGGCAAAAGCCCCCAAACCAGGCCTTTCTTGAGTTCTCCTTTAATGCAGCTTAAAAAGTGAAACAGTTCCATATTTTGACTAGTGTGCTGAAAAGGCCATTTTCCTGCAGATACTTAATGAATGAAAGAAAATCTTTTATAACCTTGAACGCATGCAAATGAAAACTTAATGACTTTTCTCAGTAATCAATAAGCAGAACAACACCAATTGAAAAATAGCTGTTTCATAAATGAAATAAATGGTTTTAAATATGTTTAGAAGAGACTTTTAACGTCAGCAGAGATATGATGTTCTCTCAGTGAGTCTCTGTGACTAATCCACTGGAAAGATTTACCATTAGGGAACTCAAGGTCTGCTTTTCAAAGGAAATATTGGTAAGGATTATTATTCCCTTGTCCCCAGCAGTTCTCATAATCCCCTTACACTCAGAGTAGGATTTACAAATACAAAATAAATGACAAAACTGGAATGCTCTGAGGCCCTGTGTTCACAGAGCTAAAAAGGAAGCCTAGATGATTTGAATCTTATTTTGAGTTAAATATTAGGCACCTATGTATTTTTTCCCCAGCTAGGCAATGGGTAAGAAAACAGATGAATATAGGCCACTAACAAGTGGCAGCAACAAAAATCTACATTAAAAAGACCTTAATAACATATTTACAAGACAGATCTTGAAGAAACTTAATTGCAACTTTGGGATTTAGGATGCTTTGGCCAGTGCCAAAGATTTTCATTAAGGAAGACAAAGCAAGGTTAGATAAATAAAGACACATGGAAAGATCAGTCAACCTAGGTGATAGTCAGGTAGCTCAACAGTGTGGGATTCTTTCATGCGCATCTTCAGAATGACACTTTTACAATGAAAATGTAAAATCTACAATGTTAATGTTCCTGTTAACCATTTCAGAGGGAAACATGGACAGGCTTCCAGAGAATTTATATATATATGCAGGGAAAGTTCCCCTCAGGAGATGAAATGCAGATGAAATCTTTCATAACTGATGCTCATTTATATATTTTCAAAAGGTACTTTGCTACCACAAGCTGAATAAGAGCTTAAAGGGTAGATGAGCTTTCATATCCTATTTCTATTAGTCCCAGACTACCTTAAGGGAATACTTGACAACAGGTAAGTCCATTTTTATATCTTCTACTGAGAATAGTAATGATAGATTGTGTTTCATTTTCTTAAATAAAAAGCCTGCTAGAGACTGTTCCTCTTGAACAGCATATGTTGTTTTAATCCACAGAAGAGAGCTGTGGTCTACTGTTTCCCTTATAATTTCTCACACAAATGAAATAGCGCTAGAGAGAATGTGAGAAAAAGCTTTCTTGTGTTATTTCTGTCCTTTCCTGTGACTTTAGACCATTCCTTCTGATATTGCCTTTTGAATTTTGAATTATAATGGGTTGCCTGGGTTCTGTCCAAGCCTTTCTTTGATTTTGGTTTGCTTTTAGGGAAGTAGTCTTGGGGGCCTTTCAGGTGGAATTAAGACTCACTTAAAGTTAAATCCTATGACAGAACTGTATGAAATATTCAAACAAAGCCATATGTTGTTTGGACTATCAGTAATTTCTGTAAGATGTACCTATGGCTGGTGAACATTGTGTAATCTAATGGAGAGGATGAAGACATATTTTCTTTTAGAAAGAAATTACCATTTTTTTAACAAGTCACATATTTTCCATTCAATCAGAACCTCACTGAACTAAGTCCTTACACTGGATTATTTTGTGTCATGAAACGTAATGTCAGTTGAGGGCTCAAACATTTTAATGTGAACTGAACGTGGTCTCAAAGCACTCATTACATCTGTGGGGATATATTCACACCTCCAAAGCTCAATTTTCTGTGCTTGCCTGGCTACCAAAGAGAGGGTTTAAGGCCCTGATCCATCTGAAAACTATCCTAATACCAGGAAGCCCTCTATGTAAAATGTTTTGTATGCTTAGTTGAGCATTTCACAGGATAAAAGTGAAGTTAAGAATATTGTTGCTTGATGATCAAAAGATCAGGGTCAGTCTCAAGAATCACATGAAATGGAAGCGAGAGCAAAGCAGAGCACTATTATGTGACTGTTTAAAGGTATGGTATGCCTGTAGTTCTTATTACCCCATTTTAAAATGACTTCTAAAATTTGACTAAGAAAAGGAATGTTCAAGAGATAGAGTATGCAAAATACCAGTCCAGGCTGATGACCATGTGGCACATTTTAAGCACTTACATAAATGTTTAAGCATGTAAATAAATGTTCACATGTCAGTCAGTGGAATAACTGTCAGTCAGAAATTGGAAAAATTCAGACAAGAAGCAAAGCACAAGATGATCAGTAGAGATTTTATAAGAGTAATTTCAGAGCTGATAGGAAAGAATGCTGTTGTGAAAATCCATTTGTGTAAGTTATAGTAAGAAGAAACTATGATAAAATTATCAGTCTCTTCTCAGCCTCAGCAGATTCAGCAATCACGGAGGTAGAATGAGTGAGAATGGAGTTTTGTCACAGCTTTGACACTTTTGTGCATCTGGGCTTCTTGTAATCTGCATAACTGCACTTCTGCCAGCTGCTGTCTCTCCTTGGGTGAATAACTTGGTGTGTGTTAATAACCCTGAACAACTGCCAATATATTATATATGACTTAGAGACTTGCTATACTTGGTTCTTGGTATGATGATGTTTCTTACCCAGTAAGTTTCTTATCTTCTTTCTAAAATACAAAATACCCCTGCATTCTGGAAACTGTTTTAGGCTTTGCTTCAGACTTCTCCACCCGTGGTAGGGAAACGCATGCAGGACAAAACAAGAAGAGTCACTTAGTGGAGAGAAGCCAGATTGTCACTGTTTGAAGCCTCTGAAGAGGCATGCAAGACTTCTTGAAAATCTTATTAGGCACAGTTTATTTGGCCCATAGCTTGTCTGTGTCAGAATTTTTAATCTTTAAAATGGTGTCACTATATCCATTCTCTACCAGACACGGCTCTGTGGGGATGTGTGTATTAAAAATAGATATAGTCAGTTCATGTGAATCTCAGGCCATTTAAGTATGAAAGAGAGAGGCTGATACTTTACATAAGCTGTTGATGCACTGCTGCTTGCACAGGGTAAGATTATTTTAGTGGATTACGCTCATTTTAGTAGGTTAGAATTTTGCCCATCAATGGACAATGAGAACAGGTTGTTTAAAGCAAACACAATATGTGTTTGGCAATTTTACTAGGATTTAGAGTGCAAAGAAAAACAGAGCTGTGACACAATTCACCGTGAAATTAAATAGCAGCTTACCCCAGCAGCAAGCAGAAATCAGCCCTCTGTCAGAAATCAAAGCGTTGCTCCCACACACAGAGGTTATACCTGTCTTCTACCACACTCTGCAAAAATACAGGCTCCTTGCAGTGTCCCCTGGCAGTCAACAGGCGTGGGCTATTTCAGATTAGGAGGGAACTTGTTCCAGGCAGAATACAACCATGGAAAACAGCCTATTACAAGATATCTCTGCCTTCATGGTTTCTCTGCATGTGGTTCAGAACTTTTTGGTTCTCCTAGCATAGTTTAAAAAAAAAAAAAAAGTTTGCCTTCTTTAATACTCCCATGTGCAGATGCAGTTACATTGATATAAAAACTTCATGGTTTATATCCTAGAAGAACTAAAAAATACTCCTCCCCCCATCCCCAGACATGACAGCTTCCACTGAGCTAGAAAATAAAATTGAACAGTAATATTCATTAACAAATAAAAACAAAGCTGTGATGTGTGCATAAATGCTAAGTTTCTCATCCCCTAGATGCCTAGAAGAAAGGTGGGAAATGAAGATCAAAAATATATTTGTAAATAGACTTTTTAAGTGAAAGAGTAGACAGCCCACACCCTCAATCCGAGGTTCTTCCTCTAAACCCTTTAACAGAAGGAAGGCTGGAGCCTGCATTGGAGCAGAAGTCTCACTTTCTATCAACTCTCTAGCCCACTCTAGGTTTAAACTGCTTATAAACTGCTGTGGGTGGGGAACCTGGACTTACAGTTTCAAGGACGACATTCAGAATACAGGCCTTTATTTTGTCAGCATAAGAAAGACATATGTCGCAGACTTGCATGCACATTTAGGCTTCTTTCTATCTCTTGGAGTACACTGTCATGTCTCCACTAAGCCCCCTCCTATTTAGCTCAATGCCTAAAATGGAGATCTTGTGCAAACCTCCCCCAATTATTATAGATTTGCTTCATTTTTTGCAGGAGAAAACGATGAGGTGAGGAAAGGCTGGAGCACCATTTAGATTCCTTAGTGACAGCTAATACAAAATTGTAATGGTCTGTTATTTTCCTTCACATGATAAAGCCACATGAACTTATAATGTTATCTGTATATATACACACATATGTACACATACACACAAGTAGCCAGTGTGGAGAAATAAGTCAGCTGAAACTAATGGCAGACAGAAAATGAGACCTTTATCTCATTTGGAGGGCCATTACTAAGCCCTTGTTTTATCAATTTCATCTTGAAAAGACCTCCACAGCTAAAATGGCACTTCCTGGGAAGCTGAAGGATAAACTATGTATTTCAAATATTTATGAGGACAGAGGTAAAAACTGAGAAGTGGGCCATTTATGAAAAACTTAGTAATAAGAATCTATTCAAGTTAGTATGAAATCTGCTGTAGGATCTCCACTTCAAATACATTTACTGATGCATGAAAACCATTAGTCTGAACTTGGCACAATATCAGGAAGTAATTGCATCAGAGGGTTTGGTTTGGTTCAGTTTGGTTTGCCAGTCTTAATTCTGGGCAACAAACAAAATAAATGATGGACTCGTTAAAAGAAAATTTATGCACTTGTAGTTCTGAGGCTTTGACCAAGGGTTATTCCGGAACACATGTGATGTCAGTGTGGCTGCTGTCAGGCTTAGTATAATTTTGGTCCCATATGAGTTGACATGAATATTCTGTAGTACTGGCAATTTGCAAGGTGGTATATACATTGAAGGCAAGTGCTCTGGTTAATTACTCTAAATGCAGTCTTCTGGGCTTTTAAAGCATTCAGGGAGCTCAGGAGAGATTCCTATCTGTATGCATGTGTCATCACAATGCTAGAAGAGCTGTTAGTTGGCTTAGAAAGGAGAATGAAGTGTGTGAAGTTCAACTCAAAAGCAGTTAGAAAAGACTTATCATCTTGAAAAGTCACCAAGTCCTTTTCTCATCCTTCTATTCTTTTAATGTCTGAAGTCTCTTTCACTTTTTCTTGGAAAGAATAGCCTCTCAGTCACTAATGGAATAATGTGCAACATTACAAATCTCCTCAATGGAAAAAATAATCCATGTTCTTTCATGGCAGTAGATGACAAACCTGGAATCAGGAGGAACAGTGAAGTTTTCCCTGGTTGTACTGGTTAATTGCACATGTACGCCAGCAAACCCAGCTGTAATAATCCTCAACATTTATTATCATTTATCATGAAAATGTATAAATACCTGGCCTTAGTTCTCAGTTACAGTATGCTCAGGTAAGAGTTTTAGACTGAAAAGAGTGAGAAGGCAGAAGATTTCTTAATCTGCATAAGGCAAAGGTACCTTAGACTCTCCTAAAGCAGAGGGGTCAGCTTGAGTTAGAAATGGCAGTAGTCTTTGGCCATCGAATGTACTTTCTTATAGGCATATGTTGCTGGATGAAGCCTTTATGTCAGGAGTCTAGATTGTCCCAAAGAGGAATATGTGACTAGTCCTCAGTCCTATTCTCATACATGAAGCAGAATTTGAATTAAAAAGAAAAATCTCTTCCAAATTTTTGACGAGTATAACAGGAGCAGGCCAGTCCAGCATACCAGTGAGACTCAGTGTCTGCTCTCCTCCACTCTTCACACACATTAAGGATATTTATTACTCTGCATCTGACTGCAGTTCTGAAGAGATTTCTTCCACTCTTTTGGCTTAGTGGAATAACTATCTAGGTGTGCAGCAGACCCTCTGAAGGGACAAAGTTCCCTATCTGGTTATTAAGATCTGAATGCAAGTGTAAATTACATTAGTTTCTGTTACATATAGCCTGCTCTTGCTATATGAGCCTACTACAAAGTCATACAGAGCGCATGAAGCTTAACTGCTGATTTAGGTCATGTCTCAGAATTTTCTCACATGGACTTTGAGAAACTGAAAGGAAGGTGATGTGAAATATCTGTTAATATTTGCCTGGGAAAGAATATCTTTAGTTTTGTAGGAAGGGGAAATAGGTCTAGAAGAACTTAAGGTGATGGAATTTGCTGATCCTAGGAGCCAGCCTGCCTCCATAAGGGAGAGTGTGCCTGGGCCCCACAATATCAGAGGAGAGTGGTTTTCCAGACATGAATTTCATTCATAGAGAGGATGCCCCTCTCCACCCCTGCCTCATGCTCAGAGCAGTTCCTTTTCACACACAAAACTTCCCTGAAGCCATGCATGATATTCTACTGTACTTTTTGACGCATTTCTCCACACTTTGAAATAATGTCTCAGAGTCTCTTGTCTGTAAATAAACATTTACAAGGAACATTCACAGAAAAGCTTATATCTTCATGCTTCTGACTCTAGTTGCTTTCTTCTCTGTTACATCTTTAGTAATTTCACAACATCTTGGGTGGTCACAGTAGAAGATGATGCAGAGATAAATTTCCATCAGTTAGTTGCTTTGAGGTTTATAGCACAGACTTTAAGAGGAGTCGTTCCCAGTGAATTGCTGAAACAGAGTATGACAGTGGTGGAAGGCTTCCCATTTTCTCTCAATTTTGCTTCATATTGGGGAATTTCAGCAGAGTCCAGTATTACACTCCCCCCGCCCCCCACTGCTAATCAGTGCTTGTGCCCTCAAGGTGAACTTGGCATGGGTCAAAACTGAGCAGCCTCAGAAGTTTCTTCTGATTTCTGTGGCTTCTCCTTCAAAAAAAGAAATGAACTCAGAATGACTGGTGAGCTCTGGGAAGCCTTTCAGCCAACATAGCCCGAATTTCAGTTTAGTAATTAAAATATTATCATTGTCAGACTCCATAGGCCGTGGGAGAAAATTTTAGTTTGGCTTTTGTCTTTCTCTAGCATGTCAGTATAATGTGCTTTCATGCTGTGAGGAAGACATGCTTCTGCTAGCCACTTTAGATAACAAGTATCATTTGTCAATAACTCCTTGTAGGATCATTTTCAAGTTCTGTGAAAAAAAAATGAAGAGGAAAATTCAGTAAGAAAAGACAGAAAGTACCATCCTTTGAAAATACTTTGTTCAAACATCTCCTAATGAGAATGTATTCTAATCCTATTAACAACTATTGGCAAAATTACTAGAAAACATGATACCAAACTGAGCATTTCTGTTCCTGTGATTCTTTCTTACTGTGAGTTCCTATCTGAGTAGTGGGTTTTTGCAAAGTGCTGAAGTCAGATTTAGAAGACTTTTATTCCCTCTCTATAATAAGGTAGCTCGAGTGTCAAAGGCAATGGGTTAGTCCCTTTTTTCTTTTTTTTTACTTGGAAGTCAAGTAGATTACCTCATCAGAGTTCTCCTTTTCTGTGTCTGTTTGATGCCTTCTTTATAAAGTAACAACTAAATATTGGAAGTTCATCTTGCTCAGATGTATTTATAGGATGTCACAGTTTAAAGTCTCACACAGCAGAAAAATTATAGGGCTGCTGTAACCAAAACCAGTTTTAAAGCCAACGAATGTAGAATTGTCTTGGTTTAAAAGACAGATGTCTACCAAGGAAGGCAGGAACCTTCCTGAAATGGAAAATATGACCCCCTTCCCTCCAAATTATTATAATTTTGAAATGACGGGGCTTTCAGGCAGGGATATGGGAAAGGTTCTTTACTAGCATGCATATATATATATAAAAAACAAGACAAACAAACAACAACAACAACAGCAACAACAAACAGAACCAGACACCCAGTGACAGCCTTCTCTCGGCTGTCAAGCCTTTCCCCTTCGGTGCAGTTACGCTCACCGCCGGCAGGGGCGCTGGCGGCTCCCGGCCGGGCAGGGCGGGTGCGATGATTGCCCCGCGCCTGCAGGGGGCGCTGTGGCGCGAGCTCAGCCGCCTCTCCACATGGCAACGGCATCTCGGGCGACTGGGAAAGAGAGGCGGAGGCTCCCTTTCCAAACTCGTGGGGAGCAGCTGGTCTCAGTGCCACTCCGGGTGGCGAGCTGGACTGTAGCAGTAGCCTCGGAGAAGCAGGCTGGAACAGCAGAGGTGAGCAGAGCCAGGGTGGCAAACAAATTGAAGTAAAACCCCTGAAGCCATGGCAGGAGCAGCAGAGATCCAGGCAGACGCTGGGTGTCGAGTTAAAGGGTAGCAAAAACGCCTGAAGCAGTGGCAGAAAACAGTTGTGGCCTCGGGATGAGAGAGAAGGTGGAGGGAGGGTGTTGTTTCGTGTTTTCCCCTGGCTCTCACGTCTCCTGATGTCTTGGGGATGGCAGCAGCAGCCGGGGTCCTGCAAGCAGACAGGAGACGCTCCCCTCCAGAGAGGGGAGGGGGTCGGGCCCCAGTTTTCCCCTGCGGCACCCAAGGAGATGGTGAAGGTCCCTCCCAGTAAGGTCGGGTGTTGAAAAGGTCCCAGTTCAACAGCTGCTCTTGCGAGCAAAGGCTTACCCACGGTAGGAGAAGCAGTGAAGGACAAAATTCCACAGTAGCAGCAAATTGTCCCCGCAGCAGCAGTCCAGCAGCAAGACCACCACCATCTGCCCTCCGATCGCAGAGAGCGAGCGAGCGAGCTGAACCCAGCCCCTGACCCCCAGCCAAGTCTCACGGTGTCTCGACACTTCCCAAGTGAAAACTTCCCAGCCACCAAGCTCACTCCCCAGCTAAGAGAGTGCAGCCAGCTGTACCCCCTCCCCCCTCCTGGCCACATTTTTTGTCCCTCTTAAGTATCATTCCCATCTCTTGGGCAACAAATGGGAGAAAAACTCCCCGTGAGAAAGAAAAAAAAGGAAAAATCCTAACCTCCAACAAGAATGAAATAATATTGTAATGGAAATGTTGATATTTAACTGGAGAGTATCTAACTACACCCTATAATATACAGTTTTATAATTGCATTTGGTTACAATTAGGTTCCTAGCATCATAATCTCAAGGAGATTTCTTACTTGCTAACAAAACTGCCAACTCTTAGGGCATCTGATAAATTCTAAATTTATTATAGACTAACTTGACTCACAGGAGGACTTGCTCTTAGGGGAAGGGAATTTTTTATTCCTCTAAGCAGTGTCATTCCAGTGTGTGTGACTATATCAGCTTTACTATAGAGAAACACAACTTGTTTAATTGAAACAGTTAAGCATCTAGGGAAAGCTGTACTTCTATTGGCTGTCTTCTAACATTTAAAACTTTGTTTAGACTAAGTAAGGATCCTCCTTATATGCAAATATATCATTCATATTTGTGGTTCATATCCATCTTGAAGGCAGTGATGTAAGTGCTGAGCAGTGCTGTCACTGTGTTACCTTGTAAGCAGCTCCAAAGACCAACTGGGGTGTGATATCCACTTATGGGGATCATAAATCTGTGACATCAAATGAATAATGCTCAACCATGAATGGTATTTGAAATGTCTTTAGGGATCCTCTTTGCTCTCTTCACTTTGGGATGCAGCACATTTACTGCGACCTGCCAATAATGGCTTTCTTTCCAAGTAACTTCCTCTCAGACATCTCTGAAGTGATTCTTTGCAATTCACTGCCCTTGGATCATCGGCTGTTTCTCTGTATGGGACAAGTACTTTTACAGTGCATCCCCTGTCCAGCCCAAAATGTCATAGGTAGTTATCTGTTCTCAGATATAATATCAGGCTCTTTAGTCTCTCACCTGATACTGAATATAGCGAACAGTAATGGTGGGACACACTCAGCATTTCCTTGTTCCAATGGGAATTTGTCCACACACACTGTGCATACAAAACCCGGTTACCTCATGTAGTATGTATCATTTCACAGTCATTACCCTTGGCCCACTCCAAGTGCAGGCTGTTGTCTTTCTATCTGTGTGCAGAAACTTTTGGGTTTATTTTCCTTCTCCTACATGCCTCAGACATCATCTGTGCCATTGAAAAGTCTTTGAATCATGTCGAAGAATGCCTGCCAGCTCTGGCAGTTTGGGTAGCACTTTACCTCCAAGAAATAGGCTTGCATTGTCTTCTCCCACACAAGAATCTTGCCTCACCCCTCCTCTTCCACTCTGGCAAATTAACTGTTCGTGGCAGTCGATCACAAGCTGCTTTTGGCAGTAATTTGCTGTTTGTACACCTCTGCTCTAAGGGTCAGGCCACGCTGGTGTCACATGTTGATCCAGTCCTATCTAATCCATCAATTTTTCTTTCTTACACCTGTTATGTTACATTACTGTAATTTTTGTGTTATGTTTCTCTAACCTTGCTGTGAATTATTTCTTTCTATTTTTTTTTCTTGTTGTGCCTTGGGGTTGTTATAGTATGTACATTATTTTTGTTTTCACTGCAGACTGAGAGCAGTAAACTTTCATCTGGGCAAGAAGGTTTTTAGGAAAAAAAAATCCTCTGTACCCTGACATTTTCTTCAAGGCCCCTGAGAAACCTTTTGCTCATGGCCTTGAAAATTAGGGAGCAACAACAATTTTGTTTCATATCCCTTTAAATATATGAGCTTTTCTAGGATCTAAGAGTGAGGCTTCCTAAAAGAGGGCTCTGACTGAAAGCTTAGGTGGGTTTAGCTGCTGCAGTTTGAGGTCTTGCCTTTCCCTTCTGAAGGGATTTAGAGACCCTGCTGCCTGGGGAAGGAGATGCAGCTTTTCAGAACCATCTTCACCTAGTTTCCATCCCAGAGCTACCTGTTATGTACCGAAACAGATGAAATATCCATGCTTAGTGAATATGCCTTACAGCTCCCAGGGAGGTCTTTCCTCACACATCTGTGCAGATATCCCAGAAGATAACCATCTAATAAGCATGAGTTCAAAAGCTTGCTGTACAGAAGTAGCCTCTATTAAAAATAACAAAAGAAATAATAGTAGAAAGTAGCTTTTCAAAAACTATAGGTAATACAGAAACCAGATTTGAAAGATGAAATGCCTATGAAGCCCAGGTATATCTTTCAGATACTTTGAAATGCTTTCAGGGATGAATATCAGCTGATGGATCATTGAGAGACAGAAAAATGTTAGCTGACAGCAGTCTGATGAGCCTCACTATTCAAAAAAAGAAAGAGAGAAGCACTTAAGGAAAACAAAATCCCTGCTAAAAAATCCTGAAAGTGTGTAAGCTTGAACATAAGAATGGACATACCAGAGCAGGTCAAAGCTTAGTGTTACATCTCCTTCAGTGCCATTGATGGAGGCAGAGGAATGATACAGCCAAGCTGAACTTGAAGCAACATTTCCCCCCAGTGTTCCTCAATCCTTTGTGAACATGCATCTCTCATGTCATACTTCAGAAGTGATATCTCCATAACAGGCTCCACCACCTTTTCGGATTGCAGGATGGCATTAGCTCCTCGGACAGTGCAGTATATGGCCACAATGTTGCTTCCCCTCATCTTTTTACAGTTCATGGCAAGAAAGACCTATTGTTGCATTCTTTTGTCCTTTCTTTTCATGTAATGGATAGATTTAATTTAACACATTTTTTTTCGATCTGCTAGAATTCCATGGAGAGGTTTCCTGCTGCTGAGGGGCCTTCCTGTCTTTGGGACTGGCTTGGTAAAATGACATTATTTTCATAGAATCATAGAATGGTTTGAATTGGAAGTGACCTTCAAGATCTTCTCGTTCCAACCCCCCTGCCATGGGCAGGGACTCCTTTCACTGGACCAGGCTGCTCAGAGCTCTGGCCAACCTGGACTTAATTCAATTTAGAAAAAAATATACATGCCACATTGTCATCAGACCTACTATTTGATCGCAGTGTTTGGGACAACCTCCTGGTCACTGAGGGCATCATCTGCCAGCTCACATTAGTTCAAGACACCTCTGTAAACACAAATCTAAAAGGATGAATGAGTACTCTGCAAAATCATGCTGATCACAGTGTTCAAACAAAAATAATAAATCTTCTCATTATGAATAATGGTGTGAAAGGTGGAATGAATGTCTTGGCAAGATGGCAAATGACATCAAGATGGCAAAAGAACAAGCTGGGCAGACTGCAGGAATGTTCTCATACACTGCGTCAGTCTCACGTTCTTCCAAGTGTTTTAAATAAGTGTTCTGTGATGGAGTGTGGTATTTCTGAGGGGGCTGCAATTCCCAGAGAGCATTTCCAGGATGTTCTTGGTGGGAAACAATTTAGACTTCCTGCTTTTGATGTCAAGCAAAAGAAATATTTAAGAAAGCATCTTCTGCCAGCGTGCAGCTTTATAAAGCTAAATATTTATTATTATTGATAATAACATAAGAAATAACATACAATGCCAGGTTTTCAATACTAATAAACTGGCAATTTAATTATAATTAATGTATTAATAATGGTTTTATTAGGCCTTTATTAAGTTTATTGCAAAATAATGTTTTGCTGTTGTCACAAATCAGAGCAGCTTATGACTTTCTGTAGCCAATAAGTAAAGTATCTGCAGTACAGTAGGAGTTTCATGGCAGCATCTGAGTTTGGGGTGTCAGGGCATTTGGACTGTTCTTCAGTAACTCAGCCAGAGCACTAGACACCTGGAAAATAACCGAAAATCCACAAACCTCAGATTCATCAATGTACAGGTCTCTCCAGCTGGCATTTTGGTCTTCAATTTGTCTCTCTTTCAAAGTATTGAAAAAGTATTGAAAGAGGTGAGAATGGTCTGTATCATCTTTTCCCTTCATATCTAAAGCTGTTTGAGACCTTCAGAAGGCAGGCTGCCATCTCTGAGAGCCTGTAGACTTGTGTGCTCAGGTCATGGGAAAGCATTAAATCTGTCACATTCAGAAATACCAGTGACAAACCAGAGTTAATGCTAATCTCTAGTTCACCTTTCACTGGCAGATGCACCAGAACTATATCCCGAATGGAAAATACCTCACAAGTACCCTCTTTGAATACCATATTTAGAAAAATAACTGTCTGTTCAAGATCATATTAACTTTTTGAGTAGAGAAATGTGGCTGCCAGCTTCACAGAAAGTCCATGTTTTCAAAGTTTTATTATATCTAGAGCAGATGGAGTTTCAAACTGTGAGTGTTAGCAGGGGCCGGGCAAGGTGACTTGCATTCTACTTTGGGAAATGAGATTTTCTGCAGATATGGCGTTATTGTGATTATCTATGTTGTTCTTACTCCAGTATGAGAAAAGTAATGACACATTGCTTGAGGCTAAGTTCTGAAATTAGAAATAGAAGTCGGGACAGAACCCAGATGTTGGCTTAATAAACACTGCACTGTGCTGCTTGCTCCCTGCTTCCCACCAGCCCTTTGTGCTCCTGGGACAGCCAAGAGTTGTGGTTTGAAATGACAAAACCTCTAGTGCTTTTCAACAATTTTATGCATTAGGTGTTGCACTGAATGAGTGCTCTGTTGTACACCCAGTGGTTGTAATATCAAACCCCTCAAGGTTTGAGCCCTCAAGACTTGAATCAAAATTTGCAATTTTTTTTTTTTTACTTGTTTTAGGCAGAGCTGATTAAGCACTTACTTGGCTAATTCTTTGTTTTATGAAATAAGGGAACTGAATCCCAAGATGAATGGACTGTTTGGATGAGAGCCACCAGGAATGAAGTGAGCAGAACTGAGCAGTAACTGCGGAAAAGATAATTATGGCAGTGGGAGATTGTGGCGACCCCACCTACTAAAAATGAGCCCCTGACTCAAATGGACTAAAGAACTGCACATGAGGACTAATTAACATTAGAAGCAAGAGATACAATAAGCAAATAGGGGTTTGAATATTAACTAATGAAAAAGTTATGTAATCTGTAGCCAATGAATGTCAATGCCTCTGTTTGTTGAGACGTGTAAATAGTGTAAAGTTTTGATGAGTTAGTGTAAAGTTTTGTGGGCTACCAACTGACTCCCTCCTTTGTGCAAACTAGAATAAGAAGTAGAAATACCTTGGTGTGTATTGATGCTTAGCACTGGGTAACGAGCCTGTATTCAGAACAGTTAGATCAGTAAGGAACTGTTGGTGGAGTTTGTCAGAAATCCCTCTCCTCTCTTCTGCCTGGTTCCTATCTCATGGTGTTTGTTAATCCTCAAGAAAATAGGAATTATCACCACTTTTCCAGTGTGTTTGAAAAGTGGATGTACAAATATACTTGATTCAAATTGCTTAAGTGCCATGGGTTGTAGGAGACAAGAAAAGTCTTATAGAATAAAGGGCCTTTGTTCACTTCTGTTCACGAAAAGCACTTCGGGAAATGTACAGGCGACATGAAGACTAAAAACAAGTTATGTAAACCTGTGCGTGGACACCGCATGATCAGAGTGCTGACTGGTCAAGAGGACACGTGGACAGCAACACAGGAGGTGGTATGCTGCCAATGTGTGTTTTAGTTCACAAGAATGTTAACAAGTGTAATTTTAGCCAGAGTATTTTTAGCAGAGTATAAAAGCCCTGCCTAGTTGTACAGTATATATAAGGCCTTACTTAATGGCAATAAACTTGGTTCTCTTTGGAAGAAGCAAGAGTCTGTGCCCTCATTCACGACAATGGGTCGGTTACTATTACATTACTTATTTTCTGCTTATCATCAGCAGGATTTTTCCAACAGAGTTGATTTTCCTTTGAGAAACCTTCCATATGCATAAAGGGAATGGGGTGACATCAGGTTGGTGTCCGGTCACTAGTGGGGTTACAGGGCTCTATCCTCTGTCCTGTGCTCTTCAACAACTTCTAACAACCTGGATGCAGGACTTGAAGGTAAATTTGCTGATGACACTAAATTGTGAGGAGCTGTCAACACCCTCAAGGGCAGAGAAGCCCTGCAGAGTGACCTTGATAAATCAGAGGGCTGGGCAATCACCAACCAGACCAAGTGCTGGAGAGTAGCTTTTCCATTCCCTTTGCTCACTATCCAAACCCTTCTTACGATCTACTGCAATAGTCTTGAAGTTACATTTTGAAAAAGGAAAAGAAGTGCCATCTTGATGAGATTTAGGAGGTTGACTCAGATTCATTGCTGGGGGCTCTAAACAACCTGGTCTAGATGTTCCTGCTCATGGTTGGGAGGTTGGACTAGACAGCCTTTAAAAGTACTTCTGATACAAACTATTCTATGATTCTTTGATCAACGTGTTTGTCCACCTCTAGAGGAGATCAGGTTTGTGTCTACTGGGTTCCTGGTACTGGGAATGGAACCGTCTGGTTTAGACATGTTACTTGGTTAAATAACTCTGCACAGGACTCATAAATATAACCTAAAGGGAAGCTCCTGAAGCACGTGTACAAGTGACGGAATAGAGCATAGTTTTACGTCTCTTTATGTCCTTTAAAGGTTTTGCATTCTTGTTATGTGTTTGTTGACTTTGTGAAGCTGTAATGACTCTTATTGGCATTGTGACCAGAGAGCTAATGTTCCTACAGCAAGCTAATTTTCTGCAATTTTAGAGCCAAATCTGAAAGAACCAGGCAATGAGTAACCTCAGGTTTGGTTTTGTGTTCCCACTTTTGCACAGTTAAGTAATCTTTTTCAGAGAAATCCTAGGTCTGAAAAAATCTCAGGTCTGAAATCTGCCCCATATTAAGGAAAAATGGGTATCTTGATCTGTCTGTATTTGATTTCTCTGAATTACAGTAGAACAAAATTCATTAAAGAGATGTGAGTCGAGAAGACCTCAGGGACACTGTGAAGTTTAGTTAATTGTAAAGCAAAAAACCTCTCTTACTTATGTGCTGAAGTCACACCACTGTTCAGGAAATCACATTAAAATGAACATAAATTTAAGCTCATGCATAAATCTCACTAAACATGTGCTAAGCAGCCTTCCTGGAGACAAAGGCTTTTTTGAACAGAAGCTGTAATTAACATGTTGCAATTCTGGAATAAAAACTGCTACAGAAACAAAAATCATAATACCATCCTCAATACATTGAAATAATCCTATTTTCTATTATTTTAACTTCAATATCTAGCTTTTAAACAAAAATTACAAATGGTCAAATTTAAATATGAAACAGCTTTTTAACTGTAATTATATTTCATGAAACATGAGTTCTAAATAAAACAAAATAATTGCAAATGTGTTGCCAGACTATGTGGAAATTCAAATAACTTCCCCCAAGAATGTCCATAATAGCTACACAAGTAATTCTGCTTATATATTTTAATAGCAGTAGGACCAAAACTGCAATCCCAAATGCCATACTGTTCTCAAATCTTTTATAGTACACAAAGGACAGAAAAAAAAAAATCTTATATATACATTTCAATGACCATTTAAATCCTAATTCTAGCTTGACTGCAAATTAATAGCTCCTATGTAATTTATTTTACATATGTGATATATTTTTTCCTTTTGAGCTTTTAATTGCCCTTTCTTTGTATGCACTTAAATTCCTTCGTTAGGTAAACAAGTGAGTATTAAGAATGTATGTAATTTGCATGCACAAACAATATCTCTAGGTTTTGGTGATGCTTTTTCTGGATTTACATCAGTGAGTAAGGCCTGACCTTATTCCTGTGAATATAAAAAGCTTTGATGAGGTAAGTTTATGGTAAAGTAGTAGTTAAACAAAACATCAGTTCAGAACTTTGCTGGAAGGATCTCCATGTGCTTTGAGGAAAGAGTATGGAAAACACATGCTCACCTCAGCAAGCTTGGCTGAATGTGCTACAAGAATTTTTTGTGTCCGTTTCCTCCTTCAAAAGAAAGAATGTCCCCATTTCCCTGCAAACCCTGATGATTATAATTCACTTACTTTCCTCTTACAGAATTTCCTGCTTATTTGTTAGACAGTATCCTGTATCTTCTTTGGACAAGTAAGACAGTACTGAAACACAGCGTATTTAGTGCCAGTGAAGTGAACATGTCTGGGAACGTATTTGGGTACAAACCCTCAACTGTCTCTGATTTTCAGAAGGTCTTTGTCATTGTTTTGGATCAGGACAGCTACTACACTCCTGGTTTGGTTTAATGGTTAGCTTGTGGTAAGGACCTTTTCTTGTAGGTACTCTTGGGAGCAATCCCTTAGTTTGGGAAGCCAAAATTCCTGTTAGAGGAATGGGACCTGACAAAGCAGGTAAGCGAACATCTGGAGGGTCATTCAAAATTGGTTGAAATACTAAATAAAGGTTGGACAGTTAGAAAAGTCAGTAGATGTGAACAGCACAACCATTTATTTGCGTGGTTTATCCTCTGGCTCTCAAAGGCTGCAGAAATCTGGAAGTTTCTAAGAAGTTTGTTGGAAGCTAAAGGCTTTCCAAAGAAGTTGCTTGGATTCACATTCTAATGTTATTTTCTTGGTATAGTTATCTGTCTCTTAAGTGTTAAGGACAGTGTTTTCTGTCTGAAAAGGAGTATTTTCTCCTTTGTGGATCCTTTGCGTCTGCAGGTGGCGCAGATGAGACCCAGTGAGAACTGTGTCTGGGAACTGGGAATGTACATCTGTAACTAATTTTTAGTAGAAAATTTTAAATATGATGTGGTAATAGTGTGGTATGGAAACACTGTTGCTTTACAACCAGCGAATAGTCATCAACATTGACATTGTAGTGTTCGTACTCTGAGGAGAGGCGCTATTTTTTTCCTGTTCAGAAGTTAGAAATTACCATGCTGATCTGCATACCTGGCTTTCATGACTAGCCTAACAAAAATTTCCTGTGCCTCTGTGTAATTGCAATATTTACTTGCTTCTTCCTCTGCCTGTTTGTTCCCTTCATTATTTGATAATTTTAAATAGGGTAAGAAAATTCTTCTGCAAGGTTTGTACAGACCCTGGTACAACACAAGCCACTTCTGAGGTCATATATTATACTACCATCACAGCGAATTTTTAAAATTATTTTTCCCTCCTCTTTTACTTTTGCAATCAGCTGCCTTTGTCTTGTGCTTTACACTGTTCTCAGGTGTGTCTTGCTGTTCATATTGCTCTGGATTGGCTACAATAACCATACAAGTTGATAATATTTGTTAAAGGAGGTTAACTTTTTTTGAATCACTCTAGAGGTGATGCACTGCAAGTATTCTATTTGTACTAGCCTCTTGTTTAAAATTAGTATCAGTCATCTGATCATCTTCAGTCTAAGACGATTCTGTAGTTTAAACCTGGTAGGGAGCTCAGCTCCACACAAGCACTCACTCTCTTTCGCAGGACGTTGGAGAAAATAGGAAAGGCAAAAGGGAGGAAAGAAGCAGAAAAGGCCTTGACACTCTACAAGTACTGCTCAGCAATAGCTAAAAAATCCCTGTGTTATAAGTGCTGTTTTGGTCACAAATCCAACACAGAGCACTGTAAGAGCTACTATGAAGAAATTCAGCCCTATCCCAGCAAAAACCAAATCAGATGATTCACCCTGGGGAAGTGCCTACCCAATCCAATTTGACTGTGTGCTTAAACCAGTGCCTTGCTCACCATTTGCAGACGGTGTTTTCTTTGGAGTAAATTGTAGTTTGGGCGTAAATTGTAGTTTGGGCAACTCATAAAAACTCCAGTGGTGTTGCAGCTTCTTTCTTTGTCTGTCATGTTCCAAGCTGACTCTGGTTTTGACTGCTGTGCCTTTCTACCCTAGACAAGGATGTACTTACCTAGTAAAAGATCCTTATTCTCTTGTTATATGTAAAAGTTCTGTCTTAGTGGCTGCCATGGAGATGACTTAGTCTCTCTTCAAGCTCACAAGTGTCATTCCAAGGGTATAATCTTGCTAAGACAATCAAGACTATGAACAGGCAGTACCAGGCAGATTCCCTGTGATTATGTTATTTGCAAATTTGCAAAGCCCACTTTTTTTTTTTTTTTAAGCATCCCTCCCGTCCATTATTTGAACTGCTCATTCTTTGCTGACTGAGCTACATTTTAGCCCATCTGAAAATAATTTGCGGAATTTATGTTTCAGGAGGATGAATACTTACTGCAAGGTAATCTTTCAGGGAAGCACTTCTATCTCAATATATGACTCAGAATAGGGTTCAAGCAAATTCTCATTAACAAGATCTATTTTACTGTTTAGCTGTAATAAAGTTGTGCCTTGAATTGTACTGTCTTTAGGTCATACACAAAGAAAAGGAATAGACATTAATACTCAATATTACCTCCCTGCATTTATTCAGTTATTATAAGAGATTTCTTGCTTATTTTAAAACTGCTGCAATTTCATAGCAGCTAGTTTTGCTAGTAAAGAGAAATGTGCACCTTATTTAATCCATTTTTCCTAAATTTTCTGAAACCTCCATCTGTTAGGAAAAGAAGAGCTTCCACTACCTGTATTCCCTAAACCTGTGCAATTTACAGAGTTGAACACAGCACTGAAGGATACGTGAAGTGAGTTTTTTTGTCTTGTGTATGCACAATGGTAAAAATGACGTTTTAACTTTGTTGAAATGTTTGAACTTATACAGTACTGTGTGAGCAGATTCATACAGAAGGAAAGCATGAACTCACATTTTTTCTCTTTTACAACTATTTTATCTTTTGAATTGCAATTTTCAGCAATTTTAGCAATTCCTCTTTTGTGCAAACTCGATTTTGATCTTATCACGCATTTCTGGTTTCCTGGGTATTCTGTACTTCCCAAGATTTAATTAAGATATTTTTCTAAAGTTATATCACAATATTTGGCCCCTTCTTTAAGGAAGAAAGCAGTTGAGGCCCCTTAGAAGTTGGGCTAACTATCATGCAGAGACTGGTTAATGGTCTCTGTGTTGTAACTGCTGGATAAACACTCTGGAGCTGAGCTTCTTTAGAATCAAATGTGAGACCAATTAAGTCAGCCAAATTCTTCTGAGAAATTACCTGCTGGGGAAGAAGGAATTGTGGTGAATGTGTTTAAGTAAAACTCTTTAAAAGCAACACCTTTCAAATTCAGAGAAACTTGGGATATTTTCCTGCTTTGGAGAATGGGTTTGCTAACCTATGCAGGAGATGAATTACAAGAGTTGGTTATCTGTAGCAAAAGACCTCTAAGATTTATATGAGTGGAACCCAAAGAAAGAATAATAAATCTTTTCTTTGATGCTTATGTGATACTAGTACTGGATTAAAGCTAGTTCTCCAAGTGATTTACTTGGGTGGTGAATGATGGTTACTTTGCACCACTTCCATATCCAAATGCTAAGCACATGGTGCTCCTTGCAATATTCTCATATGTTCTACTTTGCATATGAAAGATAGGTATAAAGGATGTATAAAGTCCTTCCTACTGTTCCTCCAGTTTTTCAAGCTGAACAATGTTTCAGTGATCTTCAAGATATTCAATAACCTTTTTTCTTCAGGTACAAAATACAGATATTTAGTCCTGGACTCACATTTCAGTACGGCTTTAATGAGTTTGTTACATGTGCATTGACAATACCTATGGAGACGTCATTGTAAACAGAAAAGTCCTCAATTCATGCAAAACCAGCTAATAAACACATCTAAAAGTAAATATTGTTTTCCTCCTGGGCAAAGTTGCTTACAAGGTGAAGATTTTAATTGTAGATTTTAATAACAAGTCAAAGCCTTTGGAATCTTCACCATGGGCAATATTTCCTACCAGACCTTGTACTGCTACTCTTTACTTTAAAATGCAGTTAAAGCCTAAATAAGGACCCTGAGATTGTTACCTTTATGTCACTGCCTTTGGAGCAGTTATAGAGCCAGAAAGCCAAGGCTGTAAAGGAGAACTGGGAAAAAGAGGCAGCCAGGCAGCCTTTTAGTTTAGAACTAATGTTTTTCAAGCATAACATTTTCTCACTTACTGTATTTCTCTAAAAAATGATATTTTGCAAACAAAGACTGCACCAAATTTGAGAAAGGGAGGAATTATTTTCACAGGAAATGTTCAGTGAGTGATGCAATGGAGACTGTGGAGAACTGAGAAACCCTTTTTTCTTCATAGTGAGTCATAAATGCTCCCTTTAGCTACAAAAGAATCATCTGTCTTCAAGATTTGTTTGTGAACTATTGTTACCACAGCAGGTTTGCCTTCTTGGGTGTGTTTGTGTGTGTTGGTTTGTTGGGTTTTCAGGCAGTGCATGTCTCGACTTACAGGTGTAAGTCAATGACAGTACAATCATAAATGACCATATGATCATTCCTTGCTAAGAAATGGCTGAAATTGAAATCTTTCTCTCTAGCTCTTTCTCAGTCATGTAAATGTATGCAAACAATTATAATTAGAGTGACCCTGCGGTGTGCAAATACAGGAAAGTAGCTAAAATGTGAGATTGCTGATAAAGTTTACTCATTTGGAGTCTTTTCTTACTCCGTAGAGTTGCTGTGCAAATGCTCTAGGTCTACTCCCAATTTTTCTATTGTTTTCTTTTGATGATCAGAGGAGTGGAACACCTCTCCTATGAAAACAGGCTCTGGGGAGACCTGATAACACCTTCCAGTACCTAAAGGGGCTTCAAGACATCTGGAGAGGGACTTTTTACAAGGGCATGTAGTGATAGGACAAGGGGGAATGGCTTCAGACTGAAGAGGGCAGGTTTAGATTGGATAGTAGGAAGAAATTCTTCCCTGTGAAGGTGGTGAGACACTGGAACAGGTTGCTCAGGGAAGCTGTGGATGCCCCATTCCTGGAAGTGTTCAAGGCTAGACTGGATGGACCTCTGAGCAACCTGGTCCAGTAGAAGGTGTCCCTGCCCATGGCAGGGGGGGTTGGAACAAGATGAGCTTTGAGGTCTCTTCCAACCCAAACCACTCTGTGATTCTACTGTTGAATCAAGTGCTGAAAGCAACCTATTTTCAATCCCAAACTGTAGCACCTTATTTAATCAACAGCATAATCTACTATTTGCTCATAAACTCCTTGTATCCTTTAATTTAAGTATGCGATGAAGGTATTTGTGGACTGACTTAGATGTGAATTCATATGGGTAAAAATGCCAGAGTCTTTAATTTTCATTGCGATAATACTTTGAAACAGAATATCCTTTGTCAACAGGGTTTCCTTTTACAGAGGTACTCCATGCTTCTTGGACTTGAACTAATTTTTTGTTCTGACCACTGTGAGATTTGGAAATCCATTTGTGTCTCAAAACAAGAAAATGTTTTAGTTTTTATTCAAGAAAGCCTTTCAACAATGAAGCATCAACAGAAATGTTTATTCTTTCAATGATAGATTTCTCCTTTGCTTCAGTATCTCTGCTCATTGAGTTTAAAATGTAAAGCTGCTTATTATGCAAGTCATGGGATTCTTTAGGATTTAAAAGAAGAGAAACATATCAAATAGCAAAGCAACACTTCCTGAGTGCTTATCTGGCAGACTAGAGAACCATGATATTCCACTTGAATCAACTGTTTAAATGAGCAGTTTAATGATAGTCATTATTTTTGTAAGATTTGCTCATGTAGCAACTTGAGTACTTACACAAAGAATAGAAGCTTGATGAAACAGAGTTAAGAAATGTATGCCAAACCATCTTGTTTCCACATTTTTTTACATTAGAAGATGTAGGCTTTTTCCATAAATGGAGAAGTTTTTATGACTTAATAAATAAGAAAGAAGTTAGAAAGTGTTCCTCTGAATTCTAATTAAGTTTATTTATCTCTAGGAAAAATTTGAAGCCTTCTTCCTGTTTAGTCCATCTGAACATGTTACAAAAATGTATTTTTCTCTGGCATGCAGGTTTCTATTTGTGGACAAGCAGAACCCATAAAATGATCCAAGAAATGTGTTTGTACTTGCTGAAGAGTACTTAGTAGCGGGGCTTTCACAGTCACAAGTTTCCTTAGTAATATGGGATAGGATTAATCTTATCTAAAATGTCTGCAATTTATGTGCTTATAGCTAATGGACATAAATCATCTGACTTGCTTTATGTGCATCTCACTTTAGGGTGAGATGTGTAGTCCATTGTAATGCTGTTGCCTAAAATCAGAAGACAAAACTTGCAACAGTGTTAAAGTGGTAAAATAAAAAGCAACTCTTTAATGAAAGCTTTCAGATGCACAAATATGGCTCTGTGTGCATGTGATAAAGGATTTCTACAGTTTTTATAGGGTTAATTAATTAGTATATCTAGCAGGTACATCCAATAGGAGATCAGTTGCCTCGGTAACCCCCCCTTGGGTCAGCCCCTTGGAGATGGTCCAGGGACTTCTTTGCCCCATTTCTTTTTATGTCTCTTAAGTTCTGGTGGAAAACAAGATGTCCTTGTCAGAAATTCTCTTCTTAAGAATATGACTAAACAGAATTTCAAGAATATGTTAGTAACGGTTAGCTTATTGTGCAAAAGGGCAGGAAAAGTCCTAGAAACCGTACAACAATATATTAAAAATCAACAAGGCTACAAATACATGAAAAATATATAAAAAACTAAAAAAATCTTTAGGCATCAATGCCACTCATCTCCATGGAGTATGATGAGATCGTAGTGAAAGCACCTCAGACCTAGGCTTTTGCAATGTAGATGCGTATTTTTGTTCTGGCAAATCCTCCCATGTGGGCCCTATTAACTGGGAAAAACATTCTATGAATTTCATGCACTTTTAGTCTAAAAGTTTCCTATGGACATAAGTTTCAGCTATACTTTTACATAGTTTGTGTGTCTGTAGGAATTCGGTCCTTGTTAGGGGCATAGTTTTTTCCAGCTCATGTGTTTTTTGAAATCACTACCACTTGAGGGCAGAAGGAAGGATTAGACACCAAGTGAATCCTGTAAAAACTCTTGCCCCTCTGTTTTATCCCAAAGAATGATTCTGGACCACTCAATTTGTGGAATCACATTCTTTTATCTAAAGATATGGGTGGAGTCTTTCTGCACTCATTAAGGGTGACAGTATATGAGTACTCTTACATTCACTTTATGTATGTGTTCTGATACATTTGCCCGGAAAAATGCTTGGATAATTACTGAATTTCTCGTGTAAAGTAGAGACAGAATTTATGGCATGTGATCTGTACATAATTTTAGACTGTAGAATCTGAATTCTCTGCAATGAAGTGCTTAGAAATATTATAAACCAAGAATTATATGCTAACTTTTTTCTTAGCAATAATTTTTAATATGAAATAAATTTAACGATGAGTATGGCACGTTCATGGGCAACTGAAGAATTAAAGTGAACAAATTGCTTTCCATAAAGTGTTTCCCTACTTCAGCTATAAACAACACAAATATTGAAATATCTTTTTCAGAATACAAATAAGCATTTACATTAAAATTAACAGTGTAATCAGAAAGAGAGTGAAGGTCATATGGTAGATTATTTTTAATGCTAAACTTCTATGTTTGTAGAAGTCTTGGCTTTTATATGCAGCACCATTTGAGTACAGAACATTTAATTTCTGGGGAGCATACTATAGATAGATGCACATCTGGGTGGGATGGGACTCTGAACAACCTGCTCTAGTGGAGGGTTCCCTGTCCATGGCCGGGTGTTGGAACTTGATGTTCCCTTCCAACTCATGACCTTCTATGATTCTATCATATTTGGTTGTAGGAGTTATTTGCAACAAAATAACGTAGATCTATATACAGCATAAAACATAGCCACTCTACTGGCACTTGTACTATAGCTCACATATCACATTACAGTTCTGTTAGCTGAAGATATTTTTGCCTTATTTACTTCTCTTTTCCCCCCTCCGTTCCCTCACTGTCTTGGGGATGGTTCATATCCCATAACCATTTTGATTTTGTTTTGTGTCCGGAAGTACAACTGCCTCCCCACCCCAGCTCGGGAATATCGCGATGGACGAAGGGCAGCCTGGGATCCTGCGGGGGCTGGGGGCCAGAGGCTGCTCGTCTTTCTGGTGGGGTGATTGACACAGCTGCCACACGGCACGGTGGGCCTGACCTGGGGTCCTGTTGCCCTGTGGTTTTTGTCCTTTTTTTGTTTCCCCTCGGTTTTTTTTCTCTTCAGCACTGTGACCAGGGCCTGCAGTCTTGCTTCTCTGCTCCTCTGCCACTAGGGAGCCCAGAGCCAGTGTGTGCCATGCCAAGACCCGGGAGCCCTCCCCGCTGGGCCGTTCCCTCTGCGCAGCAGCCCAACCTTGGGACCAGCTGTCACCGGTGAGCTGAGCAAAGGAGCAATTCCCTGCCCAGCCCCCCTCTGTTTTCTGCCACCACTTTGGGGTCAGTGCTACACTTTGACTCGCTGCCCCGGGGAGTCTGCTTGCCTCTGCTGTTCCAGCCTGCTTCTCCGAGGCTACTGCTACAGTCCAGCTCGCCACTCGGAGTGGCACTGAGACCAGCTGCTCCCCACAAGTTTGGAAAGGGAGCCTCTGCCTCTCTTTCCCAGTCGCCCGAGATGCCGTTGCCATGTGGAGAGGCGGCTGAGCTCGCGCCACAGCGCCCCCTGCAGGCGCGGGGCAATCATCGCACCCGCCCTGCCCGGCTGGGAGCCGCCAGCGCCCCTGCCGGCGGTGAGCGTAACTGCACCGAAGGGGAAAGGCTTGACAGCCGAGAGAAGGCTGTCACTGGGTGTCTGGTTCTGTTTGTTGTTGCTGTTGTTGTTGTTTGTTTGTCTTGGTTTTTTTATATATATATACACACTAGTAAGGTCTGACAGTTCAATATTCAGCATTTATTTATGTTTTTCCCATGCTGTGTGGGCATTCTGTTTGTCAATACACGGTTGTGGTTTTTTTTCACTTTCATCCACTAGTATTCATTTCCTATTGACGAAAAGGCATTGTTGGGACCCTTTTAGAGGAAACACTCATTCCAGAGTGTTTTCTTCTAAACTCGTGTCCAAACTGAGACACTCACCCTTGAGGGTTTTGCTAGATGTGGTGCTTCCCCAGCCTTTTTATTGAAAGAACAGGACAGAATAGCATAATGAATTAACCAGTGTGCTGTACATATCCCACTTTGAAAGGATGCTGTTGGCAAGGCAGTGTGACATGGAAATGGGAGAGGTTCTATCAGTCATACCCGAAAGGGGATGCGCACTCCAGCCCTGCCATAGCTCCAGCACCTGGGATAATATATCTAGGTCTGCACAGCACTGCTTGAGATCATGACTCCTCTGGTGATGCAGGACTGGCTGACCCTGTATGCAAAGCTGTCCTAATGCAGTTTTTTTCTGGTTTTTAATACTCTGCAATATAGTGCACTGTACTGTGCAGCACAGGGTTGCTGAGGAATACTGGGAGATTTGCCACATAGGGCTATGTTGCACTCCGGAGATACAGTGGTTGATTTGTAAAAGAGAACCAGACAGAAGCAGTCAAAGCACAAAAACCTGCAGTGCCTCTTTAGCCCACGCACCTTTCCCTCTGTAAGTCTTGGCACAATGTTGAAACTTATTCCTAGCACACAGTAGTAGTATGAATTGACTAGGAAAAACAGCTGTATTAATGACAAGGAGTCATAGCAGCTAAGAGCTGCTCTGCTGTTAGAAATTATGGTATAAAGAAGTGAACAAATGCACGTTTACACATTCAAAGCTTTATGATGAGTATTCACAATTTGTTTTTAAAGTATTCCCAGCACAACCTAGCAATACTTGTTTTATGTTTGTTTTATACAACAAGCAACACATGAGTTTGCAGCAGTATGAATCTCTGCCACAAACATGCCTGTGATGTTCTCCACAATCCTTTGTTACAAATTGCAATTTGGTTGAAAATCAAATTAGGCAATGAACTTGCATGGAACCCGATCCTCCTGATTTGTAAGCCTACAAAGAAAATAGATCTGTGGGATTCCAGTTTAGTTTCACAGCCAGATTGATTACAGAAATGTTGCTATGTCAGTGAGGCTGCTTTGACTCAAGGCCGCATTCTTATCCTCCCACTCCAGCAAATCTGATACGGATGATGAACACAAATAAAGGATCTCTAGTTTCCAGGATGTGTTGTGCTCAAAGGTTGTTCGTCTTCAAATTCTGTCTCAGCCATCAAAGTGTTTGGACATCAGGTTATTTTGAGATTGTTTTTGTGTAAGAAGTAGCAGCTAGGATTTTCTTTTAAATATATTCAGATTTTTGGAAAGGAGCTCTCCCATTATGTAATTCTAAAGAAACCCACATGCAAGGATTGAATTTAGGCACATTTTAACACTTTGATAACCCTGAAGTGCAATTTGCCATAGCTCTGACACTTTAGTTTTTAATGTATAAATGTCCAGTGAAAGGAAGAAGAATTTATCCAGCCTGATTTGAGACATCAGCTGTACTAGGTAACTCTGCTACCTTTTTGTTTTTCCTCTTCCTTCAGTATGACAAACAACATATAGTTTTACTGACTGGGTTTTTTTCCTCAGAGAAAAGTGAAGTATAACTTCTTCAGAGGTGGATTGCTCTTATATTATTGAATAGAATTGGGTGATTGGGATATAGGGAACCCATCATGTGACTTATGATATTTTATGGTGTCCTCTGCTAAGGTTTGAATAACAGCCTAATAAATCACAGTGATATCTGGACAGAACAAAGTAGCCCCAAAAGACAATTCAATAGATAAAAGTAAAAATAAATATATGCTGGCTTAGACTAAAGCTGATTTAAGTCTTTTTCCTGAAATGATCACCTAATTCAAGACATTTCTACTAGTAAAAAAAAAATACGAAAAATGAAGTGCAGTGAATAAAACAGTATATTCTAAAAGTAACTGTGTTGTTTGTCTGACAAAAATCTGTTTAAATACTTTTGAAATATTAAAGGACCATGTAAGGATATTCTCTGATGGCTTCAGTAGTGGCTGACCTCTTCAAACTCATAGTGAGTTGGAGAAATTGAGAAGCTGAATCCATAGGATTAGTTTTTCTGGAAAAAGAGCACGAGAGATAGAACAATGGAAGGTCATTAAGTTAAAAGAGAATTTTGTTTTCTGGATTCGGCTAGAGCTTAAAAGAAGTTTCTGAGCTTCAAAATCCTGTAGAGATTTGACAGCTTAGAATGCAGTAAGCTAAATTTGTTGTAAAAATTATTTCTTTTGGCAGTAACACTGATCTATGAATATTAATGGTTCAACTTAGCATACATTAGAATTCTGTGGAAGGCATCCACAAGGAGCTCTGTAGAGGCTCTTCTTTATCTCTCCATCCATGAAACATAATTTTGTTTCAAGGGAGGAAAAACATAACAAAGAAGCCCCTCTTACTCATCTATGAATCACCTGACTCATGGTGGGCTTTCAGCTGTATAATGTTCCTTCTGACCTGTTGGGAGCTGAGATGCTTTTCCATGGGAGTCCCAGAGCTGGCATTTGCAATCAATAGGCTTGATATGTGTTGCTGTTATGTCTCCTTGAGTGGGCACAAGTGAACAAGCACTTGCTGCCAAACACCTGTGATCTCTATATTCACACTGAAGGAGCTTCTGCTGGTAACATACGCAAGGGCTATAGTATTAACCTCTCTTTTAAACTTTTACTAGAAAAGAGCCAGGAATAAAACTAAGTTTCTGGGTATGCTCCAAAACATATGATAGTCTTAATTCTTCCCAAGGACAAACAATGAGTGGAGTGAACACAAAGCAAGCGAGAGGTTCTCAAAAACACATGCTTGTTTGGCAGCTAATCGTGGGATTGCTCAGAATGCCATTGCTGCTGGCAATGGCAATGCAGGATCCTGGACAGATCTGAGGACCAGTTGCTACTTAAAATAAACAATTTTTTGGTCAGAAACCTGTGATATAGCGTGGGGTATCAATGACAGCTGGCAGCTCCAAAAGGGCAGGTGAGCTGTGTGCCGACTGTGACCTCTGGCCATTAAGACATTAACAAGAGGCCTGGAATTGAGTCAGCATCACAATAACACTCAGAGACAGTAACTTGGATTAGCCTCGGTTCAGCAATTGCCCAGCAAGTTCATGGTCCTGGAGCGTGAGCCAGAAAGTCAAGTCAGTGGGCAAAGGTCAGGATTAAGGAGGTATGAGACCTGACAGTGGCAGGGGTGAAGGGCAAGACCTTCAGCTTGCAAGTTTCTCTGAAGGGGAAGGCAGGGGAGCCTGCACTGGGGTTTCTTCTAGCTCCTTCTTCACTCTGGCTCTTGGCAACCAGATGTCTCCAAGAGTTGGAAGCTAAACTTCCAGAGCCAGTAGGGCTTGGAATGAGTTGGAAGCTAAACTTCCAGAGCCAGTAGGGCTTGGAATGAGAATCACAGAATAGTATGGGTTGAAAAGGACCTTTACAGCTCAGCTAGTCCAACCCTCCTGCAATAAGCAGGAACGCCTCTGATTAGATCAGGTTGCTCTCAGCCCTGTCCAACCTGACCTCGAACACTTCCAGGGACAGGGCATGTACTACCTACCTCTCTGGGCAACCTGGTCCAGTGTTTCACTGCCTTCACCATAAAAAATTTCTTCTTCATGTCCAGTCTGAACCTACCATCTTGTAGTTTAAAGCCATTAGCCCATGTCTAATCACTACAGGCCTCATCTTTCTTATAAGCCCTTGTCCTGTTCCGCAATGTAAAGGGAGCCGGGGGGAGGATTATTTTGATAGATTTCTCGGGCGGAAATAAAAGCGCAAACGCGGCAATATTCTATCTAAGAACTATTTATTGATACGGGGATAGAAAAGAGAGCAGAGAGGGGAAAAGAAGAGAGAGAGTGAGGGAAAGAAACAGAAGACAGGGACAGCGTTACCACAAGGAATTCTGAGCGCTTTGTCGGCGTCAGCTCAGCAGACGGAGCGGGCGTGCTGCGTAGCTCCCGTGGCGAGCTGGGCGCGATTTTTAAACAGCAGCAGGCTGCGTGTCCCTTCCGTCGGCGGAGAACAGGCTGCTGTGGTTACAGGCGTGCTCCTGGAGCAGCTGCAAGTTTTCAGAGTCGGGGCGCGGCTGCGGACGGCGGCAGCTGCAAATTGGGTGCTGCGGGCTCGTTGCCGCGGGCAACGCGGGGAACACGGCGGCGGTCACGGCTGGGTACAAGCAGCGGTGACAGTCTAGTCGCTACGGGCAAGTTGGTGCGGCGGGCAGCGCAGGAAACACAGCAGCGGCAGCGATCACGGCTAGGTACAAGCGGCGGCTGCGGCTGCGCCCGCCCCGTCGGAGAAGCAGCGAAGCACGAGGTCTTCGCGGTGACGAACTGGTTCGCGGGAACAGCAAAGCAGGGCGAAGCAGGCACAGGCAAGAAAGCAGGACCACATGGAAGAAAAAACGAAGGGGGGAAGGGCGAGCTGGCCCTACGGGCGAACCCCCCACTCCCTCCAAAAAACCCAAAAGCAAAATGACTCTCCTTGTGTTGCAGTTAACTGCTGTTATGTGTTAAGGCTCCTCCCCCAGACCAGTTTCGCGGGCATTCTTCCCGGGCATTTGCCCCCACTGGCCAGTGGGAGGGGGGAAGTCACTTGCAGTCTGATTGTGAAAGCTTTCTCTGCCCTGATTGGCTGCCAGGCGAAGCCTCCTCGAGGACAGGCTTACCAGCACACGTATAGCCCTTAGAAGAATATAGCATATATTGAGGCATAAATAAAAATCAGATTGAACCCTCTCAGTCCTTTTTAAGTATTGAAAGGCACAATATCATCTCTCTGGTGCCTTCTCTTCCCCAGGTTTAACACTCCCTACTTTCTCAGCCTTTTCCCACAGGAGACATGCTCCATTCCTCTGATAATTTGTTCTGGCCCTCCTCTGGACCTGTTTCAACGGGTCCATATCTTTCCTCTGCTTAGGATCCCAGAGCTGGATGCAGCACTGCAGGTAGAGTCAGAGAAGAGCAGTGGGGCAGAATATTATAGCCATTCGTTTGAATGCCTAAGAAATGAATGCCTGGGTTGTGCTTACTTGTTGATAGAGGAAAAGATAGTCTTTACCTCATCTCACTACACAACAGGTTTTGATTCTGCATGTGTACGTACATATATATATATATATATATGTATATGTGTGCCTGTATGTATGTGTATATATATATATATATAAAATGCTCATGTGGGAGACACTGAAAAGAATCCTTGTTTGGATATGTATTTATATTGTTCGTGGCCATATGTCAAAATGTGTTACTAATCTTCTGGCTAAGTATCAATGTGTTTTCTGGTCTGCATTTTTTAAATTTTCATTTTATTTTGGTAGGTTCAATCAGTATGAGAAAGGCTGCACAAGAAATAATCTAAATGAGAGTAAAATAAGTGTAAGATTGGCAACGTAGGAAAAAGGATTGCAAACCCCTCAAAAAACTCTAATGGTGCAGTGCAGATGGTCACAGCAATGTTTGTTGTAAAATCATGGCAGGCTGATTATCTGATCTTGTTTCCTATGTAGACAGCTGTCATTCCAAACTTCTTCTCACCCTGAAATTTGCCTCTCTGTCTGATCTTAATCCATAGGCAGTCATGAGTCATATATATGTATTAGTCATGAAGTATGCATTAAGTGTGGTTGCCTACAAATATGTTGTGTGAAATACAAGGATTAATTCACGGCAAGGCAGAACTTTTATGTTGGAGGGATTCCTTAGCAAAAGGGGCATTGTTACCCCATAATGAGTTACCAGCCTTTCAAAGGCTTAGGCAGTCCTGGGAACAGTCATTAACAATCTGTCTGGACAAGGAGACAGTTTGGAGGAGGCATAGGAAATATTGGCATATCCAAAGCAAGGGATAGTGCTGGGTTGCTTGAGGAAAGGAGGGCTTCAGCCCTTCCTAACTTCATTATGCTCTCCTGGAGAGAAAGTAGGAACACCTGGTGTTTACACCTGAGGATTCTCGAAGGGGAATAGGGCTAATAAAAGACAAAGGGTCTATCAAACTCTCAGCCTCTCTTTGTGAAGGTTTTATGACAAAGCTGAGAATTGTATGCCAGCTTATTAGAGTTAATTGATCTGCCAAGTAGGGAGAGGTGACTGTTTAATCTGCTCTGAAAACTCAGAGGATGGAAAGGTTTTTATTGGAGGACAGGGACTGGGACCAGGGAAAAGTGGACAGAGACCCAGAAGGTAACTACAATCTAATTGCAGAGCTGGTTTAAGAACTGCTAATGAAAGAATCTGGAAGGGTAAAATTGGCTTCCCCTGGTGCATGAAGTGAGAGATGTAGCAGTGCACTTGAACCTCAGGAATCCAGAGTCTGGGGCGGCAATGCTAGAGGGGAAAAACAATTTAAAATAAGTAAGACTTTTATTTTTGGCTAGTTTCATAGTGGTTTTGCTCTGTCAGTCTCAGTTATAAAATCAAGGACTAAAGAGGATATTTGAGCTGAGAACATCCTGTTATGAAATTTAGTAAGTACTGCTAGTACTATTTCACCCAGAAATGCTTCCACTTACTGTGAAGCAATTACATTCTCTGCCCTCTCTCTCTCTGTGTCTTTCTCTTTCCATTTCCAGTAAATATCAGAGTCGTCTGCCCACATTTTTCTTAAATTAATGTGTGAGCTACAGTTGGGAATTGCACCTTAATATGATTTTAATTTGTGTTAACGTAACTGAAAGGGTTTAGCAACCCTCACCACCTGAGCATCACGGGAATAAAAGGGGAGCATTATGGGATTATTCCAACACCTCTATTTTATTTACATTCTTTTTCATTTCCTGTTTTCTTTAGTATTATCCTAAACTGTCATAAAAGTCTGAGTATATTAACTACTTGGATGCTAAGAAAAAAATGTTGTCCTTTTTTATCACAAGAGTAGAAAGCATAGTATTTTAATTGCAGGCAAGAAAGCATAGCTGGAAACACTAGCCAGCATAGAGCTGTCAGAACTCTTTCTGTCTCTAAATGTTGGCTTTGAGCAGAACACCAAAGATGACAAAACTCAGGAATCATTTTAGGGAGCTGCTGATGCTGAAAGTAAGATACGAAACATCTGTTTCTGGCTCGTTAACTTACAAGTTACCTTGATGTGGGGAGAAAGATGTTTACCTGTTATATTTTTCCCTACAGCTTTAGCATGAGGTTTTACTGAGTCTCCTCTTTTTTTTTTTAATGCCTGGTACCTACTTATACACCAAGCTGTCTTGCAAATCCAGTATTTTCTATCTAGATCTGCCAAACGGAGAGTGTAGTCTGATACCTAAGTGATGCTTTCACACTCACTCACCACCCTTCCATCAAATAGGATACTCCTCCCATACTCCTTTTCTCTTTCCCCCAAATTTATTGTCGAAGGGTGCTAGGTCAGTGTATTGCAGGACACAGGACCTTCATATATGTCCTCCAAAGTACCGGTAATATCTGCTAGCTGGGACAGATTGTCCTTGAGGGATGTCTCAGTGAAGACACCCAGCCTCTGTCAGGGCTGTGAGCCCTGAGGGTGCCCCCAGACCTCTTGAGTGGTGTCTGGACTGCACAGCAGTTTTACATGCAGAAATGTGAGAAATTATCCATCATGAGTGGTCCAGCTGTGGGAGCCAAAATACATGATAACATTTTGAATTCCTGTGTCATTTTGGCACCAAAAAAGCACCTTCCCTTTTCAGTGTACCCAAGGTATGATGAGAGGGTGCTATTCTCACATTTCCCAATTTTTGTTCCCCCATCCCATTGCCTTTTTGATTCTCCTCCACCTTTTCTCATGTTTAGGGGGTGACCCTTCTCTCATTAGAGGTCTGTCCTCCTGAAAGCCATATGTGGTAGGAAGACTTTCTTACGCAACTACAGAGGGAGAAAATCTCCTGTTAGAGATTTGGGCGCTTTCTATTAGACTAAATCTCCTAAACATCCTTGCACAAGCTACTGAATATCTAACACATGCCTATGTCCTTAAGCTCTAAATGTGGCTCATAGTTTTAGACAAATCTCAATTTTCTTACTGTTGAAGTAGTAAACTTTTTTTTTTTTCTGTGATCAGAATAAAGAAAATGGTGTTCCCAAAATGCAGATCTTGGTTTTTCTTTTCTTCATGGGACAATTTTACCAGGTTTATGCCTGTTTGAGTGCCTGTAGCTTATTTGAAGGAACAAGAAACATCAGCCCTCCACTAATAAAATGAAGTCTTATGTAAGGGTAAGTTTTTCAGCATACTTCAAAGGATATCCACTGAATTTGTGGAGGTTGCTTATTTTCTGTGAGGGACAATATTGTCCCTTAATTAGGCTTTTCAAATGTAAATTCCCAGCAATGAAACATTTTAAGGATAAAAGCATTTGTTTGTGGCATAATGCCTCAAAGTGTCAAGAAATCTGAGTGTAATCTCCATATGTTTTGATTACTTGCTATCAGAAGCAGCTACTTGCAAAGCAACACTTTTTTCTTTTTTTTTCCTTCTTTTTTTTCCTTTTAACACTCTAGCCGCATCTACTCTGAACTTACACCTGGTGCCTGTCCTGTCTCTTGCCACCAACATATGACTGTGTGAGTGGAAACAAAACCACTTTGACAGATGGGCATAAATTCAGGGATGCCAAACAACCAGTTCCTGCACTAACTTTGAATGCTAACGTGTCATTCACACCCTGTAGTGTCAGAACAACAGCCTATTCACAGCACCGGGTCATTAGGAGAGAAGAGAGAGAGCAGAACATGTGGTCATGTTAATAAACCTGAAGATTATGTTGTTAGGTTTGATCCTGTAAAAATAGATAAGAAGTTAGAATAAATTGTCTAGCATCTGAATTAGAGAACCAAGTCATATAATGCATAGAAGGAAATCATGCATTTTCAGTGCAAGCAGCTCTATGTATGTCCAATTGCTGAGGAACTTTGAAAGAAATCCAAAAGAAATTCTTTGTCCAGGATTTTACAAATGGCTTGTTTAGCTGCGGCAGTGAGATTTTGTAGCTTATGGAGTCATCTTCAAAAGCCATCCTTAATGCTGGCTCACTCCTAGTGATCAGCCATTTGCATGGGCGGATCCTGACAACTGTTGCTTTCCAGAGTGGCCTGTGTAGCTAACCAGGTATGCAGCAGCAGTGTTCTGTAGCTGCTGCTTTCGTTCCACATCATTTTTCAAAGAAAGATTTTTGAAGTGAAAGAAATTACATAGAAGATAAGTTGCTACATGAAAAGAAACAGTTCAGCTGGCTCGTGTCCATGCCCTCCTCATCGTGCAGTTCTTCAGGGAATATGGGCTTGTAACTTGTGAATGCACAGTATTCCCTGCTCCAGTGAACTGTACATCGGTAGCTTTTGTACACTGTACTCAGCAAGGATTTGTTTCCTTTGTTTTGCAAGGAAAGCCTGAGACCTTGAGGGATAACACTGTCCATCCTCTTCTTTCTTAGTCATGCCTTTTCACTCAGAGAAATTGAACTTCTTGGTAGGGGCTTGGGGTAAGGTAGTTTTAACTCAGAGGAAAAAAATTTGGAAGAGAAAAGCCATTTGTCATCTAGGACTTATTATCATGGCCAAAATTGCATATGAGTCTTTGTACTTGGTGTTTTCCCTTGGCTGTCTTCAGGCTTTCAAAACATTTAGTGAAAAGGAAACACTAGGCTCAGGGGCTGAGATGGAATTTAGGACAACTGAATAGCACTCAGGCTTAACAAATTCAGCTGGCTTTTATCTGGACTAAGGTTGTTGACTTTTTTGGGGCATCATTGTTTAGGATTTGATTTGCAGTTTTAGCTACGTGGCCTGGGTTTTATTTAACTTTCGTTCTGGCCACTTACTGAAATTTGTTTATGACAGAGATTTTTCCAACCCAAGTCTAGGTTTGTTACCAGGGCATAAGGAGTGAATGACACTTCCTGGCCTTCTTCAGCTCTAAACTTAGAATTTTTTAATGATGACCTCCTGTTGTGGCTCCTTCCTCCAAGTTTCCTGTTACATTTTTTCCATGCACATGTTTTTTCAATTTGGAAGAAGGGTATACTTCAGATTAAGAAATGGAGCAGAAAAAGAAATTCCCTTTCTGAAAGAGAGCCTTTTTGAGATATTACTCCCTCTTTAATATCTGCCTTAATCTGTATGTGGTGTTTTTGGCCACGCTGACTTGACATGTGGAGGCAACACTTGATTTAAAAGTTGCTATGGAAAACTAAAATGTCTCTACTCTGTTTTGAAAGGTATTTATAATTCATTTCCAAGATCATTAGAACCTTGTTTTTGAGAACACAATTACAGTTCTGGTCATAGTCACAACTGATTTAACACGTTTGAATGTATGGAGAGTTTGGCTTGTTTGGAAACTGGAGAGATCAGATTATTTTCTGTTAAAAGAGGAACGCTTTCTCAGAAATACTTCTCTACATTATAAAATCATTGACATCCAAGAAATACACACATATAGAAATATGTAACTTCCTGTGAGAATAGATAAACCTAGCCTTTTTTTCTGGCTCTTGATCTGATAAATACTTATTTTATGTATCTAAATACATAATACTTTCAGGAGAACAGCCAGCGCAGCCTAGAGGAGTCCTGTAAGCACAGATGAGCTATGAACCACACCACACACATCTTTTCCTGCAAAATAGCTCTTTGCAGTCCTGTTCTGCTACTGTCTCATGGAGGAAAGGCAGGAAACACAGGCACCGGAGTGCTGTGGAGAAGCAGCAGCATGAGCCCTGCTCCTTGTGTTGGGGCAGGAGGCAGGATGTGTTTGTGGCCAGTGAACCTTTCAGCTGTACATAACACAAATTTTGACCATGGCCCCCGAGAACTGCAGATGGACTTTAAGGTTAGGTTGAATTGTGAAAGTGATATGACCTGATCAGCGGAGGACAATGGTTCCTTAATTTCTACACTGTCAGGTTTAAATCCACCCTTGGGGCAGATGGTAACCACATTTGAGACAGCTGCATGATGTGCTAAGAGCCAGCACTGTGGCTATCTTGCTTTTGAGGGTTTTTTTTTGTATGTATGTATGTGCTCTTTAAAAGCTGTTCATTTTCAAAAACCAATATTTTGAAAGACAGAGGAAATCCTGTTAAATATCAACTTTCTCTTTAAATGCCAGATGTTGTGAGCTGTCTGTCTGCTGATCACTTCCTAGACAGATGCCTGAAATAAGATTTTAGCCCTTCCTACCTCTAAATGAGTTCTCCTGCTCCTCTCCTCCTGCAGCCTTTCTTCTCGTTCCTCACACCAAACTCTGAATTTCTGTACTCCTACAGGCATACAGAAATATATGATTTATTCTTTCTGTGTATGTCCAATTCCTGAGGAACTTTGAAAGAAATCCAAATTTATTCTTTCTACTGTTTTAGTCTTGCATTTTATTTATTGCTTACCAGTCTTCTCAGGCATAGAGCTGAAATATTTGGGACATTAACCAATAAACTATTTGCCACAAAGAACTAATAGATATGGAAGAACCTGTGAAACTGTGGATCAGGCATCACTTTTTTTACTCTGATCTATTATTTTTAGTGATTTGATTATGATCGCTGAACTGCTGGAATTCAGCTGCAAACTGAATGTTTGTACAGTACTGACAGCAGCTTTTCAGGAGCCCAAAAAGCCTCAGAAATGTAAGGAGGTATGGATATCAGGTATGGATATTCATCTCTATGCTCTTGGCTGCTCTTGGCGCTGATCTGTCCCAGAGACTGAAATCTAGTGGGGGTTTCCCTTATACAGTTAGGAAAAAAAGGAAAACCTTGGGATCACAACAGAGGACCGTGTTGTGATCTGCAGTCACATCAGGGCTGGTGCAGGGTGAGGTGTTTTCCAAGACATTTCAGTCTCAGCTTTGTCCATCTGGTGGATCAGGAGGCAGAAGCACCCCGTGGGACTAAGTGAATGGTTATGATTGCAATGCTCTAAAGCACTTAAGTCTCGCTTTAGACTGACCTGGCAGACGGCTATGGCCTGGTTTAGGTGATTTTGTTCTCTCTCAGCAGCGTGTCAAGGCAGACCTGGTTCGGAAGGCATGCAGACCTATTAATAGTATATGAGCAGGGAAGTCGCCCAAAGGGAAGGGGACAGGGAATCAAGCTATTACCTTGTCTGGGGTGACTTGTATCAGGCCACTCGTTTTTTCTTTTTTGGAGTTTGCTAAACCACTCCCGTTGAAATGGTTACTCTTTCATATGAATAATTAAATATGTGGTGGATTAAGGGCGGGACACTTTAAATAGATCCAATGTACTTGAAAGAAAAGAGTAATCTGAAGGATCTGATCTTCCTACCAAGTGGATATGCACTTTCTCTGCAGTGCAGATCAAGATCCTTTGTGCTTTTGAGCAGTGAAGTTTAATTAATTCCTTTTTCAGCCTCATTTTTTTTTTTATATTTTCATCATAATTTTGCAGGTATTTTTAAATGGGTATTTTCTAGCTCAGTTTCCTCTCTGAAACCCAATCTTAACTGCAATCTCTCAGCGCCACATGGTTTGTGTAATGTTGGCTATGTGGCTGTAGAGTTAAAATTAGAAACACGTTTAGCTCATAATTTCTGATTGTAGATCTAGTTCTGAGTCAATCAGACCTGTATTTAAGAGGCAATTAGAAGTTTTAAAGGATTTTAGGCACTTAAATACCATTTCAAACTGTGGTTTCAGATTGCTTGAAAATGTTAGCATGCAGATAGATTGGGAAAGAATAGTATTTGCAAAACATTAAGATAGCACTCAGAAAGACCAAATAGCCTGGAAACAAAACACATACAAGCTATAGGTTGAGTACCAAGTTCATATTTTTTTGCCCAAAATGTTGCATTGTGTTTAAATTTTGTGTTGGGCTTTTGGCCCATGAACAGACGGTTTCCAGCAGGTCCTGCTGGGAATATGCTGTGGCTGGGTCTAGAGACAAGAATGCTCTGAGCTTTTAAAACGAGGGAGCTGCATGAATGAGTTACAACACAGCCCACAGTGACCCAATTAGAAAGGGGTTAATGTTTGCTGGGCCAGACCAGGCTGCAGAGGATGGCCAGAGTTACAGCTCACTGTAGCTACACACATGTAATTCAACACTGAACTTTGAATGAAGTCAGACAACATCTGTGTTGTAACCTTGCCTGATGGCTCCATTTCAGTTGTTGATGACCAAAAATCCTGCTTAATATGGAAAACAGGGGCGATATTTGGACTTGAAGAAATGGTGGCTAGAACATTATTCTGTTTCGTGGAGGGTAGTGTTAGATCTCATATTGCTCTGCTCCAAAATGAAGAGCAGACTTTTGAAAATTCATCATGAAAGAATATGGGCTGAACTTTTTAAGCACATTTCCTGGCCAGCTGCTGGAGACACACTCCAGCCTCTGACTCAGGTGCCAGGCAGGGAGCTGTAAGGAATTTTGCCCCCATGAAACTTTGTTGAAATTAGAAACCACCAGCAAAACCTGCCAGAAAATTGGTCAGGGATGTGAACATTTTTGTAACCACATGCTTTTGGAAATAAGCTACAGCCATTTCCAAAATTCATACATTTAGCTCTGTTGATTAGATTGAGCCTAACTTTTAAAAAAACGCATAAAAATATTAAGTGCACTGTGCTTTTATATGCATCTGTTATAAACATACTCACAGGGGTGTAGTTCATACGTGCCCCAGTAACTAGTGATATTCCTAATGTTTATTTAAATGCCCATTAATTCTGTTATTTGATTTTATTTATTACTAATAATGCCCTAGAGTGTGCACAGTTTTTAAAGCTGTTCAGTGCTGTGCCTCATGCTGGGGAGATACGGATGGATTCCATAAGGAGAGATGCAGTGTCCATCTGGAATTCCGCAGAAGTGATCTTCAGCTGCTGGGACTTTGGGGAGGGTGAATTAGCCTGAGTTAATTTTGCACAGCCTACGCCAGGTTTCTCCTACTGTCTCATAATCCCAACTGCTGCAAAGAAATATCCAGCTCCAACCCTTGAGATCTTTCTGCTCCAGAGAAACTTAACAACAAAGTTCTAGTGTCTTATAATCCAGGAAGCTGTAGTGAGGAAAGACTTCTGAGGCAGGACTGAGCTGTATGTCTTTGGCTCAGTTTTGGCAGAATTAACATTAGGAAGGGTAAAAGCAGGCCTATCTGTTGTATCTAAAACCCCCACTCCCATAGATCCCTGCATTGGTTCAGATGAGGATGTGAACTATTTTTCTAGCTACCTCCAGGGCTGGCATAGCTTGAGAGGTTAACCAGTAAGCTGTTGATAGATGTAGAACAGAATCCAGGTCTCCTATCTGTGTCTTAGCTCCCAAATCATCCTTTTAAGGAACATTCCCAGGACCAGTCATTGTCATTTCTAAGCATTAAATTCACCGGTATTTTAATTGTTAAACTTCCGTAAAGCTGAAGAACCTTTTTTTTAAGCTCTCTAGATGCTGAGAGGCAAATTTCTGTTATTTCCTTTCTTTTTTTTTTCTTTTTTTTCCTTCTAACTAAGCCTTCCTTTAACGGGGGGGGGGGGGGGGGGGGGGGGGGGGAGTGGAGGGGGATGGGGAGAGACGGGGGGGGACTGGGAGGGGATTGAGAAGGGACTGNTGTTTTTCAGCATGACAGATGCATTAGAAAGTGTAATGCACTCTAACAAACAAGGAAACTTTGCATATTGAATATAGCACATGAAATAATAAAAGAAGAACAGCTGCTGAGAGACAGAAAGGGAAAAAATAGAGATAAAAGTTAACTTGAGTTGTGTTTTATATGAAGAGCTTTGAATTCAGTCAGATTTAAAATTCAACGCCAAGTACATTTACAGACATCTGGGAAATCAGGTCACATGCTCTGTGTCAGGGCTGCTACTACTCATATAAACCACGGCACACAGAAATGTAAGCCTGTCACAAGAACAACCTTTTTCTTTCATAAAATGTCAATTTAACAATTACATTCATACAATGATAAATGTGACCAGTGATAACTGGAAGCAGGATAAAACCAGAAAGGGGCTATAATGGGGTGCCAGCTTTTCCAGAGTTTAAGGCTATCAGAATCTACATGTTCAGAGAACAACATTTGTGCCAAATCTGTATTTGTTAAATGAATGCTAAAGAAACCTTATGCACCAGGAAATTAACATAGCACTGAAGGCATTAGCAAAGCACACATATATCACTGGAAGGCACACATACATTGCTGCAGAATAGGTAACTGTTAATAATGAAGTGACTTTGTGGGATTTTGCTCTGTTCTTGCCACTGATCTCAATTGTCGACATATAGCCAGCAGGGAGTATGTATACAGCAAGTTGTCTTAGATTCCCAGGTGTCTGTTATATGTACTTTGTGCTGAATGTTAGAATTAGATTAGACTGACCTAAGCCAGTGAAGGATTTCTACTTGGTCCATCCCCAAATCTTTGGGGGTAAATTCACAGTGGTGTTGATCTCTTACATTGGCTGAAGGTTGTAGAACAAGACAGAGAGTCTCCGGGAAAGTGGGTGAAACTGCAGATGGCGACCCTGATGCTGAATGAGCTTTAGTAGTTGTGTGCTTACCAGGAAATGTCTATCCCCAGTAGGTTAATGGATAGGAGTTTGATCAAAATGATGTCTGCAGTGTCCAAAGCACAAATACATGGGGAATGGTTATAGCAGTAGTACTTGCACTTGCTTGACTCATGAGAAATAGGAAGAAGATAAAAATAGCACAACATGGTTTATGCCTTTTCATTGCATTTTGGTTTTGCATCAACCACTCCTGTAGATATCTTCAGTTATAAGTCCTCACACATGTTTTAAGTTCTAAAATTGGGTGTCAGTTCCCCTCCTTTCCACAGAGGGTGGTTGGGAGAAGTTGGTTTGACTTGGATTTGAAGTAACATTCATTTCAGTCTGTGAGGTAGCAAAGCAATGAACAATGAGACATGTATCAAAGTCTAAGCTGAATTTTCAGAAATAAATGTAGTCCTCAGCAGGGCCTACTCCTCAGTAACACTTTAAACGAAAGTGAGAAATTAAGCACACTGGTCATGCCTCCTGCATTGCTTTCTTTGCTTGAAGAACACAACGAACTTAATAAACCCCAAAGCAGGTATCTGTTAAAACCCAAGCATTCCTTGTAGGCTCTGGATGCTCCTTGCATGCTAATAAGCAGTTCCTTCCCTACATATTCCATTAATCCTTTCAGTCTCGCACTAATTCTGTTGAAGAGGCCCAGCAGGTCTGGCGCTTGCCTCTTTCTTTCAGACCCAGCACTGCAAATATCAGAGCACAGATCGCATAAATTTCAGCATATGTGCTCAGAGCCCAAAATCAGCAGTTGGACCAAGCCACTAGCGGGTGCTACATGTTGTGCAGCATTTTGGGATTTGTTGGGAAACTAAAATATTTCATCCTGTTGGCTGGAAGGGAAAGCAAAAATACATGTATGTTGCCTGCCTCAGTCTACCTGCAGCAGTAGTTTCAAAAAGACATAAAGACTGATGGTTGAGGGTCAGCAATGGGATACTTACAATAATCAATTTTCTTTCTGTAGTTGGCTGAGAAGTGGGTATGAGCAAGTGGGACTCTTCCTGAGGGTGGCAGCTTGGGCACTCTTGTTGGTCTTCTGAACACAGTTAATCCAAGAAACCTTCGTTGCCAGGTGACATGGGCAACTGGCGTTTGCACCGACATTGGATAAGGAATGCGATGGTGTACTCTTAACAGTTGTGGTTTGAAACCAGTAGCCTTCTATGGGGAGGTAGCAGTAACCAACTCGGGGGCTGATATGGTTAGAAGTTGTCATACTCATGTCACAGAATAATGATGAGATCAAGGTGTATTTTCATTATTGAATTTCTCCAATAAATTTTTCTCCAGTAGGATTTTCATCACATCCGTCTTTAATGGATTTACCTGTTGCCTAAGTTTTAGCAATTAGATTGCTCCTGGTTCCAGTGTTAGCCCTTTTAACTGGGAAGATTTGTGCTCTCCAGCTGCTCCCAGGAAAATTCAGAAGGAATTTGCAGTTTCAGCTCGCCTGTCTGCATAAACTCTCCTCTCATATCCCCTGCCCTGCTGAAGTTACATAAAGAGGGTTGTGCAGAAATGAGAATCTGCCTTTCCCTCTTTTTTGATCAAGGATGGCAGACCTCCCTCTGACAACTGTATTTAATGGGATGATGGTGGGAAGGTGCTCTCAAAGTTATTAGAGCAAATCTAGCCTGATACCATTCCAGCAGCCATAGCACCTGAAATCCTTTATTCATTTGCAGTATGTGGTGTTTCAATCTCCCTTCTTTTTTCATCCTCTACTCATCTGCCCTAAGGTTTTACAGTCCCTCAAACAAAAGCTTAGGAGATGTTATTTGGATGTATGCCAGTTTG
>VZTA01025306.1:134612-153544 GCA_013398855.1 Mohoua ochrocephala | reverse complement strand
TTTTTTTTTTTTTTTGCAAAAAGACTGTGTTTTTTTGCCACTGACATTTACTAAATCAGTGTCTTTGTATAACCTTAATAATTCTGTGTAGCCTGCATGTTATCACAACTTTAGAACTGGAACTTAGTCATCACAAAATAAAAAAAAACCAGCAAGCTATCAACTCTAGGGTCCAGACACCTTTCAGAAAAATTATATAAATTGCTTAAAAGTGTTTAGGTGGACATATTTATGTAGAAAATATTCTGACCATCCCCATCTTATACCTAGATGTCTACTTTGAGCAATTGCACAAGAAAAACACCCGTTAAAAAATAGAGAAAAGTCTTTCACAAAGTCCTTGTTTGCCATAACAAAGCCATAAAGAAACAAATCTCCTGGTTTTTTTCTCTTCCTTTCTAGGTCATCTTTAGCTAACTTTGTGTTGCTTTACTCACTGACCTCAGTGACAGTCTGCTTCAGGCTAAAACTGTTTTCCTCTGCAAGCTGCAATGTTTTTCATTAATAAATTCTCTAAGGTCACACATTAATAACAAAAATACTTACATGTTTGTAGCAATCAGCAGTGCTGCAGCAGTGCTTTAGGAGAGCACTGCTTATCAGCATATTGGAGTGGTGGCAGCCTGTGCCACCATGTGGAGCAGTGGTACATGGAACTACAGCCTCACAAAAAGAGCGGGGGTGAATATTGGCTTAGAATTAACATCTCTTATACGCCTCTAATTGAGGTTAGCATTTCTCCCTGGGATCATGACCTGACCTTGCTCTGAGCACTGGTGTTCAGTGTGTCAGTGGCTCATTTAAGGGCACTGATGTTGTTCCAAGGCAGCCCAAGCTCAAGGTGTCTACAAATACCACCTGCCTTCACAGTAGAAGGTAGAACTTTGTAACCTGTACTTGATGTTCTCTTTTCTTATCCTTCCTCAGTTCATCTCTGCACACGTAAGATTTTTTTCCTGGCCATTTAGGCCTGTGTCCATCCAGTGTGGAAGAAGAGGTGGTGTGAAAACTAATGTAGAACCAAAGAAAAAAAATATCTTAACTAGCATTTGTAGCGGTGGCAGATCAATTTAATTTTTGGTTTATATAATAGAATGGCTCTTGTGGTACAGGCATAAAATTGGCAACCTAAAAAGATCTTAAATTTATGTAGCTTAAGCTTCTTTGTTGTTGGAGACTCCCTTGACCATCTCCAACACCTGAAATGGGGCGAAGTTGAGGTGTGAAGACATCCCCCTTAACAGAGAATCACAAACTCAAAGGATCAATTGGTTGGAAAAGACTCCCAAGACCATTGATTCCAACCTTTGACCAAACACCACCGTGTCATCTAGACCATGGCTCTAAGTGGCATGTCCAGTCTTTTCTTAAACACCTCCAGGGATGGTGACTCCACCACCTCCCTGAGCAGCTCATTCCAATGTTTAATCACCCTTTCTGTGAAGAATTTCCTCTTGATGTCCAACCTGAACCTCCCCTGGCACCACTTGAGGCCATTTCATCTTGCCCTGCCACTTGTTGTCTGGGACCCCCACCTGGCTACAAACTCCTTTCAGGGAGCTCTATAGAGCAATAAGGTCTCCCCTGAGCCTCCTCTTCTCCAGGCTAAACAACCCCAACTCCCTCAGCCATTCCTCATAGGATTAACCTTCCAGACCCTTCATGAGCATTGTTGTCCTTCTTCAGCACCTCAATGTCATTCCTGAATTGAGGCCCCCAGAACTGGACACAGCACGTGAGGTGTGCCCTCATCACTGCTGAGTACTCAAACCAGTTGAGTCTGAATGCAAATTTTTAACCTGGTGCTTGCAGTCATTTCTGAGCTTTCTGATTCTACTTTTTTTATACTGATCACTTTGCTGAACTGCAGAGATTTGCTGGGTCTAAACTAGATCACAGGGTCAGAGAATCACAGAATAGTTTGCATTGGAAAGGACCTTAATGATTGTCTAGTTCCAACGTCCTGCCATGGGCAGGGACACCTTCCACTTAGACCGGGTTGCTCAAAGCCCCATCCAGCCTGGCCTTGAACGCTTCTGTGGATGGGACATCCACAGCTTCTCTCGGCAACCTGTTCCAGTGCCGAAATGAAGGGTCTCTGAAGTGTACTCCATTACGTGCTGTAAGTCTATGGAATGTATATACAGTTTGGAAGTGCCTTCCCTCTAATTTTCTTTAACTGAGCAGGCTAAAAGCCTTCATTGTGTTAAACAAACAGGAGCAAATTCAGAGTGGCAATATATCCAAAGCCACCATAGAACAAAGCCCCTTTTGGAAACCAAATCTTTAAGAGTGTTTAAGAGGAAGATTCTTCTTGCTAGTTCTCTGAAGTAATGATTTGGAAAGGAAAGGCAGAGATGTTTGCAAGCTTCAAAGCTCCCTGTCTTTGTTGAGAGATAACAAAATCACCTGAATTCTCTGCATCGTTCTGGCCTCTCTGCTGCCTAGTTTGGAGCCAAACATATAGTGATTGGTTGTGGGCTACGACAGGAATGCCGTCTGCCAGCTCATCTGCCCCATTCTTTCTGCCGCTTCCAAGGAGCGCCTACAATATTATCTTTGTGCTGATATTTGAGTAGGCTCAGACTGTTTTTATAGCTCCAACCAGAAGAGCCATTGGGGCACTCCAAACAGCTATGAATCTGACCCAACTGCAGATAAATTATGAGTGAGAGAAGAGTTACATCTGCCAGGTCAAGCTGAGTGCAAATTGGCTTTGGAGCTGCTGAAATGGGAGAGGAATTTCACCATGTCGAACTTCTCATGAGAAAACAGCCCTCTTTTCCGTGTCTTCCTCCCGAGGTCTGTGTGAGTCAACCCGAGTGGTATGTGGTTTACACTACTGAGGAAGAAAATAACAAGAATCCCAAGCAGATAAAGATGCTTATTATAGAGTCCTACTGCTAAGCTGTGTTTTCTCCCCAGGGCAAAATGTTAGCAAGTGGCAGTGGTCAGTGTGAATAGCAATTTAAAAGCATTATTCTCTTATCTGAAGAAAGACTTTGAAAAACTGACTTCATCAAAAATCCATTTCCTTTCCAGTATTTTACCACTACAATATTGATAGTGTTTCTTTTTTAGAGTATTGTTTACACATAAATATAATCTTTCCCTTTCTTCTTAATTAGTCTGTGCCAGCTAAGGGACTTTTCTGAATTCTGGATACGATCTGTGGAAAGAGCTGGGCATGGAGCTTGGTGTTTTTTATTGGAAAAAATCAGAATGTGTACTTCAACTTGATGCATGCTTCTGTGTGTGCTGGATTTGCTCTGCTCACTTTCTTAGCATGTCAGTGACTTAGAGCTTATTATCTTATGTTGGACTTGTACTGGTGAAGGGTCATTTAAATATAGTTATTGCTCTGAGGAAGGTTGAGAGACCATTTGATAGTTACTGCTAAAGGGACAGTCACCAACCAGCCACATGTCATGCATTTGATGCCCTAAGTGGTAAGTCAGTGATGAGGTGCCCAGTAGCCCTGTAACTACTCTGTTAACCACTCAAGCCGGGTAACATGGGCTTACTTAGCTGCACCTTTTTTCTGAGGGCTACCATTCCTCAAGGCTGAGGAAAACTGAGAATGAGTGAATCAAAGCCATAAAATAAGATTGACTGCCTCCCCTTTTGTGTGGCCTGTTTTGCTTCCCATGTGTCCTACATTTCTGCTAATATAAAGCTGGAAGCCAGATGCAAAATGGGATGCTATTTTTGCTGCTCCCCTGGGATAGTAATAATAGTAATAGTAATAACAGTTCTGTAGAGTAAATGGCAAGGACTTTTGCCCTTGCTGTTGTGGGAGTAGGACTGAGCTGTGTTCCATTGTGAGCATCCGTGTAGGATCTTCTGTTTCTTTCTCAGCTTCTGAGTACTTTTGTTTCCCCTCTAATGCCATGCCAGCTTCTGGTAGGATTTTATAAAACACACAGTTCTGTTAAAATATTCTAAGAAATTTTCTGAAGTGAATCTCTCTTTCCCTGAACAATCCCAGAGAAGCAAAATGAAGCCATGTGATGTGTGTAAGAGTCAGTAGGGTCGGGAATGAGAAGACTATGTAGAGCTCAAATTTAACTCTAGATATAAAACACCAGAATGTCAAAAGTCTCATTGGAAGATGTAGAGAGAAGTGCCTGCAGAGGTGAATTAGTCCAAATATTCCTGTTATAATAATAATAATAATAATAATAATAGTAATAATTCCATTTCATGTATTTCTTCTAAGCATATGTAATGCACTACACCTTTTTCTGGTTTCAAATACAACCTTCATATAATTAATGTAAGTACAGTCATAGGAGGCTCTTTCTATGAAGCAAAACAACCTGAGTTAAAAGCATTTTTCTTAAACATGCTGTTTCTGGAGCTGACCACAGTTTTATATGTGGAAGTTTGGAAGTTTACACTTCATAGAAACACAGAGTGAGCTCCCATGAGTAGGATACAAGATGGCTGAAGGCACCTTAACTTCAGATTTAACTGAACCTTGTCCACAAACAAAAATGCCTATATAAGATTCTTCTCTTTACAAAGATCATGTTTTTCTCCTGGAAATTATAGCAATTATGTTAGTAGAGTTGAAACTACTCTTCCAAGAAACTCCTAACAAATTAGTCTCAAAGCTATTTTATCTAAAGTTATATAAAGTAACCATTTCATGGATATGAGATTCCTAATAATGAGGATGTAGCAGATTACCCTTTCATTATAACTGGGGGAGGGGAGGTGTGGGATGGGGGGTGNACCCAGCATTGTTCAGAATCTCTCGAGAAAAAGAGATCTATGATTTTGAAGTAATTTGAACTTACATCCGGTTGCCTTTGGTAGGAAGTCTCCTGCAGATTTTTCTTATTTTTATCTAAGGATGTGCTTCAGCCTAAAAAATTTGAAGGCCAAATGACTTTCTTTTGTTAGCGCTGGTACACCTGTGCAGCTGCCTTCAGGCTGGTTCTCTGTCTCCAGTAGTGGCTCTTTGAACCCGCCACAGCCGAATACAGATCACAGTAGTAGCAGGAATATTTTTATTTGAGAGGATGGCGTCGAAGAAGGTCAGTGAAGAAAACATCCCTAAAAGTAGACATAAATAAAGGTTTGGTTTTATCTGTATATTGTTTAATAGGTGGAAGGATCCTTTAATACCATATACAAAATTTCTGCAGAGCTTCTAAAATAAGTCACTGTGGGCTACATCAAAGAACTGATCTGTGGACACTGCAAATGACCCAAGAAGTTAGGAATAGTAGAGGCACAGGCTGTATCCTGTTTCCTACTTTCTTTCTCCTCTACCAATGGCAGGATTTTGCTCTAAGTTGGCTGTGCTGTCCCATCCATGACATCCCATGTATAGTCACAGCTCACCTGTCTCTCTTCCTCTTTCCTTTACCCACTATTACAAGGGAAAACTGACCCCTTTCCATTGTAGATGAGAGTTTGCTCTAAGGACAGGATCGGGATAGAAGAGGAAGTCTGAATTAATTTGCTTACCTTTCATCAGTCACAACAGACACCGGATGCAGTCCTGTCTCCCAATCAATATTTCTCCTATGGCACAGCAACTTGTGCAAGCAAAACTCTATGTAAGTTGCTCTTGAGATGAGTTTTGAAGGGAAGAATGTGCAATTCGAGGCAGTTCTAGAAAGAAATGATTTTCAGACAGGATTTTCTTCTGCAGACAATAAAGTAAACTCTTTCTCTGCCCCTTATGTATGTAATTGATTCAAGGTGGCCTGACTGGGCAAACACTGAAGGGGGAGCAATTAGAAATAGTTGCTAGAGTGTATGTAATTTACATGTTGAAAATGCAAATCTGAACATAAGCTTGAAAATACAGCTTTCACAGGCAGAATGATGAGAAACTCTTTGAAGAAGAACTTTGAAAATTATTGAGGCTTCAAGTACATGCTTCAGCATCTTCCTTATGTCTGCCTTGTCATGCTAGCTTCATGCAATGTTATGTTCTTCCAGAATAAAACAAGAGTGTAACAGCTGGGCCCAATTATCTTAACTGCAGTGTGACTATGCACATAAATGTCCCCCATTTCCATTTAGTTGCATTGCTTAATAAATGAGTTATTTAACAAACAAACAAACAAAAAGAACCATGGTGTCTGTACTCTGCTTCACCATTTGTTTCTGTTTACTCACATCAGTGGAGCTCAGTTCACATGATCCACCCCAATCAGAGGCCAGTAATGTTTGATCAGAGAAGAGAGTTTTGCAGAAATAAAAGCCACAATAAAAAAGACTGTGCTGGATACAGAATAACATTAAATATTCCTCCTGGAACTAAATTGCTTTTTAAAAAGTTCTTCTATTTATTTATTTAAAAATTGTTTTTAGTAATACTAAAAATGAGGACATCTGAACTAAGAAGAATGCCTTTTTTCTTTCAGATAAGGGTAACAGAAAATGATCCAACATTTTGGACCTAAGTGACCTTTATCAAAGTCAAAGACTTCCGGCTGCAGTGGGTTATCAAGGCAAAACCTGTATACTCTGTTCTGTCCTTGATAAAGGTCACGTGAGACTAAATGTCAGACCTTTTTCATCTCTTTACCTTAACTAAAAACACTATTTTATCTACTAAGCTGTCTTGATTCATTTAGTGTTTTAAGGAATTATTTGGGTCCAGCATGCCCAGGGGAGTTTTTTGTTAGTTTATAACAAATGAGATGCTGAGTTTGGAGCAGGCAGCACCCTGGAGCACCTGCTTCATGCATTAAAGAGTGAAGTTGGGCTGGTTGTCCGCCCCTGTTCAGGACTCACCTTGCCCTTTTAGAAGTCAGGTGAGAACAAAGAAGAAAGCTTCAGGAGAAAGTCAGGCACTCATGAACTACAGGGAGTAGCGTGGCATTAATATAGAGCCAGTCTTTTTTTGGGCTGTCATCTATAAATAGTTTTCACCAGAGGCCAGTTTTCTCTCATATGTGATTCTTCTCCTGTGCAGGTACAATTCCTCTTGCCAGGTGTGGCCTCCTCTATCAGTTGCCCTCACTGGTTTCTCATGAACTTAACTACAGGCTTCTTTGCACATGAAGCTGGAAAAGACTGTGCTCAATTTTCCAGCCACTGTTTATCAATAGTTGGGTTGGAGATGTCAGGGGTCAGTGAACACATGTTTGTAGCTTCTTCTTTGAAATAATATTTTTCTAAAGAATTTCTGGTTGTTTAAGTACAAGTAATGCACATTATTTAGTATTTTCAGTGGCTCTGGACAGGGCAGCTCAGTGCCTGAGGAGGGACTACAAGGGAGCTGGAGAAGCACTTTTCACAGGGGCAGGTAGTCACACAATCACAGAATATTCTGAGTTAGAAGGGACCCAGAAGGATCATAGAAAAGATGATATCTTTGATAGCTGGCAAGCTAGGCTGTAACAGGTTATGACTGGCACCGTTTGACTCTAACCATTTGTTTCCTTGGACTGTCACTTGTTACCTGGGAGAAGGGGCTGAGGGCTCACGTTCACCTTTTGGGTAGTTGTAGAGAGTGATGAGGGCCCCCTGTGTCTCATTTTCTCCGGGCTAAACACTCCCAGGTCCCTCAACCACTCATCATCAGACTTGTGCTCCAGCCCCTTCTCCAGCTCCACTGCCCTTCCTGGACACACTCCCTCACCTCAGGCTGACACTGATGTGTACAGCAGGGTCCATAGTGCTTGACCATTGGCTTGAACCCCAAAGCACCACATTCTTTAAGCTGAAAGAAGGCAGGTTTACATTAGATATTAGGAAGAAATTCTTCTTGGTGAGGGTGGTGAGGTACTGAAACAGTTCGTCCACAGAAATTGTGGTTGACCCACCCCCGGATGTGTTCAAGGCCAGGTTGGATGGGGCTCTGAGCAATCTGGTCTAGTGGAAGGTGCCCCTGCTCCTGGCAGGGGCTTGGAACCTGAACAATTCCATGATTCTATGATAAAGATGAAGTAGTCATAACCTCAGAAACTGCCAAGATCTGGGTGTTTCCTGGGGTGAACAGTGGAGATGGAACCTTGTTAGCATGAGTGTTGTAGCAGTTGAAGACTTTCAGCTTAATAATTATGAAAAGCTCAGAGAAGCTTTTAGGGTAGCTCTCTGATGAATGGATCCTTGGACCACAACAGTACCCTGAGAAGCACCTGAGAAAAAACTGAGGCCATGGTTTCCTGCACCAGGTAAAACATTCAACTTCAGAAGAATGATAGGGCAGGAAAACTGCAACTGCAGAAGGAGCAGGAAAGGATAAGTTCTTGCCTAGCTCTTCCCTGTAAACTTCTGGCAGCATTTTGCAGTCAGTGTGGGGAAAAAGGCTTGGCTTTGCTCTGGCCAGGCAAGTTCCTGGTAACGGTTATATTTATGCCAAAGGAAGATTAGTTTTTCCTTATGGCCTTTCCAGTCAGCCATCCTTTCCTCCCTTTTCCTCTGTTCCCACTGATTACCTGGCTAACTTTGTCCTCATCAGAGATTCTGTTCAGGCTTGTTTGGGGATATAAATTTAATGTGGTAATTATTTTGATCAAATTAGCATACTTAATCTGGATTTGCAAGATGTCAGGGTGTCTGTCGTATGCACTTCATTTCATCCAAGCCTGAATTTAGGCTCATTTGCTATTTGACTTTAGGAATGTACTTGGCAGTTCCCTTATTCTGATATGTGAAGTGAGTCCTCAGTTACAATATATAACATAATTGTGGAATATCCGTGAATAAAATCTCTAGGTGGGGGTAAACTGTTCCTGAAAGGAACACGGCAAGGTATTCCAGGAAAATCAGAACGAATTTTCAATGTTTTTAGGAACTTGCTTTGAAAAATCACTTATTTTCTTAATCGTGATTCACATAGTTTCCCACTTTGTTTTCAGTCTGTCTCTTTCCATGGTTCTTGCTTTCTGCTGAACTCAAAATTAGTACCTACATGACAATTCAGTTATAACATGCTTAATGCTGAAGCCAGAATTACCAAAGTTGGTTGTCACTAGTCTAATTCAGTTCTGATTTAATCAATGCTACTGGCTGATTTTAGGTCTAGTCAGGTTATCATGGACTAGTGCAATCTGCATGTAAAAATACTCAAATCTATATATTGTCCTCAAAGAACAATATATAGATTTATTCCAGAGAATAAATAAAATTCTTGCTTAAAAAAAAAAAAAAAAAGAAAGGTAGAATTGCAGTGCAAGGTGCAAGTCACTCAAGTCCATCCCTTCTGCTGCTAAATAAGACAAGTATAGCTAATAGTACACTCATGATTTTAGACTTAGTTTGCATTCACCTACCTTTGAAATAATGGCATATAGAATTGTTTAAAGTCACATATCTGATAAATCTCATGACTGTACAATAAAGTGGAAGAAATAAACTTTACAAGAACCTGCAGTAGCATAGTCTAGTATGTTGAGACAAGACAAATATAAAGACAAGTAAGTGGAGTGCTATTTGAATAATATTTATGCTTTCAGAATATTTTGCTGTTCCTTTTGGAGAAACTACTGACCTGTCTACATCTAGTTTGGCTATATCAGCTAAGATAAGAGGTCTGGACTCATTTGTACTATCTAAGCAGATTGCACAAGCTAGATGATGGGAGGCTTTTTTGCTATGAAAAATAACATGCTATACAAGCTTCCTTTTCCCTCTTGGAACAGGATGTGACCTCCTCCTTTCACTCTTCATTAAAGACAGCCTGTCTAAGGAAAGCAGTGAGCCTGGAAACTCACTCTCTGGGGTAGGAATCTTGTTTGGGCATTGGTGAGATTGTCTAACTCTGAGGCATGGGCTAGCCAAACCGTTGCGAAAACACGTGTTGGGCTTGGTGAATGTAAAATGGGATTTTTGTTACATAAAACAGGTCCAGGGCAGTGTTGTGCATGATATCAAAGGAAGTTACTATATGACAAGTAGCTTGTTCAAAAAAAAGATAAAAGGTTATACAAAAGACCTTTGTGTATCTCCCAGCGCAGCTCTGTGTCAGGCTGCAAAGTTCTTCTGTAATAACACGACAGAAAGAACATTGATTCTCCTTTAACTATGTGGTTGCAAATGATTTTGAGGTAATTAAAAAATGCCTAAGATTTTACCATTTGCTTGTACTAGTTCTGGCTGGTTGCCTAAAGTTCACAGGAATGTCTCAAATTCGAATGTTTAATAATCTCCTGGGTTGTCTGTTCCATATTTCAATACTAAAGCAACAATTACAGGATTGCAAATAACACAATCAGATTTCACCCTATCCCTCCTCCTTTGGAAATAGATCACTAATGCAGGGAATATATTTTCAGTTTACTGCTTGCAGATATGATATCAAAGATGGCTCTTCACTGTCATCAAGAAGCATATTCACAGGAAAATTACATTAAATAATGATAAGAAAGATAATTTTTCTTGGTATGTTGTCTGCATTTTAAGGCAAAGTGTCAAAATTAGTTGCATTTCTGACATCTAAGGATGAGATCTTTGGAAGAGCTAAGTGATGAACAACTTTATTTTTACCAAAGACAGTAAGTTTTTGTTATTGATAAGTGAGCATAATTGAGTAGTGCTAAAGGGTTCTGGAAATTCCACCTATCCTCCAGTATAGTCTAGTGTGGCTAAAAATTATATATTCATTTATTGTGTCCTACTTTCACCATGAGCTAATTTAGTGACTCTTTTTTCACACCTATGCAAGTTTGAGTATTTTTATTTCCATAAGTATCAGCAATGGCTTTAAAACTGTCTCCTACTGTCTTTGTCCCATTAAAAAATAAGACTTTTTCTCCTAAATCACTTGGGTATTTAATGAATCAGCATTTCCCTCCCCTCACTTCTCCCTATTTAAAGAATGCAATCTGTTTGCTGAATCCATTTTGGATCTAACTATTCCCATTTTTCAGAAATGGTTTTATTTTGAGCCTCAGTTCTTCACATAAATAAAATTGAATTACAAAATACCTCCAATGTTAAACACATGCCATATTCTTACTGTCTTGAAGTACAACAGAATAGTTCATTAGCATCCGAAACTTCAAAATTAATTTCTGAAGGTAATGCCTTATTCAGCAAGACTTTAACATTGTCTGACTGGTGTTTTTATGCTGCAATCCAAAGCGCACTCAGCTCCCCGGAGAGGCTCCCAAATTCATCAGCAGGGTTTGGATAATGACCAAAGAACAATGTGCGGTTAGGTAGGACACTCTGCCAGAGTAGAACAAGGCTATAGTCTCCAGAACAGTATGAATTGGCAGTCTGGTCTATAAAGAATTCTTTAATAATATTAATTTTGGCTGAGTCTCAGTGACCTCCCCTTTTTTTCCTTTTTTCATAGTACTCATTTTGGCAGAAGTCAGTAAATTCTTGGCTCCCGCAAATTTTCTTGAAGTGTCACGTCTAAAAAAAAAAAAAAAGTTTTGAAAGAATGAGCTGCCCCAGAAGGGATTTAGATCTTTCATTTTTCTTCAGATACATATTCAAACTCTGAGACAATTAAATAGGATGGAGGAAGAAAGTAAATAGCAGTGTCAATAACAGGGAAAAGTATCTTCAGATAATATGTGATCCTGTTCTAAAGGATGCCTGATATGATTTCTGTATTAAAGGTCATTTATTTCAATGTGCTTTAATTTATTTCTCTTCATCTATTAAAAAATATTTAGAAAGGAGTATTGATCAAGAAGGTTAAATTGTCAGATTTTGTAATTTAAAACAACTCCTGTTGCTAAAATACCTACAGCTGTAATAGCATATAAAAAAGAAGAAAAATTATTTTTTAGATGCAGTTTAATATATAGGGAATAGTGATAGTTTACAGCAAAAAAGATTGGTGAAAGTATAGATCATATTAGATTTTTACTGTTCTACGATGTGTAGAAAGCTTTCACTCATGTATGTAACCCAGTGTAATATGGTAGATAAAGAAACGAAGACTTCACCGAAAAGAGTGGTTCTTTGGTGGCTTTTTCTTATTTTGTTTTGTTTTGGTGTTTTTTTTTTTCTGTTGAAAACCATTTAAAAAATCTTCTTGAAATGTTAACAAATATAATTTGTCAAGGGAGCAGCACATAGGTGGACTCTACATCTGGGCTCAGATTCAGTGATTTTAAGCATTAATTACACACATCAATAGCTTCTTCTAGACTTGTTAATGTCATTCACATAGTAGCACCTAACACGGCCTTAACTGCTTGGCTATTGCAAGGTAAAAACATTCATTCACATTTAATGATTTTGGGAAGTCTCTCTCCTTTTTTAATCTTCACAGAATCTTTAGACTTCAAAGATTAAGACTGTTATGAGCTGGTTCTCATTAATGACTAATCAAATACCTGTTCCTGAATGTGTTATCTGCTGTTGGTATTAGGCACAGCAGTAATAGTCCTGTTGGTGTTTTCAGACAGTATCTGAGCTGGAAAAATGTACTAAAAATAATCTGGCATTAAAAAAAATTCACTATTAACTGCCCACTTTTAATATTGGGCTGTGGAACAGACACTGATTTTTATAAAAATGTACCTGTTATTTAAATGTGTGGTCTGTTTATGACTAGACCTGGAGATACGAATGGGCTTTTAAAAGGTATTATTCTGCCATACATTTCAAATGGACTGTCCCATTTTAAATAGTCCCTAAAGTGCCATTTATTTTAATGTGTGCAAGAAAGTAATTAAAAATTGAAGGCAATAGATAAATCAGATTTAATGTGTTTGCATCAGATTTAAATTATCTAGAACGCCAAGAACCACAAAACTGTATCCTTGAAGTGTCAATTCAACTAATTAATTTTTCTGAGCTACAGGTATATGTGAAAATATGTCTCTTAAGATTACAGGCAATGCAGAAAATTTTGTTTGGTTTATTAAAACCCAGGACTCTTATCACCCTGTAGAGATATAAGCTTCATAAATATGATTTTTCTTAGCCACGCCAATAAACTGTCTAAGACCTCCTTCTTTTTTTTTACTGTGCGTCTAGTACTATTCAGTTGTTGCTTCACAGCTTAGCAATAATTGCATTCAAGGGTGTCAAAACATTGCTCTCCAAAATCAAAATTGCTCGATAAACATTGCTTTGTGATTTATTTGGATGATTCTCCTAATAAAAGGTGGAAACAGAAATGTTCTATTTCCTTTTATAGCCTTAAATTAAAATTGATAAATACTAAATCAGAGGGAAAAATAGGCAGTAGTAGGTGTTTGTAAGTAAAAACTCTGTATTTGTCTAGTGTAGCCGTATGGACTATAAAATGTAATTAGAAATTCGTTTGGAGAAGTAATTCCATGTTTCTGTAATTGCAAGCTAATTTGTCCTAAGAATTGTCTTCCATGCTGATATGGGGATGCTGCTATCAGAATAGAGTATCGCATTGTTGTGCTCTCAGATAATATTTTTTGTTCCTAATGTTACTTGCATTAGTGGCCAGTAGGTAGTAATTTTGTTCTTGTACTAGCAGAATGCCACATAATTAGTATTTCTCTATGATGTTACCTGCACAGGAAATTTCATGAGGAGAAATAGTTATTGCTGGTTATAGTACCCACGAATAAGAAAGATAAGATCTTTTATTTAGCATTCATTAGTAGATTCACCACCCAAATTATCCTAAAGCTATGATCTTTGTTAGATGGTAAGACACCTTATTGACAAAAATCTCTTGTTTCAATGACTTCAACGGCCCCATCCCTGGAAGTGATCAAGGACAGGTTGGAAAGTGCTTTGAACAACCTGCTTTTCTGGAAGTGTTCCTGCATGAGGGTTGGAATTAGATGGCCCTTGAGGTCCCTTCCAACCCAAACCATTCTGCGATTCCATGATTTGTTACAAGAAACATAAAGCACTGCAGTCAGGGGAACAGCAGTATTTCTTACATGACATAGACATTCCCGATTTTTGTTAAATGTCTTTCTTGAGTCAGTGAACTACATTTAGCTCTATAGATCCCCTGGACTGATGGCTTGTTAATAGACATCTGTGTATTTGTGTTAATTCTCCCTGAAAAATTCACAGTATAAATGAGGAACTATTATGAGTCCCTAACTACATGACCATATGGTTTTTTCTACAGCATTTTATCCATTTTTTTTTATAACTTCACACCTCAAAATGATCCTTTTGCCTTGTATAATGCTCCTTCTCGAATTTACAGTGAATTTTTTATTTGCATCAGCAGGAAATCTATCAACATACTTTACTTTTTCTGTCAAGATGCTTAATCATTGTTCACAAGAGTGATCCTTGAAGAACCATATCAGAAATGCCCCCTTGCCCCAGTTTTTAACACAATCTTTATCTCCACTTCACCCAGATCCTTACCCATCTTACGATTCTCCTACCTGTTCTGCATATTCCCCATGTTTCCTAAATTAATATTTTCTTATGTGCCATAGTGCTTAATTTTGCATGGAGATCATATTTCCCCCCTTTTTTCCCAATTCTATTCCCTTTTTCTAGAGAATAGGTTTTACAAAAACTTAGCCTGGCCAGACGTCTTATTCTACACCCACATTTGTTCATTGTCAGAATATTTGCATGTTTTTGTAGTTGCATAATAAAACCATATTGGGATGAATCCACCAAGATAAGTCAATTGAAGGTCTTCTGGCCAGAACATTAGGACAACTATTCCTGAAAACTGTGCTGGAGGATTTAATTCTCTCCAGAGTTATGTGTTGAATATAGATTACTCTAAGGGTTAAAAGAAACTTGTGTGGCATGGGCTGCAATTCAAAATCTGTGTTTCTTTCATTGGTTTTGGTATTTTGCAGAGATGGGAAAGCAAGCTCCTAAACCAGTTAGTTACTACCCCATGAAGACAGCAAGATCCAGAGTGTGCTTTCTCTTTCTTTCTTTCTCTTTCTTTCTTTCTTTCTTTCTTTCTTTCTTTCTTTCTTTCTTTCTTTCTTTCTTTCTTTCTTTCTTTCTTTCTTTCTTTCTTTCTTTCTTTCTTTCTTTCTTTCTTTCTTTCTTTCTTTCTTTCTTTCTTTCTTTCTTTCTTTCTTTCTTTCTTTCTTTCTTTCTTTCTTTCTTTCTTTCTTTCTTTCTTTCTTTCTTTCTTTCTTTCTTTCTTTCTTTCTTTCTTTCTTTCTTTCTTTCTTTCTTTCTTTCTTTCTTTCTTTCTTTCTTTCTTTCTTTCTTTCTTTCTCAGTTTTTCTTTCTGTGAAAAGTTGCTGGAGTGCAAGGAATTTGGCATTGTAGGAGGTCATAGAGGAAGGTATCATCATACCCTTCAGGGTAACTCAAATAATTTCCTCTCTTCACATTTTCTTTTTGATCTACTACAACTTCCTCAAAATCTGTATAAAAACTGTACCTTATCTGAAAGTGTTCATCTGGGCACTGAGAAAAATGCTGCAGGAGGGGCAAGGAAAAGAAGGGCCTTCCTTTCATAAATGCATGTTGGCTGGGCTTGATCCCATGGTTGTCCGGTATGTGCTGTGTAATGGCACTCAGGATGAGCTCTTCCATAACCTTGCCCAGAACCAAGGTTAAGCCAACAAGCCTGTAATTCCTTAGATCATCCTTCTGACCCTTCTTGTATATGGATATTACATTTGCTAATTTCCAGTCAGCTGGAACTTCTCCAGTTAACCAGGACTGCTGGTAGGTAACTGAGAGTGGTTTGGAAAGTTCTTTTGCTAGTTCCCTCATTACTTTGGGGTGGATCCCATCAGGGCCCATAGACTTGTGAGTAACTGAGTAATTGAGTAACTTGTGAGTAATTCTGTGTAATTGGCACAGCAGGTCCCTAACCACTTCTGCTTGAGCAGATGTACTGGACTAGAGGACCTCATGAGGTCCTATCCAACTTCAGTGATTCTGTGATACATTATTGGTAACCAGTAAACATGACCCTTTCTTGCAAGACAAGGACCTCATAACCTCTCTTATCTGACCAATATCTAAGCTCTTACACCAGTGCATGATGATTTCCAAAACCCAAATCTGAGCTCAGTATTTTAGTCCCTGTTGCATTTTTGGTACTTTTAAAATACTGCCATGTCTGATATTCCACAAGATCAGATGATAATATACTCTTTAATGAGCCACCAAAGTAGGTGTGGACTTGAAAAAGACCAAATTTGGATGTATGGGTTAGCAGATCCAAGGGCTGCTCTCTGCTCTGGGCTTGGTTAGAGATATGCTGTCACTGAGAGTCTAGAAAGGTCATTTGTCTCCCCTGAGAAAATTAAAAGTAGAAAAGAAGACCTGTGGTTTGAGGCCTACCTGAAGCCGTGCCTAGTAAACATCACAGCTTTGGTGTTCCGAGTGCTGGACCAGGGGATTAGAAAGAATTTGTTTTGTTTGCAGGAATAGTGAGTGATGGATGAGGAAAAAATGAAAAGGTGTCTAATATTTGTCAATCATTTGGGAAAAAAACTCAAAAATAAAAAGAAAACAAAAAAACAACCCACAACCCTCCTCAGAATAAAACTTTCTTAGCTTGGTTTTGTTTGGAGTTTTTTTGCTTTCATTGTTTTTGTTTGAATACTCTGCTGAGAGCACTTTATTCAGAATCATGCTGTTAGAACATCAGTATTTCTTTTTCTACTTAGCCTATAACTTCTTTTGCTCTAGCTACTTATTTTCTCCATGGTATTAGCTATCTTTTGGCACACAAGTGCTGTGTGTTGAATACTATCTCTCTCAACCTTACTCAGAAAAAGTGGAACTTGATCTGAAGAGTGAGGAGCGTTTTGAAACCAAGTCCTTTGGACTCAATCTCTTAAGGGATTTTGAATCCCAGCAAGTCTTTCTGAAATAAAACTTCCACTGATTTCAACAGGAGTTTTCATTTCATATGTGCCTTATGCAATTCAAATCTGGTAAATTAACTGCAGCCCGTATACTATTATCTGACATTATAGGAAGCACTCAAATATAATATATTCTCTCACACAAGTTTATCCAATGTTTAATTTCATTAAAGAAGCAAGAAGATTATCGGGCTTTTTGATATACAATTCAAATTCCTGGAGTGATTCCTGCATTTCTAAATCACCTTCCAAAGAGAGACAGAAATATGTTGAAGTGAGAAAGAGTACAGCAGGTAAGGCTTCAACTTGATGTGCAGTTTCAGGTCCAGATGCCCTGAGGACTCTAAGGGTTAACACAATTTGGAGAAATCATGTAAATGCATGTGTTATATATCTTTTTTTACATTTGTGACACAGAGCCTACTGTATGGTTCAAGGAAATCAATTCACAGCTTTTAGTAAAGTGTCAATGCACCTAACAGGGCTATGAGTAAATTAATGTATATAAGGGGTCTTGCTCTCTTTCTCACAGTTAATTGCTTACCAGGGCCTCTGCTAGTGCTGGCATCAAGCCTCGTTATTGTACATGGTTTAAGCATTGTACATTTGCAGCAGAGAAAAGTTTTTAGAGTTTTTTAATTTTCTGGCAAGAGGCTTTCTAATTAAGGGCATGAGAAAGTGATGGCCATATAGATTGCAAGTTGAAAACTCAGCTGTTTTTTCTTTAGCAGAACTGTAGCACAACTCTGTAAACAACCTCAGTCGAAACACAAGTAGAAACCAGGGCGCTTCTCAAATAACATGCCTCACTTCAGCTTTCCCCCCATTTCTCTGTGCCCAGCCTGTACTTTGACAGATAACTAACTGTGACAAGCACACTCGTGCAGTGTGGAAGTGCAGGTCTGAGAGTTTATGAAGGATTATACTTCACAATCTAAGTGTTCAAGTCATTAAGGGAGGAAAAGTGACTTTTGTTATCATTTCAGTTTTCCTTGCATTAATTCTTATGGGCTGGCAATGCTTACATCATGTTGTGCTGAGAAACATCTCTCGCCACCTGCATGCAGCTCACGAGCTGCTCAACACTTCCCATTTCAGACCACCTTCAGACTTCATTTTCACACTTCTCCCAGAGTTTGGCTTGTTCTGTGACTGTCTAAGTGTCCCTTGACAGTAAGGTAGAATTTGCAATAATTCTCTGGAGGGGTTTGAGGCAACAATATGAGAGGGTGAAAGCTGCAAGACAGAAAGAAAATCAAGAAATAGTGTTGGCTTTTGAGAAAAAGCAAAGTGGGTAAGAGCAAAACCACAAGTAGGGACTCAAAGTGCCATACTGTCTGTATCCCTAAGTGAAACGGTGCAGGATATCTCAACTTCCAGAAAAAAAATGTACATCTGACCATAAACAGCACAAGTTAACACAGGGGTGCAGATTAATTCTGAGCAAATGAGCTCCAGAATCAGGAAGCAGAGTCAAACTGGTGTCCTGTTAATGAGCAAGCTGAGAAAAGCAGTTATGTCAGCAGAGTAAGATGGCTTTCTTGCCCCTGGTGTCATGGCTCCAACTTTTCTACCTTTGATATGCACCTTGCTCCTTAGGCTGGAGCTGAATCACCATACTGATGTATAGGAAACCTTGCCTGGCTGTGATAGACTCACAGAAAAACACATATTTTGTCTTTGTCCTAGGTTAATACATTTCCATAAGTACATTTGGCAGGCATCTGGCATCCACAGAAGTATTGTTCTTTGAAACTGGACCATTGTAAGCAAACTTACATGCCAGGGAATGTTGGTTTGATTCTAAATTATCTGTTTAATTAATAATTTAACTAATAACACACAAATATCAGGACCTTCTTCATCACTTGAAATACTTTACAGATCAGGCCTTTCCCTATGCCTGGATGTTATGGGTTTAAAACTTGGTTAGATGGACAGGTTGTTAGACCAATTAGAAAGCTGGTACCGCCTCTGCGATCCACATATTTGCTAACCCAGAGCGGGATTTTGGAATTCTCACTTCCCGTGTGCCTGCAGTGAGGAATGGGCCAGCCCGGGCCCAGGCCTCCCCCACTGGCGGGGGCCAGATCCCTGGAGAATAATCCTAGAAGCCACGGGCAGCCAAAGGAACAACCGTGGGCTGCCCCGCAGTAAGATCCTTGCAATGCGGCATCCAAGGACCCCCGAGCTCCGTTTCGGAGCGGGGCCCAGCGGGGCCCAGCCCTCCCCCGGCCC
>VZTA01025306.1:122637-133919 GCA_013398855.1 Mohoua ochrocephala | reverse complement strand
AGAGATATTCTTCCACTGCAACAGGTTCGGGCGGGGCTGTTGCTTGTGGAAGCTCAGAACCACACTGAAGAAGTTCACCGAGGCCTATCTTCTGTGGGGAGAGTCCCATGGCACACACAGAAAGGAACTCTTTTTCTTAAAGAAAGACTCTTAAAAATGAATGCACTGACCAAACCTCATGTTTTGTTCCCCTTGTGCATATTGGTGGGTTGGAAGGAGGGAGGTACTGGGAATAAGGGTTTGTTCTGGAAGCTTGCTTTAATTCCCCATAATTCTGTTTTTCACTGTTACTTTTGTTAGTAATAAATTCTCTTTATATTGTTAAGTTTGAGCCTGTTTTGCCTTGAAGCTCTTCCGTTTTTTCCTCAATATTCCTTATTTTGCCTCACAAAAGCTGGATTTTTGGTTCCCCTTCTCTGCGTATCAATGGCAGAGGCATGTAAGTAAATAGTTTGTTGGTGCTGGGTATTTAACCAGCCCAAACCCGCGACACTGGAGTAGAAATAATCTATTCTGTTTGCAATTCTTCTGAGACTTCTCCACAGGAAATTTTTGCATCAGGTTTCTTTGAGAAAGCCTTGTTAATAGACCTAACTAAGAATGCATTTCCCTTTACAGTGTTTCAAGTCTCTGAAAAGGCCTTTCAGACTCTCAAGAACTGTTTCAATTGTAAGTCTGTATATGCTTCTCTTCAATAAGGAATTCACATTTCAATCATATTTCTGAGAGGAAATAGGGTCTGTCTTATCCTAGGAGATCAATGGATAGAAGTATCTATCTAGACCAAATTGCTTCTAAAGCTTACTTGATGACAGAGAAGGAATGCCTTGCTATTGAAAGGCTTCGAATATCTTCACAACTGCCTCTTCAGTAACCAGTCAGAATTGATGACTCCTGGGAAAATGTCAGTATCTGAAATAAAATTATGGTACTTAGCCCTCAGCCCTATTCCTGCAGAAGCAGAATACTGTGTTTCCCTTTTCTTTTGCATGGAAGATTTTGACATTTGCTAAATGGGTCTGATGACCCTTGCTCACTTGTATATGAATGTCTAAGGAGTGCACAAACTCAAGAATGGCCCAGCATGGAAAAGAATTCAGGACTGAAATTGTCAGGATGGATTTAGGTCTTTCTTAATGCAATACTTCCCAATTATACTTATCTTATTTGCTGCTGATAACCAAGGAAAAGCAAGAAACAAAGAAAAGGAAAGAAGTTTCAGAAAGGAACTGCTTTTACAAAGACAAGACAACACTTTTCCCTGGCTGGACACCTCATGTAATGAACCTTACCTACTTCCAAGCATATTTCATAATTGTATTTGAGGTGGAGGAATTGGGTTTTGTAGTTTTGTTGTTAGGGACTTTTATAACTTCTTTTGTGCTCTCAGAGGCTTTGACTTCCTTAAACTTGAAAGACTTTCCATTTATTTTTATGCTTTTATTTCTTTTTTTTTCTCTTATGCATCTCTTCTTTTTCCCCCCTTAGCTTCTCAACTTTAGCTGCAATTCTGATTTCTTTCTTTCTTTCTCTTCTCTGTTCTTAATTGCTGCTTTTGGAAAGCTGAATTGAAAAAGGGGCTTAAATATTCTTTCCACAGCAATAACAGACAGCAACTGCAAAATCTCTGAACACCTACCAAGGGCTTATGGAAAGAAGTTTTGATTTTTTTCCTTTTCTTTGCTTTTAATTATTTGTTAAACAATCTGAGAGTTTGTTCCTGGGCAAAATATCTTGAAGTGAATTTGGTAAGTGCTGTTAGAAGGCACTGCTAGGACTCTGTAATGCAATAACACATAAACAATTAGTGAATCTCAATGTATACCATTGGAAAAAAGGCCAATTATATTAATAATATAAGTTTATAAAACTTCCATAGTTCTAAAGTATTTTAACTATATATCTAATATTTTAAGTCCTTAAACTAATATGGCAAGAGTAGCAGAGAGCTAAAAGGTGCTAAAATTAATATTCTAAGGTTGTCTTAGTTTGATTTTTTTTTTTAATTAGAGATAAAAAATAGGTAAATTTACATTACACTGATCCTGTAGGATGATTAATGGTTTCTGCCACTGAGTGCTCGGATTTCCAAGGCAGGCATTCCTGTTCTTGCAGGACTGACCACTAAATGAACATTTCTTTAGGCTAGTTCAGTTTATGTTGGACTCTTATGAGAAGTAACATGCTTAGTTTGAGGAGAAAGTGAGAGAAATGAGCTTGTTTAGATAAATTTTGCTATTTCACACCAACTTTACCCCTTTCATACTCCCCCTCTTTCCACTCCTTTACATGCTGTCTGCACATATATTGACACATTTAGGCTGAGAAGAAATGTTCAGGCATGTTGGGAAGAATCTATATGTTCAAATGTATCTGTTCTGTCTTTTCCAGTGCACATTTTCTCTAGCTGATTGTTCCATTTCATTTGAAGTCATGATCCAAAACTCCCAACATTCCTGACATTGGATGGAGCAATTTCATGAGGAACCTAGGGGAATTGCAAAATTCTGTTGAAGAATAATTAAAACCTTATGGAATGATGAAAGCCTCAGTCATCTGTACCCTGACTACATAGCATTGCTATGCTACTATCCAAAGAGGATAAAAACTATTCAGAGAGAAGGGAAAAAGATGAAGCTGCACATTTTTACCCCAAATCTTCATGCCATGATCTCGATTCAGCAGTGCAATAATTCAGCAATAAATTGAGAATTATGACAGGTTTTCTGGGACAGATTAAAACCTGAAAAACTAACAGATACTACCGTGTTAAAATTTCAGGACACAAAGCATATTAGGAATTAGTGGAGAGAAAATGACATCTTTTTCTGTTGATTAAATTTTAACCTGCAAATTAAGTATGAAATAAGATGACTAAGTTATGTGTCTTCACTATGGAGCATAGGACATGAGAATTTTGAAGCCGGTTAAATTTTTTGTGGAAGTTTGGCCAGTGGCGGGTTATCTGAGCCCCTAAAAATGAATGGGTAAAGTTGAATATGAGTAGAGACAAGCAGAGGAAAAGAGAAAGACAGCAGGAAGTTCAGAACAAATTTGGATAATCTTTTTAAAAAGCATCAGAATTGTGGAGCCTTGTCTGAATCAAACTGTTAGTTTGTCTGTCTTTTCACTTATTACTTTACCCCTTGATTTGGGAGTTATCCCTACATATGGCTTCTATGCTGGCACATATCAGTATTTAATCTTTTGTTTCAAACAATGTAGGAATTATTTTACATCCTTTCCATGTGTTCCTTATTAGTATCTTGAAAGCCGAGGGACTGACCTCTCAGCATTTCCTACTCAGAAAGCCTTCAGTTCTAAATGTTAAGGCAATATCTAAAAATATTAGTTTATAAACACATTTTTAGAACCTAGCTGCATATTCAGAGCCAAGCTGGATGCAAAGGACATTTAGAGTTGCCCATGCAGCCAGATCTGGAATACGAGTTTTTTATTACAGAGTTGTTTATTAAGAAAGGTCTTGATGAGCCAAATAAAAAGGGAATGGTAAGATTGATAAAGTTCTGTTTAGTCAAAGATCTAAATAAACTCCTCGAAGTTTTCTCTTGCTCTCACTTACTTGATGCCTTTTGATCATGTACAGATGTCACACGTGGGACTGTTACGAGATCCAAGAGCAAACCTTCTGCAGACTTCTAAGCCACTTCCACACCTTACTACAGTCCAGTTTATCCAAACAATAGGTAATAAACCAAAAACACTTCTAGACCTTCTGCCGAATAGGACTTCATCCTTCAGGACTAGTGTCTGAAGCTCATCTGTTAACAGAGAAATAGGTGCGATCTGTGTGTTGTCATTGCTCTGAAGATTAATAACTTCAGAGTTAAGTTTGCTTGATACTTTGGCGTATTTTGAATCACAGAGCTCCTATGCTTTAAAATCCACCATCGAGCCTGAGCTGCAAATCTCCATGTAGTTTTCAATACCACCAAGAAGGAAAGGAAAGAGAATGCTTTTTTATTTAAAGATACTTCAATTGAGACAGAAAAAAAGAGATAGTTAAAAAAACATAGTTGAAATTTTAAAACCGGCGAATGTACATTAAAGACAATTTTTCTGAATGTCAGTTGTGGGATCCTGTATTTGGCATCTACTACCCATACAGAACTGGACTACAAACATTTTTTTATACTACACTCTTGGTAATATGTAGTTTCTTTGTTATTATAAATACAAAGTCACTTGTAGATGGGTTTGCTGGAAACCAGACTTGCTTTTTCAGAAAAGAAAATGTTTTTATTTTCCTTTCATGTGAAACACTCGGTAGAGCAACACTGTTAAGAGTTTTTCCCTCCATAAAGACAAATTTGAATCTGGTTAGAACAGGGAAAAAAAATAAGCAACCAGACTTTCAATTATTCTAATCTGTAAGATTTTTAATATTACAACATCATTACAACGGCTGCAAGAAAAACCCAGCTACGTTATGAAGAAAAATGTCAGTATCCTTTGCTTTGGTATACAAATATTAAAACGATCATTCTGTGTCTTTTCCCCAGGGATGGCTCTTTCTCATTCAGGACAGCTCTATCTGGCCAATAAGCACATTCATATTGTCCTAAGGAACTGCCTTGACTTACCTGTTCCACTTTACTTTTTGGTTGTAAAATGCGCTGTCACTTCTCTCAATTTTTCTGCTTTATTTCAGTGGTTGCATCCTAAGAATTTTTTTCTTTCCATCTGTTTAAAGAACTGCTGTGCTATGTTGTCAGACAAGTTACAAAGCTGCACTATATTTAATTTTATGTTTGGGGTCTTTTTCCCATTTAGAAATTATGATGATCTGAAATATCTTCACCTGCAGGATTTTATTCCTATCTTATGTGGACATCCCAGCATTCAACAGACAGTTGATACCAGGGCTTCCAGCGTAAGTTATTTTATACAGCTTGGCAAAAACATAGCTGAGCATCACAGCGATATTAACATTTCAGTTTGCCAAGAGCGGCAGATCGGATTCAAACCTGGCAAAGAAGACTGACAATAATGGCCTCTTAAAGAAAGATGACAGATTTTTTCATGCTGTGTTTCATGTGCAGTCTAAAAGCATGGTGGGAGACCTAGCTAAAGCTCTAAAGAGGAAAATACATCTTATGGCAATACTCATCTAACAAAAAGGCAGGGAGAGAGAGGCATACAAATCTCAGGGCACTCCTTTAGTCCAGATACCTGGGTTGAGATAATAATTAGTAAGGATTTTTGCCTCTCTCTTGGCTCACAAGTGGCTTGCAATCACATTATGGGGCTGGGCAATGTCTTCATTCATGCTTGCTGAATAAATTCTGTGAATAATTTGCAGCGTCTTGCCTGTTCACAAGCATTTCACCAGTCATGAGTGTTTGCTATGCAAACTGTTTCTTTTGGAGGCGCAGGTCACAGAGCATGTCTGCTCCTTTGCTGGAGCAGAGTGAAGGTTTGGAAGCAAATTTTTCTGATAATGAATTTCATACTTTTTTTTTTCCATTTGAAGACTCCTGTATTTCCCTACAGAGCATAGTTCTGCTGATGTTTTTTTCCGATCAGTTCTAATGTTAAATCTCTGAAAAAATAATTAGCTAAAGGAAAATGCAAACCATATGTCTGTACCTGTCTCTATAATATGACATACATATACAAATATCCAGGAAGTCCTCTAGATCATTGGGGTCCTATTTAGACGAAATTAAACATGTTTTGAATCTCACCACTCTTGGAAGGCAGTGTACTGGTCTAATCCACTAGTCCAGACTATTATTGGAAAATATTTTTTTCCAATGTGCATGCCAAAAAACACACTTAGTGGAGCTGCAGAGAGGAAACTCGAGAGTGGGTGATGCATGCTATTTCCTATCTCAATTCTGCCTGTCTGCTCTTGCATGTCCAATAAATCTGAGCAGCAAAACCCTTGTGCTGTAATAAACTCCTTAGATTGGTCTTACAGGGGGATGAGGTGACTTGAGCAGGACCTTTGCAGTTCAAAAAGAAGTAAATGCATCTTCTTGGTAATGGGAATCAGTTTCCTGGCTCCAAGTGGGAGGCACTGAGAGCCTAGGACATAGGCATTTCAGTTCAGTGCTTTCTGGGACTGATGCAATTTGTAACCTCCCCTTTTAAGCCCGCTGCCAACTTCTTGCCCAGTTTCAGCTTTTCAAACTCAAAATGGGTGAATTCCCTTGAGAAATGTGAAAGGTTGGGGGGGGGAGGGGGGGAGGCTGCACATCATTAGCTAGGCTTCAAGGTATTTTGGCTGCCATGGTTGGTGTAACTTTCAGTGTCATTCAGTGCGCATTCACTGATGAGTGAATTTGCATAATAATTTCTAACGGCTGGCTTTGATCAAAGCCCATCAGCCTGTGGGCAAGACTCTGGAAAATATGACTAGAGCAGATGAGATGCAAGTGAAGATGTGGTGGGTATTAACAGCCATACGTTGAAAAGGTGTTAGCTCTGTGACCTCTGTAAGGAAAAATCCAGGTCCCTGGAAATGTAAGTTTGTGCTAAGGAGGGCTTCCTCCTTACTGTGGTTTGTGTTCCTATTGATTGGCATTTCCTAGTGTGGTTCCTTAGGAAGCAATGTCCATGGGTGAGAGCTGGTGGCCTTGCAGGCTGCTCACCACAGTGGTCTTGGGCTACCGAGAAAAGCTACAAACCCTCTCTCTGTGGCACAGTTGAGCTTCAGTTAGTCGCACTCCCATTTCCAGCAAGAGCCTTGCCCAAGGCAAAGGTATCAGCCTAGATAACAGGTACCTCAGCCTAGGAAAGAGAAGCTGAAGACAGCATGGCTTAGAGAGCATGGCTGACAGCGGGTAGTGGGTACTGAACTGCAGCCGATGTAATTTTAAGGCATTAAGAAAAAACAAATCAGATTTTCAAATATGTTTGTGTTTAGCAAGGTGCAAAGGGCCACATCTGTCATTTATTGAAATAGCAGTACTGGGGCATTTTTTAAAGCAATTTTTTATTGAAGTGGTTATTGCAATACCTAATCCTTTCAAAAGTGTGTTTGTGAGCATTTTTTAGATCACAGAATAGCTACTAATGAAAATATTTTAAAGAAGAAACACATTTTTCTCACAATGCTTTCCCTTTATTAAAGCTACACCCTTTTCAAATGACTATGAACAAAATAAGACATGGAAAAATGAAAGAAGGTACACAGGCAGCTTTGTTTGGGAAGAGGATCATCTATTCACAAGGCAAGACAAATCCCTGGATGCAATAGTTTTCCATGTGAATGAAAATCTGGTCCAGGGAAAGCTATTTAAATTTATTAATATCTAAGAACTATGTTGATGATATGTTTTTAAGTAGTTTATTCCATATAAATTGAGGGATTTTTTACTAACTCGGCAATATCTGGGAGTGAACTGATGAAACTATTCTCACCTCTGTCTGGACTTGTTGATAACCATTTCCCAATGTCATAGAGACACGACACCTTTTTGCAGTTCTTTTAAGCTTCTGCTTTCTTGTTCCAAGCTTAAACTGAGTTCAAACAGTGACTGAAATGTCACTGAGAGGAAGCTCTAACAGCTAACCTATGATGGGCTTAATGTACCATTCCCCTTTGAGCTGCAGGAGGAAGAACTGACGATAATGCTTTTTTCAGGTTATGTTTATTAAAAGGCAAGTACTCAGGGACCTCCACAGTGTGGGGAAGAGAATTCAGACAGGGCACTGAGAGCGCCAGCTTTGTAATTCATTGCATATATGGAGTCCCTAAGAAAAAGGTTATGGTGAGTTATGGTGAGGGAATAGTTTTATCCTTCGTAACTGACAAATAACTCTGCTTTATCCTTTGCAAGAGAGACTGGATTCATTATTTTGTCAAGATTTTTCCTCATTAGTGTAGGAATTGCTTAGGAGAAAAGTCTTTACAAGTTATTTTCCATGTATCTGAAACGATGAAGAATGATACTTTCCAGGAAACTAAATCCCTAAGATGTACACAGGAGCTTTATCTTTGTCTATTTATTACATAGCATTCAATGCAATGGCCCGAGTTTAAGAAGCAACTTTTGGTTGTGCAAAAACATTTGGATTTTTGCTGTAACATCAAGAGCCCAACCTGCTGCAGATCCCAGATGAGGTGCAAACCTGGAAGTTGTGAAAACCATACGCTAACTTACAGAGAGCTGCTTTGCAGTTTATTATATTTAGACACTGGCTGGTTTCAGGGACCCTAAAGTACCTTATTTCTACACAGGATTCACACCTAGCAAATATCCAGATATTTCAAGGTTATAGATTGTTTTGCTGTCTATCCATTTGGCAAGACAAGGGCCATGGTGATGCACTGTCTCCACTTCCCTCTTCCAGTCTTCCTTACATGTTTCTTCTCTCCCTTCTTCCTGTCCTGTGCTCCAGGGTTGTGATACAGGAGGAAATGATTTTCAATGATATTGAGTAAAATCAGATGTGGGAGCCATTCAGTCACCTATGTAAAGCCACACAGTGCTTAACAGAGTTATTTCTCAGTCTGTAACTGCACTAAACCCAAGTCATTTGAGTGTAGGCGTCTGTGAGATTTGGACTTGCACAATAGGCCAGGTCATGAGCTAAATGAATTTTGCAGATTAAACTGGTATGTGCTCTTGAGCCAAATTATAGGTAATAGGAGTTAGGTGGGGATTTCATTAGGGGGACAGAGCTCTCAGGAGCAGCAGCTTGCCTGGAAAATGAATGCCTTTCTGTGTGCTGTTTTAAGAGGCTGCTGGAGAATGACGGTTGCCATAGCAATACAGAAAAATTTTAAACAGTTAATACTTCGTGCATGGCTGAATAGAGTGGGCTGAGTAGCAGAATCTGCAATCATCATCTTTAGCACAAGTAGGTTCATTTTAAATGCATTTATTAAGTGTTTTTTTATATCACACTGGATACTCTGCAGAAACTCAAAGTGCTGCGCAGTTTAACAGATCATCTGGAGCAGCAGCACTCAGGGGCAGGCACATTTAAGTGGAGTGATGACAGCTGAGTACTGCAACACAAGATGATTCAAACCTTGGTGAAGGACCAAGTGTGACAGTAAGAAAACTGCCAAGTGGTGGTGTGTCCATTTGAAAGAGATAAGGACCTTGATTTTGACAGTCCCTTCTACAGCCAGACTCCACTGTAAACTGCATATTATAGAAGGCTGAAAAAAATCTTCTGAGGAAAATTGCCACTTTCTCTAATGCACCAACTGTATGATTCTCATTCTTAAATTATTTTTTTCTTGATCCATCCTGTACCAGTCTTCTGCCACTGTTAACAGAATTGGGTGCTTTCAGAAGCTGTAAAACAGCAGGGAGGTGGTTCTCCTTTTCTGGCACACCTGTCCAGGGGCTAACTCACCAGGCAAACTCTGTAGCTGATAAGTTTATGAGCTCTTATATGTTTTAGGGGTGTTGCTTCGGTGTCTGTTTTCATTATCTAGCTGCTTAAAATCAAGAGTCTCTTTTAGAGCTCACTTTTAAACTGACTACCTTGAGCAGTTTTGTACTATCTTCGAGCTTTTTCTTGACATTATCTGAATTTTCTGACAATTTATGCCTCTCTTGAACACTGTGGGCCTCAGAACAGGTCCATGTAGGATTTGTGACAAAAAAAATATTTCATCACTTCTGAAAAATGAACATTTAACCTGTTCCCTATCTTTTAATAATGATTAATTCACAAGAAAATGCTTTTATTTTTCCTTTCACATGGAGTAATGTGAATGTGAATGAATCTTGTCTAAAGGGTTTGAAAGACAAAACTTTCAAAAATTTCTCTCAGTACCAAATCCAGCATGGCTTCACAGATAACCTGAACATTTTCTGTACCATATTTTTCCAGCTTGGGGAAATAAAGTTGCTAGGTTGCTGAAGATAAATAGTTTCCCTCCATGATTAAGAACTGTCACAAGTAGTCTATATCCAGATTTCTCCTATAAGCACATCCAAAACAGTCCCAGTACTTAGGTCCAGCTTTTCTTGGTGCCACGTTCAGCTGTGGAGACATTATTCCAGGCACAGCAGACATAGGAAGTTCAAAAGCCTCACAACAAACACATTGTTCTGAAGTAAGTTTGTTATGAAATCACACTGTCATCAATGCTGACAGAAGCTATTTGTTTTTTCTGAATACTGTGCAAAGTAATGAATCTAGCTATGGACTCGCAAAGTTCCATTATACAGTCACCCAAGGGGCTTCTCCTTGTCCTTGCTGTGCATACAGAAATGTGCAGTCTAGCAAGTAACTTGTACGTGACTGCATATTTTATTTTACCTCTAAACACTATGCTGTCAAAATGTATCTGTCCTGTCACACAGAGGACCTGTGTGTCGAGATATAGCTAAATACCTTGGAATAGGTTAATGATGACTAAAAATGCCATCCTTTTTGAGCTTCCATTTTTTTTTTTAATTATTTTTAATTTTTTAAATTTGATTGCTTTTGGTGGCACATGATGTCTTACAGGCACTGCCCACAAACTTAAGCGCAGGCAGGCTCACAGTCAGCTGTATGCTTTCATTATCTGTGGTGGCTGTGTTCATTTTTAAGCTGACATGCTCATACACCTGGGTCTGATGGTTGTTTTCAAGAGAAACCCAGCTGTTTTTATAAACCACAGCTTTTGCAGAATCATCCATAAGCTGTGGTATTCTTTTCTGTATCAATAATCACAACAGATTTCCCCTGTATTCTTTTGGGTGTCACCTCTGTTTAATGTCACTGTCTTTAAAGGATTTCTAGTTTTTTAATTGTGATTTTCCTTTGAGATAGTTTCATGACTGACACATTACAGAAGTTGCATTTTTCTGTACGACCATCTCTGTCTTGATGATCCCCTGAATAGTGATAACACAAGAGAGTGAGGAGGAAACAAGCCGTCAGCAGATGTGAAATTTTATAGCTCTCAGTTCCCTGTCTTTGTTATATCTTTGGATTGTCAGGAGGGAGATACTACAAAATTGCTACAATGAGTTATACATAGGTAAAAGAGTTGGGTAAGAAGGAAATACACATCTGTCTCCACTTCTGATTTGAACCAATAGTCTCAAGGTGATTAGCTCTTGCCCCTCATCTTTAGCATTCTGATTCCATTTCAACTGTATTTTCTCAAATAAGTAAAGAGTGCTTCCAGACCCTCTAATTTCCAGAGATTTAGTGTAATTGGTGATATTGTCTCAGAAGACTAGGCAGCCAAAGTGCTTTAACTTCTGAAAAGATAGAAATCCTTAGGGATACACACTCACTACAGTATTACCAGACTCTTTTTTTTTTTTTTTTTTTTTTTTTTTTTTTTTTTTTTT
>VZTA01025306.1:59556-122620 GCA_013398855.1 Mohoua ochrocephala | reverse complement strand
TTGTCTTCCCACATTCCCATCTATACACCCAGGTACATGTCAACAACAAATAACAGTATTTTCAGGTCTGACTAGCTTGCCAAGGTTCTGCTCCTATTTGTGCTTTCTCCCATTGCAATACTAAGAAATGTTGAAAAAGCAAGTGTTAATAATCCTATAGTCAGTTCCCACAAATCCTCCCTTCTCTGCCACATCCCCACAAGGATAGCTTGGGGACTAACCAGAGAGCATCTGAGCTTTGCAACATGCAGGAGATGTCCTCAGAAATTTAGTGACATACCCTCCAGAGTGCAATAGCAGAACACAGAACCATGAAGATGGCTTTAGAAAGTGTCTGTGAACATCTGCTGCTAAGCCAACCAGACGCTTGGGCCCCAGTGTCAATTATTCCAGTTTATGCTGTAGTTTGTGCGGGTCACACATCCCATTTGAAAAGGGACTTTCAGTTCCTAAGTGATGTCAGAGTAGTAGTAACTATGAGCTCAGTTGGCTTGCTTTTGCCCAAATCTGGAAGAACCTCTGCAGATGGCTGAATGATGAAACACTATTTTAGGCAGGGAGAGCGACAATATCATTGTATTGCTTCTAATGTATGAGTTCTATTTGAAAATTGTTATAAAATAGGTAGCTAGGAAGATTTTTTTCTTATGTCATTTCTTGTAAATCTCCTGTTTCTGAAAAGGTGCACAGCAAATGCTACCACTTTCAAACATATCCCATTAGAGAGTTAACTGGAAATTACACATATTTTATAAATCTCTGGTTGTCGTACCCCCCGAATCAGGGGAGGTAATAGAATTTTTCCTTCTGATTTAGGAATCTTCCTATGAAAATTCAAATAGGAGAGTTCCCTTCTAATAACAAATTTGGCCACATTTCTAAGGAAATGGATACTAGAAAAGCCTCACTAAGAATTCAAATATTCTCTCTCCCCCAAAGCCCTACCACAATGGACAAAAACAGGGAGAAAAGAGGGAAGAGTGAAATAACCATGAAATGTCTCCAAGTGTCAGAGAGGGATTGGTTAGGGCTAGGTATTTCTCATTTATTTATTTGGTTGTTTAATACAGTGAGCACTAACACATGCATTTGGCAGTGAAAATACTCTCTGTGGTTGCTTTGTGGGACAATTAAGGTGACTTTTTTTTTCCTGCACAAACATAAGGGCTGCATCCAGTTAAAGCTTGACACAGCATGGGTTGGTAGGAATATAGAAAAAATATGGGTTAATAACCGGTGTGTTTTGATCATCTCTAATGAGGTAATTATGACTTCACCAGAAAACAATACTTACAAGAATGTGGCACATGTTATAATACATACAAAGGAATTTATTTTCTCAGTCAAAATAAACAAATCTTTTTAAGAATTTAAGCACTTTTTGGTCTTTGAACTCCCATGCTGGGAATACTATTTCTCAGATGATATTTTAACACTATGGCTTTGCGGTAGAGCAAAATGGTAAATTTGGTAGATTTTCCCTTTTGTTATTATGTGGGTGTGAAAGTAAACTTCCTTAATTTGGGGAAGTGAAGGAGTTACCTCCACAGCTCGTTTTCTTTCTTAAAATACTATCTCTGAGTAACTGAATATCCCCATCTGTTTTCTGTCAGGCTCTCCAAGTTACTGAGGAAGGAGCCTTGGGAGCTGGTTTGGGATGTGAAGTGCAGGACTTCATGCCGTTTCCCTATTACTTATACAATGCAAAAGCCAGGATCACTGAAATAGACTAAATAGATTGTTACTCAGACCACGTGCTACTTACTAGCAAATTGGCACTGAGCCCCAAAAGAAAAACTATGATGAAGCAAAGCAAAATCATGTCTCCCTTTTAATGCTACCTGGAAAAAGCACATCTTATCCATTTTCCCTTTTCTTTCTTTTTTCTGGTTCAATTTTCCATCTAAAGAATATGACAATATATCTGAATTTCTTGTCATGCCCAGCTTACAGTTCTTGAAATTTATTTTTCATGTATTTGAAAACACATTTCTGGCCAGAGGTCTCCAAAACAGCCTTCTGCCTTCCCACCAATATGCAACTTATTATACTACCCTTAGTAGGTTGGAGAAGCCGTGGTAATAAATATCTAATTTAGTAGGAATTTTTCTAAAAGGTTTTTCCTATGCGACCTTTTCTTAAACTCAGTTCCTCTTCTTTTTATCCCTTCTGAAAAATAAACATGAAGTGGTGAGAAAGAATTTGGTACAAAGCAGTTTAATAACATTATCATCCAGGGTACTGGCTATTTTTAAGACCTGTTATTTCATATTTTGCTGTCTCTATCTCTTTCCTCTACAAGTCAGTTCTGGTTGTATCTGAAAATCACACACTGGAAATGTGATCCATCTTGAAAACAAACAAACGAGGGAAGGCGAAGCTATAGAAAACGTAACAAATCCACCTTGCAGTGTTTTCTATTAAGGCCCTTTTTTTGGGTTGTGTGGAAAATGAGGCATCTAAATTCATGGGATTTGTGTCCTTGTGTGAATATTTACATCCTTTCTTGCCTGAAGAAAATGAGCTGCATCATGATACAGTTGTTCCCAGCCAGGCCATGGGCTCACTCCCTTTTTCCAAGACGGTTGAAAAGGCTCACAGCTCTGTCCTCATTGCCTCCCCTTCTAAATAATAGCATTGCTGCTCAGAAAAGTTTCCCTTGCACAGAGGTTTTTTAAAAACAAAAAGAAAACAGATGCTGAAGAGTTTGTATTTTCCATGCAGTATTGGTTTTGTTGAGTATCAGCATTAATGTCATACGCAATAGTGTATTTCCAGTGCTTATATGTTGACAGGGTGTGATTTTGTAATTTGCTGTTCTATATGGAGAAGCAGTGTTTTTCAATACCATTTTTAGTGTGTAGCTCTTCCTAAAAGATTCGAGACAGACAAGTTACTGTCCCTGGAGGTCTCAATGCCAGTTACATCCTAAGCTAATGCTTTTGGGCTTTGTTTTTCCAACAAAATGGTCTCTGAGGGTTTGAGATTAGTAAGGAAAGTAGGAAGGGGGGCATAAGAGAAGACAAGGGTGGCAATGTGTTCTCTCTCTGGAGAATGTGTTAAGAGGCAGGACAGTTCTGCAGGTTTGGCATATTGAGGGTTTATATCATGGGAGAGCAACTCTCCTTTATAAATCACTGTGCTTATAAGGAAAACACACATCCCGCTCCTCTATCCAAGGAAGAATAGCCTACATTTGTTTTTCTTCCACAATTATATTTCCAGATACACTTTTTCTGGCTACATAATGACTTGAAATGTACCCCAACTAGTCTCCATGTTCAAACATTTCAAACTCTTCGTATTTGAATTAAGAAAACAGTAACTGAGACATCAATAATTCTTATTTAGATGTTCTAAAGGGATGAAAACCAAAATAAACATGTTCAAACTCCTACATGCTGAAGACAGAGTGGTCATTATTCCTCATTGCTAGGGTGGGTGATGCTTTCAAGACCAGGCTCTTTGAGAACCACCATTGTGGAGACATTGGAAAAGAGGAGGAAGTGTTCTGGAGGCTCATTATCACAAAGCAAGCTCAAATATGAGGCTGCTTTATTTTATTTCAATTCCCTTGCTTCTGTCAAGTCCATATATTTTATTGTGATTACACTTTTAGAAAGGAAAATTTAAATTATGAGCCCACATACTTAGAACATCAGAAAGACTCTGGAAGACAACAAAAAAGGAACTACCATATATTCAGCACTTCTGAGGCTCCCCACACCACCCTTCTCTAAGATGTCAATTTGTTCCCCTCTTGGGTATGACTTTTTCAGCCATCTAACCTCTTCTAGTCCTTCAGCCCTCTGGTATGAAGCAAACCCACAGGATCATATGTGGTGCTTTTAAATCACAGACAACTTGACTTGGGAGGCAGGAATACAGCACAGTGCTGAGGGGTTGTTATGATATTGTCCTGTCAGGTTACACCACTAGTTCCTGCTTTAACTTTCCAAATCATTCTCAGGATAGTATTTTGTCATAATATAAACTTGAAGCCACAAAAGCATGCTAAGGCCAGATCCTCCAGTGAGAAAAATTTGCAAGTAATTTGATTTCTTCTACCCTGAAGTGTCTCTGAGGTAACTTGGGTTGCTATTCTCTTGGATTCACAGAGGTATGATGAGTCCCCTTCCCTTCCCTTCCCTTCCCTTGCCTGTTCCTTCGGTTGCGCTCTGTCGGCNCATCTGGAATCCCGGAATTCTTTCCGTTGGGAAAGACCTCCGGGCTCGGCCAATCCAGCTCCGTCCCCCCCCTCCCTTCCCTTCCCTTCCCTTCCCTTCCCGTCCCGTCCCGGTTTTTTTTCGTAAGAGATCAGGCATTCAGAGGTAAATGCTCTCCTTCTGGTTCTGTGAAGAGCTTTTACATTTCAGTGGTCATACCATTGTAGTGAGTGAAACCAAGAGACCATCTGGTCCTCTATTTGATCTCTGGTAATGGCCAGTACCAGATGCTTCAGAGCACAGAACAGCAGAATCCACAGCCGAATAACCAGACAACAAGAGAAGGGGTTTTTTAGCTCCTGTCAATTAGTGGTTCATTTATGCCTTATAAAGTGAGCATTTTTTATTTCTCATACTTTCTGTTATTGAATAATCTTAGTCTTTAAACTGTTCAGAACTATTTTGGTCTTGGACTCTAGAATACTGATGGTAGAAATACATTTCTTATCCTGTGCTACCTATTTCAAGGATTTATTTCACCTTTATATTTGACAATAGAAATAGTCACAGGATTCTATGTTTTATGATATAAGGGCAATAGCTATTGCAGGTAAGTTATCAGAAATAAAATAAATTCATTATTTGTTCCAGGGACTATCCTGTATTTCAGCTTGGACTTTGTGTTTCACCCCAGTTCAGTGGGAATTTAGTTTTGTACAGATTAGAGTAGAAACTGGAAAAAATCTTAATAAATACTAAAGCTGAATTTAGAAGAGGCTACTGTTTGCCTAGGCCTTGCTTTGATGCAGGCCAGACATAATAATATTGAATCCTAACTTATAATTCAGAATTGTTGAGTCTAATTAGTACCTCAGATCCCAAAGGCTTTGCCGATCTCATCTGTGTCTAACTGCAGCCTTTGCCATAGCAAAGTGCAACGTTTGTTAGTACCTCTTGGAGGTATTGCTGTACCAACAGCTTAATAATAATTCCTAGTTTGCAGGGTTTTGCATTAAGCACAAAATGGATTTATTTCAGGCTGTTACTTCCAACTAATGTGTTACAATGTGCCGTTGTTGGCAAGGCAGTGGGGTGTTCTCAGTCAGCAATGGTTTGTATATTTAATTTTGTTATTTTTAGTTTTTAATCATATCCTTTGTTTTCCCTTTCATGCCAGAATGGTGAACATTTTTATCTTGTAAGACAAAAATTTGATGCACTGATTGTCTCAGATCTGAAAGATTGAACAAGAACTTTAGAGTTGAGTCTCTGTATTGCACCCAGGTGATGGAAAGTGAGAGCTGTGCAGCCCAACCAACCAAAGGGATGTTCTATGCCCTATGACATCATGCTCAGCAATAAAAGCTGGGAGAAAGAAGGAAAGGGGATGTTTGGAGTTATGGAGTCTGTCTTCCCAAGTAACCTTTATGGGTAATGAACTTGGCTGAAGACCTGCCTGCTGCTGGAAAGTACTGAATTAATTCCTTATTTTGCTTTGATTTTATGTATAGCTTTTTTTTTTCTCTGCTGAACTGTCTTTATCTGAACCCAGGATTTTCTTCCCTTTTGCCTGTCCCATTCCTCCCCCCCATCCCACCACAGGGGAGTGTGTGAGTGAGTGTGTGGGGCTTAGCTTCCTACTGGGGTTACTCTCCAACAAATACTTAAAAACTCAAGTATCCTTCCCAAACAGCTACTGACTTCCTTGGATTACCTTTTAAAAACTACTCAGACTCCCAAATTCCAGAGGTCTTTCAGACCATTTCTCAGATGTTTTGATCTGCTTTTTTCTACCTTTGCTGTGCTTTATAATTTTCTCTTTTCATTTTGCTATTCACATTTTGCTAGCAGTGAAAATGATGGTTTTGGTTGGGTTTTTTTTAAATATTATCAGAGAAAGAAAGGTTCAAAAATCAGATCTGCCATCTAGCCAGAAAAGGACAGTAAAGAATTAATAAATATATGGGAAGAGCATGCAGGAGAACATGATTTCACTTCAAAGTGCACAGAACCAGCACATTTATGACAGATTTGCTTTGCAGCTACTTCAGGGAACACAACATAAAAGACAATATTATGCACAAATCGAGAAATAGTGCAAAAGGCATTGAAAGTTAACTGCAAAGTTGTAAGGTGTCATTTTGTCCAATCTGTAGGAAAGTTAGTGAAGTCAAACAGCTGTGAAGTCTCTGCTGCTTCATGGCAGAGTCATGATTGATTTGGCTTAATATAGAACCACATGTATCCATAGATTAAAAATTCATGCGCGCTCTAGAAAATCATCATCAGTCTTTTGGACAGGCTTAATGTGCAATCTGCTGTATTGATATGGATGCAAACTTAGCAGGCTTGAGAGGCTTGTGGTGTACACATGTAGATGCAGATTGGTTCCTAGATAATTAAACATGCAAATGCTGCCTCAGCTCAATTAGAAGGTAGTGTGTAGGTACAGTTCTTTCAAACCTTGCATAACGGGCATTTCAGACTATATCATCTGTTAGAAGTCATCCAGATTACACAGAAATGCTAAAGAAATAAGTTATTTTCCTTTTACTAAAGACAAAGTTACCACTGTTTTCAGCTCAGCTTGATGAAAATGTATCAGCAATTTTTACAAATCACTGCAAGTAATAGAGGGGAGGGGAAGAAATGAGTAAAAAGTAATCTTTGCAGCGTGAATATTTACTGCAGCATGAAAAGACATAGATTCTCACTGTGATTAACTTCAAGGAATCCTTTGACAGTAAAAAAGCCAATGACAAACTGGCACAGGGAAGGGATGAATGAATAGGTTTTCAATATACACGTAACCTAAAGCATGGCCTCAAGTCACCAGATGGCTCAAGGGATTAGCAATGCTATAGAGTGTTTTCACCTTCTCCTGTCCCGTCCCCTTCAAGCAACAGGTTCAAATGTTCAAGTAAGTAGCATAAGCATCCAGACAGACACAACTTAAATGATCTTTATCTACAACAGGCAGTGTAGTAAAAGTTACCTCTGTGAGAAGAATTATATGCTGGGGATGTGTTAGTGTTTCTTTGTTTTCATTTGGGTTAAATTGAAATCTTCCCATTGAAATGTTTCAGTTTATTTTCAGGCCCTTTCAAAAACTTAATTATGTTTACGGTAATTTTGTAAATTTTGAAAGGAAGCACCATTCTGAAAAAAAAGCAGTGCAGTTTAAAACCTGTTACAAATCCCACAATTGTTTGCTTCAATTAGGAAAGGATCAGATGTGAACTACAAATCTGTGATCACACAGAAGGGATATGATTCTGATTCCTAATTTTCAGTATACAGTGTTCTGTCAGAGATGCTTTGATGAATTTTGCTTCCGGTCATATTGTTTTCTTAGGGGAACACATGCACATACCATAAAAGTTGGATCATGACTGTTAGTAAGTGAAAATTCATAAGGAAATCTTGGTCAACTACACGCTACTTTAAACAGCTTTTTATTTAAGACATCAGATGAGAAATTGTGGGGTAAAAGCTGTTGAGGAGTTATCTTTTCCTCTATGTTTGTAGTGCTTGCTTAGTAGATAAATAAAGTACTTGTAATGAGAACTAGAGGCTATGTTTCAACAGCATGAAAATCAATAACCAAAATCATTAAGCCTATTCTACATTTAAGTTAACAGTACTCATTGAAGCGAAAACCAAAAAAGACCAAAACAAAAACCAAACAACTAATGATGGAGAAAAAGGTAAGGCAAAAAGCCACTGAGGTTGGTGTATAAATGTAACCCAGAATACTGTACCATTTATTCTTGTGTGACACTCCTTTAATTTAAAAAATATTTGTCTAACTTGAATTTTAGGCTGTTCATACTCTGCTAACTTTTAGCTACAGACCTAAATTGCTTTCTTTTCTTCAATAGAAGTAACAGTTTACCCTCTGCAAGATAAATGCAGAAGAAGAAAAAAAACCTAGTTGAATTTAATGACCTGATTTTGTGCTGCAGCTTTTATAAAACTCTACTTTTCTCCTTTTGCTCAGTTACTTGCCTTCTGATGCCTATTTCTGCAGCTAGCTGCAGTACAGGGTAAGATTTATGCTTCAGATTCTAAAACATTTATTTTCTTAAATGTTCAGGCAGGTTCTTTGTGTTATATCAAAGTTTATTTTGTAAATCTTGACCTTTCAAGATGATATATTGGCCCCACTGATGTCACTGGCAAGGCTGTTTTGGACTTGAAAAGAGGGCAAATTACTCTCGAGGATGCTGTTTTGGTAAGGCTGCAATGCTCCTAGGGAGCCCCTATATTCAGATTAGATCCATATTGCCTGGGATTTCACCCTGAATGTTTTTTTTTCTAGTACATGCTAATAATGGTACCTCTCAGATAACAGTACCTATTCATTAGCTGTGCTGTGATATTTGGGTACACCAGTATGTGTAAAGGACAAAGTTTGAGCTTATTTAAGTCACAACCTAATACAGTTCCATTTATGACTTAGTGCAATTCACTGCCCTCCATCCTTTCCGCCAATGATGTAAGTGGTGTGATTGCAGATTACGGGGCAGACAGATATTAGTTTGAGATGGGCACAGGCTGGCAAGTATCCAAAACCATGGGACCCTTTGACAGTCCCTCCCTACTTAACCACAGCACATATGCTCTAGAGTCAAGACCCTTCTCTTTTCTTGTACTATACAGGAACATGGAGAACAAGGAAGAGGACTTCTCTGTCCTTTGCTCATTTATATTTAGGCTGTCCCATTTATATTAAACAAAACCAAAGAAGACAAGAATGCTCAACTTGAACAACAGTCCCTGATTCTGCTAGGACCTTTCAATAAATAATTGCTTTGTGCATAAAGAAACCATTAGACTGAATGTCTTCATGGAGGAGAAGTTCAAAACAATGTGACAGCCATCACTGAGCAAGTTCAATACTGAATAAGCAATTTTTTTTGCTCAGATTCTCTTTACTTATAAGGTCTTGCCATTATCATGATAACTAATGAACCTAGAAGAAAAGCACCAGGAAATTAATAACATAATGTAAGCTAATCTTGAACACAGTTTGGCTTCTGGAAGCAGGAATGTCAGACTGAACTGAATGTTCAACAAGATCTGCACAGCAAACCACCAAGCACTACACAAGTTCACAGCAATTCACCTGAGAATAAGGGTTCACATCTCAATAATCATCTGAGATGCTTTTTCAGGTTTTTTGCATTTTGTCTTTATCTCATTTCTGCCATTTAATACTTTATAAGTAGCAGACTATCTTGTTTTTTCTTTTAGAACTTTGCTTTGCAATCTCCCTTGGAACTTGCTGGATTTCTTCTCTATTATATATCCAGCGCATTGTGATACTATCATGTCTCTTATAGCATAAATTTCAGTATACTTGTAAACTTTACAGTTTTACGGTGCAATTACTGTGATGACTTTGGCAGACATATGAGCCTGCATTTCTTATTTGGGCAAAACTTCTATAAGTTCATGAGTTAATCAGCAGAGATGAATCATGCTGACATTGAATGCATAAAGTTTGCTTTGTGTTTATATACTGCTTCATAAAACTTGATCACACACTGGTACACTGAGAGTGGTCAGCCTTAGGCTTCAGGGGCTTTTAGCATCTCCTGCTTTCCCTGGTTATCATGGGCTTCTTCTGACTCTCTAAAGGACATGCATCATTTTATATGAGCTAAAGTTTCAATTCAAATAAAAGTGGGGGGTTGGTCTAGTGGTCTTCAATCATTTTAGCCTAGTATGTTGGTTTCTGTGAAGTATCTTCTGTAAAAAGTGATGCTCAGTTTGAAAGTTGCAGAACTGGTATCTAAACAGAAATTTACTGTAAGTCACAGTATTTCTACATGAACTGTTTATTGAAGTGCAGAATGTGCAGCTATGGACTCTAACCATGGACAACAAAAAGTAAGACATAAATGCTTTTTGGTAAAGTTCATTTTTTAGTCCTTCTCTGAGTGCTGTCAGTATTGTTTAAAAATATTTCAGGGACAAAATTTGTTTTAGAGCAAAAACTCCTTAAAAATCTATAAAGACTGTAAAGTTCAGCCTGCCAAGTTCAGTGTCAATATCCTCTGTGCTAGACTTATTTTGAAACTGGGGAGTTCTGGACAATTTTACAGTTGTTCTCAGATTACAGTAAAATACAAACCAGACTCTAGAAATGTGCACATGTTATTGTTAGCCTGTCTTTCAGCTCTGGCCTCATAAAATAAATTCGAAACTGCAGCTTTCCAGCAGAAAAGCTCTCAGACCTCTCACTGTTCAGGGCCATGTGAGATGAAATGGAGGTGGGAGGACCACCCTTTTCCGAGGTGGGCACAGGCCATGTAAACAGATGTGGCTGGGCTGAATGGGGAGCCTGAATGGCGGCATTGTTCTCTGACTTCCCGAGCTCCCTCCCTCCCAGTAGGGACACGGCGCAAGTCCCGCTCCCAGGATGAGAGCTGAAACTCTGCCTGTTACAATTCAAGAAACCTGGACTGCACTGAAGTTTTAAGTCTATAAAATATCATGAAGGCTCGCTCACCTCCCCAGAGTCATTCCAGAGGCATTCTTGAGCAGTTTACAGGAGTTTTTTTCCCAACACATGGCAGAATTAATTGTAAAAAGACACTTTCAAAGTTTTTTCCAGTGGGACTTCTACATTTCATAATTCATTGTAGCTTATTTTTGAAAGTTGTCTGTGGCATGTGATGAATGTATAAACAGTATCTTTAATATATACACATATATAATGCTATTCAATAGCTTTTACATCAAGTGCATTCCAAGAAAGAAGACTCAGGAGATACTATAAACATATTTTATGCAATTACATATGTTAAAGTAAAATCTTCTAAACTAAACTTCTAAGCTGGTTGTAGGGACACAATTCAACAATGTTGACAGTTCATCTTTTAACCTCCATGCCGCTGCTGAGTTTCTATACACATGTTCATGAATTTATTTCATTGGGAGCTGTTATTGTGGAATACTTGTAAAGGTCACATATACCAGCATTTGGAAGCTTGCCCGCGTTGCTTTAAGTAACCCCAGGGACAGAGAGTTGTGTGATTTCTGAGGCCTTTGTAGGGAAAAGGCAGAAACAATAATGCAATTCTAGTTTAAGGGTTTAACTAGACTTCATTTTATGGAGCTAAAACATCACAGTTGTCCCCAGTTAAGTTCAGAAACTGAAGCTATTAATAAAATAAATGAAACTTATAAACTGAAGTTATTAATGAAATGTTTAAGTTCAGTAACTTGCTATTCATTAAATACATGCTGTTGCATTCTGCTGCACAGGAGCGGTGGTTTTTCCTCCCCCTCATAGCGATAAAAGTTTGTAATCTGTGTATTTCAGATGTGTAAATACTACGTTGTGCCAACTGTGTGTGTGAAGGTCATGAATGCATTTTGTAGGCATTTCTGTGTAATGAAGCATGCCAAACATCACTAGAACAGAAAATGAGAAAGTGAAACAGAAGGAAGAGGGTAAAGGAACGTATGTTTTGTAAGTGCCAGTTTGCATTTCTTTCATAGTCATAAAATTATATAAAATTATAAAATTAAGTGTAGTTCCTCTGTAACAGCTCAAAGGGCACACATAATCATAGGTCTGGTTAATTTTCTGACTCCAGAGTAATTTTTTGTATCAGCAGTGGCTTGAGGAAGCAAAATGAACCCAACAGTGTGCTTTAAACAGTATTTCAGGGTCACCCTGCCAGTGTTCAATTTGCAGTTCTGCTGTGAATCTGCCACCATAGGCAATGTACAGGAGTGTGCTCAATCCCTTTTTTGGCAGGGATAGGACTTGTTTGTTTATTTTTTGGCACACTATTAAAGTCTTGTTTGTTGTGGCTATTTTTTTCTTTCAGTAGTATGATTCTATCTCAAAAAATAGTGATAGGGAGTAAATAAGGTGGCCTGATTTAATTTCTTGTTCTGCCACACACTCTGACTTTGTGTCACATGTCATTAATAGATCTAGTAGGATTTTGGCATGAAACCAAAGAAGGAGAGGGAGGAAGGGATGAGCTGCAGAGAGAACTGGTGCCTTTCTCAACCCAAAAGTGATGTCAGGCCTATCAGCCTTCTCTTTAGTCCTCCCTGACAGAGCTGGAGGCATTTCTCTATACATGAGTGTGTCTCATGCATTCATGAGGCTTTTTGACACCATAGCCTCTTTTGTTATGAGATAGATCACAGCTCTGCCTTTCTCCCAGCTGCCATATGGTGCAGTGGAAAGGGGCTTTCAAAAGGAGAGCAGGACTGAGGAGCTGAGGCGGGGAGAAGAAAGCAATCGAACAGTGGCAGATGAGATTGATTTATTTTCACAGTGAAGGGGGAAAGTTACTATGACTAGTGGAGAAAGGGGGGGGTGCCTTGGAATACAAGACTGTCTCCAGAGCAGACTAACAGGCTGTTGGGATGATAGCCATGTTGTGCTTGTTCTTCAGGCACAGAGCTTGAAAATAAGCATACGCATTTTTGTTATCTTAGTAATGCTGGCTGAGAAAAGCTGAGAAAGACTTACAGCCCCAGTGCCTCAGCACAGGATCTCAGCTGCCTCAGCCTGGCTTAGATTTTACATTTCTCTAAGAGTGAAATCTCTCTGCCCTACCATGTGTGCATAACTGTCAAGCTTTAGTCTGACGATATGTTAGAAGTTTTTAAAAAATATCTGTCTCCACCGTGGTGTTTGGAGAAGACCGTTTAAAGGAAAACATCAGATGATAAATTCTTCTCTCTGTTCAGTGAGTGCAAATGCACTAAAATCAACTGAGTTTTTTCAGACTTATAGGTCATTACGCTGGTTTTACCAAGGTGACTTACTCTATTAAAAAAGAATAATTAACCGACTCAAATTTACTATGTGCTATTTTTCCCGTCTTTTACTTCCTTCAGCTTCAAAAGGAGGTGTTTCACACCTGCCTGCAGCCACTTTGACTTCCAGATCTGGTGACCAAACATTTCAACTTGAAAAAGAAAACCAAAAATTATACATGTGTATCTTAATCAAAAGAATTTCTTATTGAAATTTCTTAAATTGTGTGGCAAATTGGACTTTGATCTTGATGTCAGTATAGATCAGAAAAATACATGTAAGGACACACTTCTCAAAATTTAGGAAAAATTCTGATAAAAACTGATTGGAATTGCAGTTTTTATTCCCAGAAGAATTATTAAACCTGTGTAATTATTTTCATATCCCTGTGGGACTGAACTAAATTATGCAGAATGCACAGGAAAGGAAACAACTATATTACTTGGAAATTTTGAAATGTTTTGTTCTAAATACATTTAATGTCATTTTGTGTCTCCTGAACTGCTTCAAGAGAGTTATGGAAATTACAATTCAAGGGACATGTGAGAGGACTGGGGAGATCAAAGATAGAGGCTATTTCCACAGGAAGGGAGGATACATGGACAGAAGAGGCAATGAGAGGCATGTGGTACAAGTTTAAAAAACCGTGCTTGGCACAGTAGCTAGGGAACCATTATTCACTATTTCTCAATTAAATGACTGGAAGACAACCAACACCAATTTAAAATAAAAGTTCTGAAATGAATCAAGTAAACCCTTTCATCTCACTATGCATGATTAAATTGAAGCTTTCATTGCTACTGTAAATTCTGAAGGCCAAAAGTATAGATGGGTTTAAACAGATTCATTTGAAGAAGAATAAAGTTGATATTACAGTATTTTAGATGCAAACTGTAGCTCAGGAAGTCATAGAAATGGTGCATTTTGGGGAACTGGGACAACATGTCAGAAGAAGCAAGTAATTTCTAATTTTCTTGTACCTTCTTACCTCTTCTACTGACCACTGCCAAAGCCCAAGTGTATATGAAGTTAACATTTTATCTTCCCCAGTATAATTTTTCTTTTGTTCTTATAAAATATTTAACACTTCCAGTAAGCTGGGCTCTCTCGTTACTCTGTTTATCCAGTTGGGTACCATTCATAGGTTTAATTCTGTAGTTCACTTTTCAGGTTTAACTGGAGGGAAGATATTGAAGCATTTGGGAGATACATCAGACAAGGAAAGCTGTCTCAAAGGGTAATGCTCCACTCCACATCCCATGAGACAATAAGGGAAGCTCAAGTGGTTCCTGAAAGTGACTCTAAACAAAATACTACTTTTCTAAAAAATGAACTGCTTGGCTTGGATTTGACATAAGATTACGTTTAAAACTGACAAATTTGTTTTTAATTAAAAAAAAAAAATACAGCTTTTGTTACAGATAATCTTATATAAAGATTGGGGTTTCCATTTCCCAAATTGTGCTGCTTGAGTTCGTTTATTGACTATTGCAGATGGCAACAGAGCTGTTGGGACAGATCACACAGGTCCACTGAAACATAATACTTGGCGTAGAGAAACAGGATTGTCCTTTCACACTATTCCCTGGTCAGAGGAGGTGGAGAAATGCCAGTCTGAATTCCATTAGCTTGGATTCAGCAATGCCTTTGAGTAAGAGTCAGCAAAGCTTGTTTTAAGTTAATGATGGTGCTACACACGGTCCTCATGGAGAACATGTGCAAGGGATCACGTTCCCCTTTTACGCATATGTCAGCCCCTGAGAAAAGAAGAATGAGATGAATAAAACCACTTCACCAAGATTATTTCTGAGATTTTTTAAATGAGTCATCCAAGTTTCATATCTTTCATAATTTAAATGATCTATATAATTGTGTTTTTCCTTCTGCAAATAAAAACATATGCAAGTGAATGAAGGAAAGGAAAATAATATTTTTGTGAGCAAGTGGTGGTCACAAAAGAACTATTGTGTAACTTGATATTGCACTTTTTTCTCTTTATTTGTCCTCACTAGGAAGAATTCATATTGTCAAGTGAAAAGACACTGCCGTTACTAATCATCTTAAGAAATACTGCTGCTTTTTGAAAAGTGAAAAGCAGCATTTGGGCTAAATTCTAACTCTGCATTGTAAAGCAGTGTTAGTCACAAGTATATTTATTCAGTATTCTTCTTCTCTAGCTATTTTTACAGTAGGAAGAGAAAGACAATTTTATACAAAACCACAGAGAGGTAAGTAATTTTTTTTCTTCTTTTATTATTATTATTATTGTCATTGTTTTGATTAATATTTTCACTTAAGAAATAAAGAAATTCTCTGCTGGGTGAGACTGGTGGCTTAGCTTCCAGGAGTGCTATAGGGAAGGACACGTGAGCTTTTGCACTTCCAGCAGTCCAGCCCCCTCGGCCCCTGGACATCCAGAATTGTAGTACTATCTAGTTTAGGACTAGGCAGGCATGTACACCTTTTTAGTCTATTTGATGACCTGTTGACCACGAGTTTATCTAACCCTTAACCTGCTGATACCTCTAGACAGGAAATTGGAAATATCAATATCTAATGTGAAAGAGTGTATTCTTACCATGTTTAAATCAATGTTTTACAATGCAAAGGAAATTTTTTATTAAAATACACCGTTTAGTCTGTTTTATGGGATCACAGAATTTGACCAAATAGCTCTTGGTTTCCACATAAGATTTAAACCAACTAGCATAATTTGTGATATTCAAATAGACAGATTTACAATTTGTTTTAAGATATAACATACAAAGCCATGAGTTTAATCATCTCAATAATGCCAAGTACAATAAAACAAACTGAAAATTAAATGCTCATAAGTTTAACTGAAGAGAGTTGAAGTACTTAGCACCTTGCTATATTCTAAGTGAACTGCTTATGCACTATCATATGGTCAAGAACTCTGACACACAAGTGAAGAGAAATGTTCTTAACGAGGTCAAGCAAATTATTTAAGAGTTTGATTTGCATAAGGACTCAGTCTCAAGTATAGATTAGAAGAATGAATACAAATTGCAATTCCTTTTGACAGATGCCATTGTTCCTAAAATTAGTCTCTATGTATTATATTTGGGCTACCTGCTAAAACTGCCTTATTCTTATAGGCAGAGAAGGAGCTAGAAACTTGGTGCCTCAAGGGTAGGTAAAGCATGTTAATTCATGAAACGCTTCAGCAGCCTCACAATGTTCCCAGTGTGCCTTGCTTGTGAATCCGTATTGCAAAACTACAGTAATTGTATTGCATGGGGGTAGTTTTGCCTAGTTTTTAAAAAAAGGATGCTAAAGCATCGAAGGCATCTTGCTTCAGGTACCACAGCTACAGAGAATCCTTAAGGCCAAGTGATCTGGACTAGTATTTATCCCTGCATAAGGATATGACGTCTATCTTGATTTTCACTGAATACAGAATTTTAGAAAATCATTTGACAGGACATTAGACAAGAATTGCTCTACTCAGGCATCTCAGCCTGTGATTCTGAGTAGCACAGAAGTGTCAAACTGCATTTGATTTCAGTTTCTGTTATTCATGTATGGTTTTGACAACGAAGGCATTATTCAAGTGTTCAGATTTGTTCAAGATTTGCTTAATTAGGCAACTCGTCACTTTACAAAAATTATGTCCTGTCAACAACAGCAATGACAGCAAGAAGTATGGGATATCTGTTGAAAGAGATGCATATTTTATGTTTAAACATAATGTGATATACTTAGAGCCTGTGGTAATTATTGTTTTGCTTTTTTTCAGGGAAGTTAACTGAGAGCACTCATTGTACCTTGAGAGCCTTGCAGCCTCTAGGTAAGTCATTCGAACAGTTTGGAACTGGAATTGTTCTTGAGTCTTGCCTGGCATAAGAGGATTTTGGGAGAAAGGTTTCTCATTGATGATACTCAGAGGAAACAGCTGCTCAGAAAGGACGAGGCAGCTTCTACTTTATCAAAGAAACCTTTGAAAGCGATGACTAACAGTACTGAAAACTTACATTTGGAAATGCATACACAACAAAGTTGCAAGTTGTTTTTACATTGAATGGAAGATTTTTTGCAACACTTAATGTGTCACCTATTGCTACAAGTCCTTCTCATTTTAGCAGCATTAATTCAGCAAGACTGAAGTACATAGCTCAGATACTGTGTAGCTAAACTAATACAGTAAATTCCTGGGAGACCAGTATCCCACAACCTGACACTAGCTAATCCTATGCTTTGAGGGAAACATCCTTTTCATTTTTTACCCAAAATTTTCCATAGCAAGATGAATCCAATTTACAGGTATAGCAAAAAATGCCACTGTTAAGAAATTACGCTTGTAAAGGCTGAGTAGAACTCTGCTTTCCAATTAAAACAAATTGTTTTCATTTTGAATAGCATATTTTTTGATAGTAAGGAAATAGATCAATAGAATACAAGCAAAATGCTTCAAAGAATCTTAGGTATTCTTTATGTGGGAAATAAAACATTCTTATGTAAAAATCCTTATTCCTGAGTTAAGGCATTACCAAAACTGAGTAGTGTAAGTTATACTTGGTACTGAAGCAGAAGAGATCAGTAGAAATTGTGGCGCTTGAAAATGGTTTAACATTCAGTCATTCTTAAAAATATATTTTCTTTTTTTTTTAAAGACATTATATAGAACCAGCCAATTCCTCTCACTGGAAACTCCTGGGTTCTCTGCAGCTTTTGTTGAAAGCAGTCTCTTACTTGACTTTACTAACTTAAGTTACAAAATTTTGCTATGTACAGATTTTCATAAGCATTGTAGTGTTGCAGTTCATTTAAAAAAAAAAAAAAAGAAGACAATATCTGTGTTCCTTACATCTGAAAGTATCCAATGCTTTTACCCACAAAGTATCTTCAAAGCAAATGATATTGATTTTGTCCATGGCATTGCACATGCTGAGATATGTGGTATCCTGAACTGTGTGGGCTGGGAAGGAAAAAACATGTGGAAAGACTACCTTTCATGCTTAATGCCCAATAAATGTTAGTGCATTAAATAATTACTTCTTGTCCAGTTTCATTACTCATTCTGCTCTCTGCATCATATTTCACTGATCTCTCATAAGCTAGAAGTGTACTTTGGTTTGCTATCAAGGTTTTTAACTTTCTGCTGGATGTTTTCTGCTACATTCTGGAAAAAAACATCCAACCTCAAACATAAGTCTTGTCATTTTGTCCCCAAGTTGAGCACAGGTCAGTGGCATACATTTCTACAGCCTTGAAAGATGCTGTAGGTAATTCCTTAAACAAAAACAAACATAAGCGGAGGCCGTATTTGCACAGATAGCTATAAAGCCAAACAAATAAACCCCCATTTCATTACGGAATACAGTGCAATAAGTACATTCAGCCTCTGAAAAGAAACACATTTCTTCTGGTATTTCAGCCCTACAACATATTGAAAAATCCCTGTGGCCAAATAAACTAAGATGAAAAAATCCAATCTAATGAGAAGCAGGATATTATCCTGTTCGTCACTTTTATGGTGTCACATGCCTTCTGATTTTAAAGCTGGATCATATAGCTCTTTTGTCACCCAATAAGTAAGTAAACACTGAATCTCCCCTCTTCCTGTCCCTGCTCCTTTCTCTCTGACCCTCAGAGGAACAGTGTAAAGAGCAAAAGAAAGGGAAAAAAGATGACTTACATGTGCTAGGATTTAGCTTCTGGCGAGAGACATTGTAAGGAATTCATTTCCTGGCACGTAATTTACATGTCCAGTCCTCCCTCCCACTCCTTTTCTTTCTCCCACCCTTCCCCCCTGTTCCCTCTCCAAGCTGTCCTCTCACTCTGCAGTGCTTGCTGCAACTTCCTTCCGTATGTTTGCTTTCTATTTTCATATCCATGGGAAAGGAATCTGCTCTAGCACAAGGCTGCTATCCTGCCTGTGCCCATGCCGGCCATCACTGCCACCTTCAGCTTAGGCCATAGGTATTTGGACTCCATTAAGTGATAGTTAAGCCATCCAGCAAATCACAGTCATTAAATTTTAGCTGAGTCAGCTGGAGAAATTTCCTCTTCTCTTTGAGGTTTTTACTTTCTGCTAGCAAGCTCCAGACAATTTTCAATTTTAAATATTTAATATAAATCCTGGTTTAGGGTTTTATTTTTGGGGAAAAGAGTTATGTCCCTCTTGCTCATTAAAGGGCGCTCTGTTGTGTATCTTTGATGCTTCTTTGGGCAGCTCTGCTTTGATCCTCTTAGAAACAGGCTCATTACAACATCCACCTCGCGAGTAACACTTCAAAGCTTTGCAAAGGACAAAGGGAGGAATTTAGAAACAGAGCCAAGTGGCTCTCAAGTATCTTGACTAAATTAACTTTGAATTAAGTGTAACTGGCCCAGTTGCAATTTTGAGATGAGGAAACAAAGCAGTAACTCTATATGCTTCTTTCATGCATTTTATATCAAATTAATAAATACGCTTGAAATCTTCTAGGACTCTCTGCCACAGCATCTGCTAAACAAAGCAGATACCACAGATGTCGTATCAAAGTTAGCAGTTGCTCTGGAGATGTTAAAAAGGCATATTGACGTTGTCAATTGACTTGATTAATTTTGTTCAGAATGATAGAGCCAATATTAATCAACCAGTGAGATTAACAGAGGAAATAGGCAGTTCTCAAAACAATTATCTCCAGAACCAACAGTAACCACGTTCATCTTCAACACTTTCAGATGTGTCCTTTCTGTAATGATTAATATTATTGGTCATTCTCCAGCCTAAATCTATTACTTCTGACATGTTTGACTTAGTACTTCAGTCGGGAAGTCATTAGCGTTACAATATACTATGTTCACTATGTGCTTTCAGCACAAATTGCAGTGCAGTGCTATTAACACAAGCTTCTTAAGCAGTCGTGTCCCAGTGAAGCTACAATGGCAATTAGAGAGCTCAGCCATACCCTGAGTGTCACAGTCATGCTGCCTAGCAGGAGTGGGCAAACCAGTCTAGCCCTGGTGGATGACTGTGAGCTTAGACTCTCAGCTTATATTGCCATAATCCTTGCCATGAGAAGGGTTTTTGCTTTTGAAATATCAGATGACCCTGGTTTAGGTGGTAATGATTCCTGACATAAACCCTTTGCATTTGCTGTAAGTCAAATTCAGGTGCCATTCACTACAGACTTTGAAAATCTACATGTTGGTCTCTCTCAAAGACAGCAAAAAGACAAGTTCGCTTGAAAGTTATGATTTTATTATTTATTCTATTTATTCTGCCTTTTGAATCCTTTATCAGAAGGTTTTTCTGAACAAATGAGAGCACCATTTTCTGAGATACCACTAAAATAGTCTAATCCTGTCAATACTTTGTTAGTCTTGAGACATTATTAATTTAGAAAACTCTCCTTTAACTAACAGGTGTTTTACAGTACTCAGTGCTACAATGCAAGTTGTGCTTCTGCTTTGAAAGTGTAGTAAGAGCATAACAAACAGAAAAAAATCACCAGAAAGCCTGCACCTCTTAGGTTCAAGGATGAAGGATGCAGATGACAGCCATTTATCAGACCATGTTCATTATATGTTTTATTGCTCCAGAAGAACTGTCATGGTACCTTGCTCACACATATTTCTACTCTATCTTCCTAGCGATCCTTAAAATGTACTTATGTGCCTCCCTGAACCATTAATTTCCTTCTTGCAGAGAGTTATCAGTGAATATAATCAATGAACTATGATTTTACTAGGGAAAAAAAGAGATAGTGCTTTATAAACTTTTGATAATATACAAAATTTCTTTGACAACAAAATCAGATTTTACACACATTTGGTCTGCCCACATGTATTCCTTTATGAGGTATGAATTCAGTGCTAATATAATTTCGAGCTCTTTGTCTTGATTCAACAGGACTCCCAGGAGTCTTCTGGGAAAACAGAGAAAGGAAACACAACTTGGATAGGTCTCTGACATGGATGAATTTTAGGTAGAATGTTTGAGGATCAACAATGAAGCTGGTAATTGACTTATTCACTCCACTTATTGAGGAATCTACTTCCCAGCCACTCCAGCCCGTATCAACCTACCCAAATGAAAGATACAGTGACCACCTGCTTCAATTTTTTTGTGAATGATTTGTTCTCTGCTGTTAAATTGTTAAATTGGACATTAAGTATCACTTTCATTTCCCTGTCAATATGTCCTGGAGCTGAAGCATTCTCCTGGAGGTTCCTGTGGGCTAGAGATAGAGAGTTGCTGCTGTTTTGGACCCTGGAGAGTTACATGCTGTCCTGGACATGGAGCCTCAGCATGATACTCTACTCTTCTTCTCTATTTTTCTCTTTAATATAAGCCATGTTCAAGGCGGCCTAATTTCTGATTGATCAAAGCCTTCCATCCAGAAGGCCACTTAACCTTTTCACTTCAGTGACAAGTCTGGAGAATTCACTTGGCACAGACAGAACCCAGGCTGGAGGTTAGGAGTATAAGAGTGCAGATACCTGCAGCGTGACTCACGTCTTCATATATGTGTAATTTACGACTTTGCATGCTGGGTAAGCAAGAAATCCTAGATTTGTCCATGTCAGGTTTGCTTTGAACATTGATACCTGCCCTGTCTGGAACATAAGGTATAAAGAGATTAATGTTTTGCAATACAGCAGAAATGAGTACCGCATGCTGCATGAACTCTTGGATCAAATCTTCCTTTCAGGAGAGTGGTCTTTAGGTAGAGTAGCACTTCACTGTTTCTACTGAACCTGATCTCTGAAGCAATTTCCCAAAGTAAAGATCAGGTTATACTACAGTTTCCTAAAATTTTCCCACTTTTATTCTCTCACTAGGCACAGAGGTTTTGGGCACTGACAGCAAATCCCAACAGCAGTATTTTCTCCACCAGAATATCAGTGACAGAGCCAAACGGTGACAAATAGAGTCCTTTCATAGATGCAGTCATTCCTCACTATTTCATTCCCATTTCTGTTGGCATGGGGATGCTGTCAACATTGTGATTTTGAAATAGCAGGGCACTAGCACAGTGGTTGTTATGACCTTCTTTTATGTAGAGAGGTATTTATTTCCCTGACTGTGCTAAGAAAAGCTGGAAATCTTGAGATATTCTGAAATATTGTTCCACTCGTGAACCGACCTTTGCCATTTCTGTCTCTAAACTTATGGTGTATCTATTGACAAGAAACTCAGAAGTGTTTGAACAGAATGCTTGCTGACTGACAACTTGCCTTGAGGAAATAAACTTCTGTAACCAAGCTCCTGGAAAAAGCTCTTTTAGGGCAATTAGAGGTTTACTGTCCTGATGTTGTGCACACTCTACTGAGGGTGATTCTTAGTTATATCCTGCTCTAAATTTCTCACCTTTTTTTAACACAGTTGATCTTTAGGCAATGAAATATTGGTTTCTATTCACATCCGAGGAGTTCTCAGTTCTTTCCCCCAAAGTAGATCCTAATCCATAATTCAGTTTCCTTTTAATATCTGCTTCAGGCACATCTTCATGGAGAAATAGACTGAATTTTACACGGTTGTTAGCATACCCAATGGAACATCCATGCCCAGTATATGAGGAAACCCAAATTTTACTGATCATTTTAGCTGGCCCATAATATTTAACAGCTCGCTGCCATGTTCAAGCGAATAAGATTTTCCTTGGAAATACTAGGGCTCGTATTTCACTATCTATTCCATTCTCCTACTTCTCTATTTCACTGTCAGCTGAAGAAGATCCTAATAGAACAAATCATACTGTGTTTTAAAACCTGCTTACTAGAAATCCCAGTTTAGTTCTTGCACAATTTATTCTATCCTATTTTGAGCTCTGTATCAGCCTCTGTAACAGATATAAAAACAGCCAGTAGTGGCTTATATAGCATTATTCACAAATCCCTTGATTTGGTCGGAATCTAGATCACATATGAGTTTTTAAAAACTATTCTATTTGCAGCTGCTGTCCTTTGGACAACTTTTTCTCCCCTCTAGTCCCTCTTCTAAAGATGGGTGGTTTCTTCAGATGTAACTGCTTTACTTGTGAAGCACCCTTACCAGCACTATGAGTACATCTAACTCATCATGCAGTGTCCTGAAATGTCATCCTTCTACAACTTATATTTCTATTTTTAAAGCAACTTTATACTTCCTTATAAGGCAAAATCAAATCCTGACACACTTCTCAAAATTGTGACAAGGCTCTGAGAAACTGCTGCCTAACTACACTTTTCAGTTCATAGTAAGTTTCTCTCTCAAAATCTTAGGTTTATCAGCTTATGCAATTTTCAAAAGCTAAAAGGAATACATAGTGATAGGTATATATTAATGAACTCGGGCTGCTTTCTCATGGGAATCTTGTTTATCTATTTGTTTACTTTCTGAGTTAAAAAACCCCAAACTTGTTTTTATCAGGGAAGCTAAGAAATCAGAGGAAACTGTAAAAGACAAATAATGGAAAGGACTGACAAAATAGGACTGGAGGGAAAGGAATGTGCTAGGCTTTTTTCTGCTTTTAGTTACAGATACGCCATTTTACGCCAAAACTCAAGGGGAACTTCATTCCCTTCTTCCTTTATGGCAGAAATAAAACCCAATGACCTCAGTTCTTTTCCAAGAGAAAGGTTAAAAGATACTTTTTAAAAAATTTATATTTGATAAAATGCCATTTTAAAGGCCTCTAGATAAATAGATACTCTAAGCAAACTAACATTTCTTACATTGTGTGCAGGTTAGTTCCTAGATGGCCGAGATGGTCATTTCATCTGAACTGTTCTATTCTAAAATATCTTGAGAGTTGACACCATACAACAGTATCTAGGTGCTTGTGACTATAGACATCTGTAGCAGTAGTAGATACATTCATTTCTCATCCATACCTTTTACAATTTTCCATAGTAGAAAAGCTTTTTGCTTCTCTTAATCACACATGTTTAACAGAAAAAGGCTCTATTTTAAACACAACTTGTAATTTTGGGAAAAAAACCCCATATCTTAACACTTATTAGTTTAAAAAGAAGCATATTGAAATACCTATTTTTAATGACAACAGTCAAAATGAATTCTTTGGCAGGATGACAGTTTCCACTTCCAAATGAATTCTGAAATCTCTGTATGGATTTTTCTGAGGTATGTACTGAAATTATCAATCATATTTCCTAATTTATGGATCATTTGAAGATCTAAGGCAAATGAATGCAGACAGATCCATAATAATGGAATTTCAAAATTATATCTGCATCATGGGCTTGTCAGGATTATGTACACAGACTGAATGCATTATATTTAGCTGGCTATTTCCTCAATACAATAACACAGGTAAGCACCTCAAAGCTGATAGAAATGATGTATATAAATATAAAATCCTCTAGTAACTATAAATTAATTTTTGTCTATTAATTCACTATGTTCTTCTGTGTTCATGCAGCTTGGGATAGACAGTGAGCTGTTAATCTGCTAAAGTATGTGAAATGGGATCTCTTACATCATCTGGGATTAATGTGCCATTTACATGGTTGTTAAGTAATGGATGAGATAGTGAAGGCTGAGGACAGGGTACCTTTGGTGGCTGGTCCTGATGCTGCTTGTGAGACCTCTGGGTTCCTCTGACTGCTTTGGGGTCAGCAGAGCAATCAGTGTGCCAGGCACTAGACAAAAAGTCTGACAGCTTCTTTCTGCAAGATGAAAATGAGATGGTAGTATTCAGTGATTCAAAGAGATTAATGTGACCAAACCGAGACACTAAACTGCCCAGGCATAATTCACAAACCAGTATTACTCCAGGTAACATGAAAAAGTGCTCTGGCCCAGGGAGATCTAGTCTTGATGTACTGGCATCTGAATGAGTAAAGTACAATTAAGAGACGCATAATTTGTTTCCCACTCTGACCCCTCTTAAGTTATTGGACAGGGCTCATAGGAGAGTACGGAGGTTTAATGCCAAGGCTGATGAAAACGGACCCATTTCAGTTTACATGGGACTGGCAAGATGGATTTTAGAGAAACTGTTGCAGAAAAGCCACGTTTCAACTGATGAATGCTCTACAATTGATCTCTTGAAGACAGCAGATGGGAAACAGAGCAAAGCTTTTATAATACGGTGGAACGAATAGGGACATTTCCAAACCAAATAAATAAAAAGATGAAAGCATGACAAAGAGCACCTTTATAAAAATGAGTAACAAAGGGCTATGGACTCAGCCACTACAACAAACCTTTCTTGTTCTATTTTTTTGCAATCACCAGCACTGTTACAAGCCATAAGCCAAGGGTACCTCACTAAATGCAAATTTGACTGAGCTACACACTCACTGCAAGTACACTGGTAGAATGAGACATAAGGGGTTTTTATCAGTGTAATGAAAGTATGAGGTAAATACACTGGGTTTGAGGTACTGATATATCTCTTTTTCTAACATTATATGGAAACTAAATTGGTCTCATCGGTATTAAAAGTGCGATTTAGAGTCGCCTATGAAGTGCATGGATTCTACAACCTTCAGTCTCAAAACCATACAAATTATCCATGCTGAAGGCTGGTCACAAGCTAATATGCTCTGCCTACAATTTCTGGACTGAAACTGTTGCTGAGGGAACAGATACATCTTTTTCTATCTGTATAAATCTGATGCAAAGTAATTATATAGGAGTTTATGTCAGATTAGCTAAATTGGTTCACAATTTAAATCAATGCAAGATGTTAGAAGTGGTCCTAGGTTCCAGATACAAAAGTGTCTTACAGTGCTTACTAATGGCTATGGAAGAACTGCCTAGATATGGAAGGCCACTATACTTAAAAATGACCATTGTGAATTAAATGTGGTGAAACTGCTCAAAAATGCTGTCTGTAATTTGCTAAGCCTCATTTGTACAAGGATAATAATATTTTTTTTTTGGAACTGCTTTGGAAGTGGTACCCTGCTACTTCTACACTCTCTGTTTTCTTTTTTTCTTTTGTTTTGTTCCTTTCCTCCTAAAAAGCAGGATTTTAATTACAGTTTCTGTCTGGAATTACTTGTCCTTTAGACAAAATGGTGTTTTCTTTCTCTCCTTAGCAGGTACAGCTGCAAACACTGAACTGAAGTGCTTTCTAGGCAAGATCACAGCACGCGGATGGTATGAGCTGGTCATTTGCAGGTAGATATTAGCTGGCAATACCTGATGTGGTTTAGAAGAGTCAGGTATGAAATAATTTGCAAGCTAACAACTTCCCTGTGTACTTAAATGTCTCACGGATATTTTCTTTCTTTCAGAGCTATTTTTCTGCCCACCTTGTGTAGCTGCATTTGTAAGATGCCATGTAAAGCTCCATTCCTCTCCAATTTGAACACGGGATCAGCCCTGCACTAACCATGGCCACAGAGCTCCCAGGCAGCTCACAGACAGGCTGAACTCTGGCTCTTTTAGAGCCCAGTCAGACAGCACTCACATGGGCCTGCAAAACTCTGTATAGGATTTAACCTTCATTATGTCAAAGGGGCCTTTGAATATTCATTTCTTTTCAGAAATAATGGCACTGAAAGTTCCCAGCGTTGGCTCTGTGGTAACATTTTGCTCCCACTAGTCTCACCTATAAAGTTGAAGGTCAGGATTGAGTGGATGACTTGATGGTAGCACAATGTAATGTCTACTGGCCTACTTTTACCCTTACAAGGAGCTAGAACCCTCTATTCACATTTTATATTCATTTATGCCTATTTGCTAAATAATTCTTTTCTTCTTCATCTTTCTATACCCTGACGCCTTAATCTTGCTGACATCTTACAATTGTTAATGAGAAACAGCTCCCTGTCTTTGCGATGCTCACTTCCCATCTCTTAACACCGAGGCATCAGATGATAGTTCACTTTGCAAGACTTGAAAATGTTGTGTTGTACTCCTCTTTTGAAGAATACATTTATATTAACAGAGCTCAAACCAGGAGCAATAATGACAGCCTGATAAACGTGATTACTAGCTGAGACACAAGTACAGTCACTCTCTTGAATACATCACCCAGGTATTATTTTCAGCTCCAGACCTGAAAGCAATTTCCATATTCTACAGACAAAAACATGACACCTATCTCTAGGAGAAGCAGAACCAATCTAATATCTGTGGAAATACAATGCATCTTCTAAATGACACTGTTTCAGGGATATCTATAAACTCTCTGTCAGGAGGGTATTTCATTAATTCCAGTTCCTTTAAAGTCCATCATCTACTTAAGACATGGAAAAGCTTTTAATGAACAAGATCTTTGGCTCTCAAGAGACAAGATGTTTTGAGAAAACAAACAATTCAACTGTTAAGCTAGTGCTCAAGACCTAGTGCACTAAATTTGAAGGGAAAAACAAAGCCAACTCAAACCAGCAAGGGGTTGAATTTGCTTTCGGTACATCTTAAAAAAATCTGAATAAGAAAATCCAGGTGACTAAATAAAACATAAACTATCTATTATGCTAATAAGGTGACAGAAAGAATTAGTAGTGGGTAGGTTGCACTCACAGCACTCTGAGAAGAGGCAACAGTGCAAGTCTTGGTTTCTCTTGGCGTGCTGAAGTTGTGACAGGAGTATGAGGAGAATTATTGAGCCACTGCTGAGCTGAAAAGATACTACCTGTACACCATGTACACCTTGTCTTTTCATGCCAGGTTGACTGCTCTATGGCTGAAATATAGAATGTATTGTTAAAAGAAATCCTAGCTCTATATGGGAAAAGAGAACTACTATTTTTATTTGAGCAGGGAAGGCTGTTGGCTGATGTTAGTGTGCCTTATGCAACAAAGATCGCCTGCTTCTTCCAAATAAGAATCATGCCCAGTGTTATCTGTTCTAGGGTAATATCCCGGTTGGGAATCTAGCAACCTCTCCATGCATACCACTTTTTAAGTCTTGTTGGAGCTTTGACTGCTGTCTTGGTTTGAAAGACAGGTATCTGCTAAGGAAGGCAGGAGCCTCCCCTTCCCTCCGAATTATTCTAACTTTGAAATTAAGGGGCTTTCAGGCAGAGCTATGGGAAAAGGAATAACAGTTCTTTACTAGTATGTATAACAAGGCAAACAAACGACAACAACAGCAGCAACAACAGACAGAACCAGACACCCAGTGACAGCCTTCTCTCAGCCGCAGGCCCTTTCCCCTTTGGTGCAGTTACGCTCACAGCCGGCAGGGGCGCTGGTGGCTCCCGGCCGGGCAGGGCGGGTGCGATGATTGCCCCGTGCCTGCAGGGGGCGCTGTGGCGCGAGTCCGGCCGTCTCTCTCCATACGGTAATGGCTGCTCAGCCATTACCCAGAAGGGATGGAGAAGGGGTTCCTTCACAAACCTCCAGGTGCAGCTGATCCCAGTGCTCCTCTAGATAGCAAAAGGAGCTGCTGCAGGAACATCTGAAGCAGCAAGCTGGAACAGCAGGGAGGAGCAAAATCCCAGAGTGGTAAATGAGATGTATCAGAAACTCTGCAGCTGTAGCAGGAGCTAGTCTCGGCAGGCAGAGGTTGCGTGGCTACAGTGTAGCAAAAAACTTCGGAGCAGTGGCAGAGACACGGCAGGGGCTGGGCAGTGGCAGCCCGGCTCCCAAACATGGCAGGGAGGGCCTCCCTCAGAGTGGGAAGAGGCGCAGGGTCCTGGGGTTTCCCCTGAGGCGCCAGAGCAGATGGTGAAGGTCCTTCTTTTTTTGCTGAGGTAGGGTGTTAGGTCCCAGTTCAATGGCTGCTCTCATGAGCAAAGGCTCATCCATGGCAGGAAAAACAGGACAGGGCTGAAGGGCTGGGCTCTGGTGACAGCAGCGAATCCACACCGCCCCCCGCCCCCGGTAAGCAGCAGCTTGACTGTCCTCCTCCGAAGCCGACAATGAGAGAGCTAGGAGTTGCACCGAGCCCCTTCCCCCAGCCCACATCTCGCGGTATCTCTGCCCTTCCCGAGAGAATGTCCCTCAGCTAGGCTAGTAAAGCCAGCTGCACTCCTCCCCCTTCTCTGTGGTTAATTCTTTTGCCTCTCTTAAGTACCGGTTGTTATTGTTTCTTAGCAACAAAATGGGAGAAAATTCACTAAGAGAAAGAAAAGAAAAAGGAAAAATCCTAAGCCCCATCATATGCCAAGTCTGCATCTTTGTAATACCAGCACCTATGGCAAACAGTAAATCTGTCCAGACTCGGGCTCTGCACCTGTGACACAACTCCTTGGTCTCCTCTGATCTCATGGCCTGACAAAAGTAAGCCAGACCAGTCAAAACTTCTTTAGATGGTTGCTTCTCAGGTTTGGATGGGAATGCTAATATTTTAATTCATTCTTTTTCAGAGATCAATGGGAAAGGCTTTCCTTCTGACAACTGTTCTATAAATTTTTTCTGAATCTAATAAATTTATTTCACTGTCTCTTCTCGGTCAGTTTTACAATGGTGACAAACTTTCCCTGGCATATTGTTTTCACTTATTTTGTCCATAGTATAATCATACTGTCTGGAAATACACACTGTGATTAGAAGTTTTATCACCTAGTTGTCTGATTACAATTTGGCAATCCCTTCTAATTTTAGCATGTTAGCTCTGCTATTCTAACAAGTATTCCATGCAATGTTATGTTTATCTGCAAGTTGAGGAGGGGGGGTGATGGTGGAGACATGGACCTCCACCATGGGCCCAGTAATACAGGTGTTAGATTAATTAAGATGGAAAAATAGAGCATTAGAATAAAATGCTGAATAGCAAAAGGCATGAAACTTCTTATACTGTCTGATGGTTTGAGCCGAGGCTTCTGCAGTGATTTTCTGTGTGCGGCTGTCCTAGTTCAAAGTAACAATATATTTTATGTGCCTTTGTCTATCTTATTCCCTACTGAGTTTCTCAATGTTTTTGAGAAACAAAACAATTAAAAATGATCTTTGATAACATGAATCTCTACTTGATCTCTTGTTCCAAACACAGTTTCTGAATACCCTGAGCTAACCTACCTTCATTTCTTCCTCAGCAATGGTACTTTTGAAGATCAAATGCTTCTATATAATACTTTTTTTTTCTCTGTGTGTGTGAGGGTATGTTTGTTTCTTCCAGGTTATTTAGATTATGAGTCATACAGTGTCCTGAAACAATGGGAACTGCACCAGATGTAGTAGAAGCTCTGCTGGACCACAGCAAGAAGTTCTTCAAGTACTCAAATCCATTGCAGAAATCCAGAGCTTACTTCAAAGCTGGACAGTGTATCACAATGACCGTCACAAGTCAATGCAGAGCTCATCACTGATAAAACTCATCTAACTTTATATTTGCTTGTACAAATTCGGATAACTTTAGTGACTCTGCAATATATGTAAAATAAAAGTCTTTGGTCAGGATGAAGCTAAATTGCTGGTGTGATAGTGTGGCTGACTTCAAAACAAATGCCCATTGAATATTTCATTCATTTAGCAAGAGATTACCCCAAACCTGGCCTAGAACACAATGATTTGTGACCTTCAAATTCGAGGAGAAGCCGTATCATAGATTAGAATTAATTCAAAGCCTCCTTAGGATTCTCTTTTGCTATTACCCATATACTATCTCAGTTCTTCTTCCCTCTGGCCACAAAGCATGTTAGTGAAGGAAAAATTTAGTTCCTGAAGCCATGCTGCCTTCAGCAATTTCAAATAGCTCTAAATTATGTGTAAGTATCTCATTTCTTAATTATGTTAATGTTACTGAGTGCATAGGTCTGCAGTACTCATTTAGGGTTTTATGAGTAAATATCAGCTCTAAATTACTCACCCTGTTTGAGCAGTAATCATTCGGACTCTCAAGCAAGTAGAAAAAATTCTTGTGTTCTTTTCTCCTCAATTAACTTGAATTTCTAAAGCCTTGCAAACTTCACTTACTTTTAATGGCCTGTCTGCTTCAGCTTTATCATAAAACTTCGGGCACTTCACCTTTGCATTCTTCAGGATGTGACCTTCAGCTTTCTCTGGAAGTACTAAGACAAGAATTAATTCTGCCTCTCCAACAATATCAAGTTTTCCTGTCACCAGCATCCTACTTGTGTTCCGTAATGGTTCTATTATTGTCTTTCTTGATAGTTTGCTTATCTCCATACATTCCGTTTATAATTTCCTTTATATATTGTATCCTGGTATAAAAAAATCCCTAAATGTATACATTTTTCAAGCTCTCCTTGATTCCTTGTTCATTATTTACACATCAATTTTTCAAAAAGATAATACTTGACCAGGTGAATATGAAATAAATATTAAAAAAAACCCAAACCAAGACCAAAAACTATACAAAAGTATTCTCGAAGAAAATACGCTGTGTAAAAAATAAACACCTCAGAACTTCTCCCTTATGCCACTTACCCCTTTTTCCTCTCTCTAGAATCATCCTTTAATCCTACTCTTACATTAACCTGAAATAAAAACTTCAAAAGTTGCTGTAATATGGGAAAGTGTCAGCTCTAATAGCACATCTGCTTGGGATATGGTAGTCTTTCTTCTTCTTCAGAGGAATCTAATCTAGTCTTTTATTAATAATACAAGTTATCTTCAGAAGGAGATGATGAGGAGACCTGAACTTCTCTGTTTTGAATTCAGTTCGGTAAAAAAGGTAAATTCCAGGATTGTGTCTGTCATCCAAATAATCAAAATCTCTGTTTCTCTACTTCTCTATAATATCATCTACAGCTGGATTTGCTTCCCGTCATCTTATATAAATTTTATGGATTTTATTCATGCATTAGTCCTATGGCCTGGACTGATTCATTTGAAGTTTTTGCTGTAATACACAGCAAAATTTGCATCAAATCTTGAGGAATCTTAGGGTTTTTCAGTTACTGAATGACAGATGAGCTGTCAGGCCTGGATGTATTTTTTTTTAAGGCATTAAGTGTCTAAATATTTAGCTGGGCTAGTATTTCAGTTGTGTCTAGGTGACTAACCATCCATTTTAGTGTACCTTCAAAGGTTCCTGCAGCAATTATTCAGATTATTGGACATTAAACATCTTTCCAAACCCTTGCCTTTCCAAGCTGGAATTTCAGAGTTTGCTAGGACATTTCCGAAATTTCTACTAATTCTCTTTGGTTTAGCCAAAGGAATATTATGGATATTATGGACCGATACATCTATATGAAAATTAATTACAGAAGTTTGTAACAAATACAATCCATCTTACTTTTAAAGTCTTCTTTAGGTTTATGCAGTGCTGTTTCTTAGGTCTCTCAGATGTTTTCCTTGCTCCTTTCCATGATGCCTTTACCCACACAATGACTGAGGTCTATACAGTGCTGATTTACATAGATGCATCTTTCCTTGGATTGCAATGGAGAGATCAGACTGAAACAGGATTTTGAAAGCTACTCTTTATGACCTGGAAACTGGATTTTGTTTGGTTTTCTTCATAAATTCCCATTGGGAAAGCTTTTTGAGAGCTGCAATTTAACTTCATTTGGTAAGCAAGTGAAATAAAAGCAAAACGTTTCAAATGTTTTGAGAAAAGGAGTAGAACAGAAGCAGATACTTCTTCTGTGGTCAAAATCTACTGGATGGTCTTAGTCTTTAGACAAGTTTTCATTTAAAGTTTTGTTGAGAGAAGCAGGTTCTAGTAAATATCTTAATCTAGGTGAAGCAGCATATTTTGCTAAAACTATGATTAGTTGAAAACATCCCAGACCACTTCAGCAGGAACACAGAAAATTATGCCATGTTGTTAGGCTGGTTGGCAGTCTGCTGACTGCAGAAGGCTTTTATATTGTTTAAGCATCTGCACAAGAAATGTGCCGTTGCTTTGAGCTCAAATCATCAGGAAAGCAAAGGAGGAAGCTGCAGCTTCTCATCAGGTCCTTTCTTCCCCAGTTCTGCCAGGTGGCTGTGTCTGTTCTGCTGCTTCCAGGAGTTTCTCTCTTTCTTGTACTTCTGGCTACTAATTGATGTCCCTGCAGCATTTTCCCCAGCTTCTGTTCCACTCTGTTCCTTGGTCTTCAACGTGGATCCTGGGACCCCTTCCTGCTTGTCACTTGAAGCATCCAGACAGCCCTGATCCAGGGAGTGCTGCATATTCCTCCTGTTTCCCTCACCCTAGGACTCTTTTCTTTCACAGAGCTTATTTGGAGATGTCCCACAGCTCAGGAAAGGCTCTGTTCTTTTCCACATCTTCTCTTGTTTTGAGCTCAGTCACTACTAATCCCCAGGACTGCACCTACCATTTCTTTCCAGCTGGCAAGTAATTTTTCTCTCTCTTCATCTTTTCATATTCCATTCCCAAAAGACACAGCTGGGTTTTGAAAGTGATAATTCAATCCACATGTCCAACCAAGGAAGGTAAACTAATAGCCAGTGCTCCTCAATCTGTTTTTGAAAATCACAGCACTTTGAGCTTTGAGTACCCTGAATATAGGCACAGTTTATCCCAGAAGTTTGCAGAAACCTGCTATTAGATGACCCAGTGGGACCAAGGTATCATTTCTTCCCAAAGCTGCAGAAACAAAATGTAGCACTTTCAACTGCAATGCCTAATTGTGAACATTAAATATTTTGACAGCTGGAGGAGAAAACGTGTCCTGGAAATGTCCAGGATTGTTATTCATAAAGTGATGCAATGGGTAGAAAATCTAGCTACTTTAGTACATAAAAAGGTGAAACCTTGCATTTCCTGACAGAACCTAAATAACATTTTCCTTTGGAAAGAAAAAAAGAAAAGTGAAAGAAATCCTTACTAGGTGGCAATTATTTATGATGAACTCTCTGATAATCTCTCCGTTAAGTTGATCTGAATAACACTCGAGCCAGAAAAGACCCTGACTTGAAAGATCTTTGAATGAAGCTCTCAACCGTATAGAAAGGATAGGATGAAATTTGCTTGAAAAAAATTACCCACTCTTTTTTGCTATTCCATTCTTAAGGAACATTCCTTACATACACACACAGACACACAGACACACATGCACACATCACTTTATGCTGGCACTGGCTGCTAGCACAAAGAGGTTGGTCTGTACAAGATCCTGCTTCCTCCTCCCCATTCCAATGAAAAAGGCAAATGAACAGGAGCACAAGCCAGTTTTTATCCAGAAACAATAATGGGAAAAGGGAGTTGTGCATTTGAGATACCTAGAAATAAATTTACTACCTTCAGCTAAGTAGGGTAAGTGAAACACAGCCCCACAAGAGAGAAGGTGTTTAAACTTTGAACATCTGATGCCATCCCTTGACTTACTTAACTGTGCTGCTTTGCTGAGTGGAAAATCTAGTTACTTGAATGTATAAGGAAAATGAAGACTTATATTTCATGACAGAATCTAAATAACATCTTATCTGTCCAAGTGAAAATCATGTCCATCACACTAGAATGGTTATGTACATCATCCTTCTAGTTTACATTGTTAGGGTGCTTTTACATCAAAGATGTCATTTTACCTTCCATCAGACATCCATGGATTTCTCGTGCAGCCTCTCTCTCCTCCCGCTCTGCCCTCACTGCTCTTTGTTTTACTACCAGGTACCATGAAATTGTAGCTACATTTTTTGAGCTGTTTTTCACAGGTTGGAGTAAAATATATTTATTACATGAGTAAATTTTTCATTGTAAAAGGTATTACTTCATTCAGAAAAGTGTCTGAACTTAGAGCAGCAAGTGTATTATTAGAAGCAAGGTTTCACTATAAAAGCTTTAAATGGTGTCTTAAAGCTTTTAAAATGCAGTGTGTTGTCTCTCTTGCTCTGTAAATCACTAGCCTGTTAGAGATCAAAACAATTATCCTTTAGAGAAAGGCTTCATTCTTTATAAACAAACTCATGAACCAAAGTTATATAAATAAGATGTTGTCTTGGTTTGAAAGACAGGTGTCTGCTAAGGCAGGCAGGAGCCTCCCTTGGAATGGAGACTATGAGCCCCCTCTCTGAATTGTTATAATTTTGATATATGACCCCCCTCTCTCTGAATTGTTATAATTTTGAAATTAAGGGGCTTTTAGGCAAAGAAATGAGAAAAGGAATAACAGTTCTTTACTAGTATGTATAACAAGGCAAACAAACGACAACAACAGCAGCAACAACAGACAGAACCAGAAACCCAGTGACAGCCTTCTCTCAGCCGCAGGCCCTTTCCCCTTTGGTGCAGTTACGCTCACAGCCGGCAGGGGCGCTGGTGGCTCCCGGCCGGGCAGGGCGGGTGCGATGATTGCCCCGTGCCTGCAGGGGGCGCTGTGGCGCAAGTCCAGCTGTCTTTTCCACGTGGACAATGACGGCGCAGCCAGGAGAAAGGGATGGAGAAGGGGTTTCCTTTATGAATCCTCAGGAGCAGTTGATCCCGGTGCCTGCTCTGGATAGCAAAAAGAGCTGTAGCAGGAACCTAGGAGAAGCAAGCCAGAACGGCAGGACCTCTGGGCAGGCAGAGAGTGAAAAGTGTAACATAAACCCGGAGCAAAGGTCAGAAATATGGCAGGGANTGCAGGGGGCGCTGTGGCGCAAGTCCAGCTGTCTTTTCCACGTGGACAATGACGGCGCAGCCAGGAGAAAGGGATGGAGAAGGGGTTTCCTTTATGAATCCTCAGGAGCAGTTGATCCCGGTGCCTGCTCTGGATAGCAAAAAGAGCTGTAGCAGGAACCTAGGAGAAGCAAGCCAGAACGGCAGGACCTCTGGGCAGGCAGAGAGTGAAAAGTGTAACATAAACCCGGAGCAAAGGTCAGAAATATGGCAGGGATTGGGCAGCAGCNTCACAGCGCTGAAGCAAAAAAAAAAAAAAACAAAAAAAAGAAGCAGGCAAAACCCACAGAAAAAGCAGGATCCCTGGTCAGAGATACTGGCTGCATGTGTCCAGTTGAATAGCCCTCGCTGGAAGAGAGGGTCTGCCACTCATCCCACCCCCAACTCCCTCTGGAAACACCGGCCTGGCTCCCAAACATCACGATAGTCCCAGAGCCAGGGAGGATGGGGGGTGGGGTGGTGACAGCTGCCACCCCTGGGCACAAAACAAAACAGCTCAAACCCCCAAAAATGGGATGGGATAATAAACCATCCCCAAGACAGATGTCTGCCCTGAGACTTAGGTGGCAAAATACGTCTTTGCTGTCAAACAAAGCAGAGATGCTAATATGGAGTCTATTGTTTTCCTGAGATGCTCATGGATAATAGCTTTTTGCTTACTGTGGCAAATTGAGGCTAGAGGATAATATATATTCTCAGTGTTCCTGACTCTTTATCCAGAAGAATCGTGAGTTAATGGCACATTACCCACCTGCAGTGGTGAAGAATATACAAGAAGGAAGAATTTCTCAGAGTCAATAAACCCCACTCTATTAATTCAAAATATCCTTGGCTTTTGTGTTTAACCTTGGGATAAGTACATCATTCCAATAATGGGATTAGAATATCATTATCTTTCTGTTTCTTATTCAAGTATTCGATTGATCATAACTTTATAGTAAAATTGCCACTGTCCCTGCAGAAATGTGTGTATGTACGCATAGGTTTCAAGGAACTTGGTGGTGAAATATAACTCCCAAAAGTAAGGTATATAGTATTATCAATATGCTTCTGTGATAACCTCTAATAAAATAGTAATAAATTAACCTCAAGCATGAAGCTTGGATCCTTGACTGTACAACAGCTTTGCCAGTCAGGAACACTGTGATTAGGATTTAAGTAGCTGCAATTTGTAACGAAGAATTCCAGATGCTTGTAGAAGTCCCTTTAAAACCCCAGAACAGGGATAAATGTAAATGTCTGACTCCTATGAGCATAAGCACATGAGTAGAAGGAACCCTTTCCTAAGCAAAACATTCAGCATTAATTTATATTTTCAGTCTTTTTTTTTCATCCGCTGGCGGCTTAATGCTGAAAGAAAGTTTTCCTTATCTGAGTTGATAGCTAACAGTCAAAGTTGTTCTCTTGTCTCTGTATCTTTCAGTGGCTGGGAAATTGATTTATAACAATACATGGATGCACTGAATTAGAAAAGACAGTTTCAGAGCAGTGACATGTTTTTCTTCCTACAGTGCACCCTCCACTGAGATCTGTCAAGCAGGCTGAAGGAGAGATGTGTGCTTGGAAGGGTTCTCCGGTGCACTCTCTCCTGTTCCTTCCCTTTCCACTTGTCCTTTTGCTCCTCTGATTGTGAACAGAGAACTGCTCTGCCAATCAGAGGGTGAAGGAGAAGGGGTGAAGGTCTTGCTTCATGGTTAAAAAGGATACAGCAGCTGGTGAGCTGAAATCCCAGCTCCTGAATAGAACTGAGCCCATCACTTTGGTGGCATGGACAGCTTTCACTGTTTTGCATCTTAGCAATTGAAGACCTTACCCAAATTTCACCCCAAAGCTGCTATAAAAGGCTGTGAAGACTTTGAAATTAGACACAAACTTGCTTTTACTTCTGAAATTTCTAGGAAGGATTGGGTGATTTTTTGTTAATACTTAGATGTCCGAAACTGCTGCTTCAAAGAGTGTTTCCTTGAAAAAATGGTCACGTGCATTTATAAATCTCACACTAGTTTTCCAGACTAAGAGATGCTCCCTTGAAAACTAGACTTTTTATATAAATTTTAATTATTTTATTTAATAATATTTCAGAGATGTTGCTTAAGCACACTAAACTGTGTATTCAATTTGATTTGCAAATCTAGGACAACATCCCTTTCTTACCCAGTTGTAGGAAAGAGACAGTTGCACCTATGTAGAAAGTATGTATGCAGCTATATAGAATAAGCACATCCTCTGCGGCTTTGGATATTAAACACATTCCAACCACTGAAACAATTTTTCCCAGCTCTTCCACTGTGTCCAGAATGCAAAAGGAAGTTTCTTCCATATTTTCATAAACTTTTAAATTCCATGAGCAGTGTACACCTTTCTAGCCTGAACTTTTTTTTGTTTTTGCTGAACAGAAAAGAAATAACAAGGAAAAATTTCCTGTAAGATGTCCCAATATGCATCTATCTGCAACAAGTTGAATCCAAACTGAATATAAACTGGCTGCTCCTTCCAGAAAGGCTTTATGGAATATAGCTCAGTGCGCAATAAAAGCACATTTGCAGTGGTGTATATACATATATATATATATACAAATACATATGCAGAAGTTTTGACAGAGACAAAATTTTTACATTCAGGATAGATTTTGTCACAGACATTCAACTGACTGGATGAATAAACTCAACCTGTCCACCTACAAATATAGGCACAAAAATGTCAAGGAAAATAGCCCTTGAATCCGATCTGCCATTGAGTTCACATCCTTCCATAATTGTTTTGTAACCCTATGCTGTTGCTGGGGACTGCTAGAAGACAATGATGGGATTTCTGGGGCAAATTTGGGGATAAACATTTGAAAGCAAAGATGTCAACTTCTTTTTTCCAATGACAAAATTGGAGTTCATTTAAAAAAAAAAAAAGAAAAATAGCTTTCTAAACAATTGGCTTCATTGTAACTTGCAAATGTAAGTATTACCAAAATTAATTTAAGTGTAATGCTGATTATATGTGTGTGTATGTGTATACATGTACTACATATCTACGAAAAGGGTAAAGAAGGATTATCTTCTTTCTAGCCAGTCTTAAAAATTGCAGAAGCAAAAAATTAGTGCAATTTACGTGACAAAGAGTGTGCGATGTTCAGAAATAACAGATAGATTCAGATAAGCACCTGTATCAGGAGTTTGCATTAGTAAAATTAAAATCATTGTAATTATCAGGCCCCTTGATATAATGGTTCTTATACAATGAAACAACGTATGTATTATTATTATTATTATTAACTATTATTAATTATTATTAATTATTATTACTACTACTGACATTTGGGTTTGCTTTCCACAATAACAAATATAATTCAGCATGAAATTTCACTGAGAAGTTGTGTCATAACACAGCTTTACACAAAGAGTTAAGATCATCCTTACTGATTTATTGGAGAAACTGCAACATAATGCAGCAACTTCAAATGCAATCAGTTCCAGCAAGGTAGTTTAAGTGCTACATTTTGTTCATATCTATTACATTTTAAAAAATTTTCTTATAAATTTTTTTTTCTTTCTTTTTTTTTTTTTCCTAGAATGTAAAAGAAAATCTTCAAATCCAGAAGTTCTCCACTCCCTGTATACTTTTCTCTGAGGAAATGATTGCTTTTTAATCTGCCATTCATCTCATCTACATAGGAGCAAAGTGGATTTTCAGGTCAGACACCTTTCTTTTGGATCAATAAGGAGTCATTGGAAAGGTGAGTTTCAAAATGATTGTAAAAATATATGTATGTGACTCCTGTGTAAATGAGTCCTTATATATGTATGAAATCGAGAGATGTCCAAATCTCTCTTCACCCCCAGAGCCCAACTGGGTTCTTGGCTGGGCTGTGCAAGTGAAGTCGTATTTTGTCAAGGAGATGTGCAGGGTGTTTTTATTTCACGCAGTTTATTCCTCGAGGTTAAATACATGCCTGTACATAGAAAAATTGGGTCATGTTCTATTAGGTTTTGCAAAAATAAAGGTAGGAGAAAAGTAGACTTTGTAAAAGGCCATGGAAGTGCCACTGCGAGGCTATGAGTACCTGGGCAGCACGAACTGTCGTGGGAGCTAGTTTTGAATAAAAATGATAATGTTTCTTGGAATTGACCTGGAGTATAAATGATAGATTTTTTACAAAACTGAAATGAAATGAAAGACAAGAATTTCTTTTTAAATTTTACAAGTAATCAATTATTATAATTGGGGTACAAAGATTGAGCTGGTATTTAAATAACAGGGTTTTCTCCAGTGGGTCAGTCCAAAGATGGACATCAGGCTAGCCAGGAAGGCTTCGGGCTGTTTGATGATTTTTCTTCTCTCAGCAGTATAATCTTTATAAAACAACTGCCCATTGCCAGGTTTAACCATTACATGTACTAAAGAAATAGGAACTGGCTACTGCTGCTAAGTATTCAATGTGTCTCATTTCTCCTGATCATTTGTACTTGTTCAGTTCAGTCAGATTTTGAGTAGTCTTGGCATTAAGGTTATTTCCACACTGTGGCATTTGTTTCTATTTGGATCTTAACTTGCTCTAATTAAAACTTGTGTCTGGATTTTCTATTGCTCTTAAATCCAGTGATTCAGGACTATTTTAATGATACATACTTTTTTAAAAGGCTGACTTATCAAGTCTGATTTTTTTTTTTAATGCCAATATGATTGTTATAACATTTTCTGAACAAAACTAAACTCCATACTAAAACATTTTAGCAACTGTATTTCTATCAATATCTTAACCTTATGACTTTACTCATCCTTTCTAAGGACCTGAAAAGTCTCCCACTGGAAAGACAGATTTTATTCATATGTATACATATATGCACGTACAGACACATCAAATGTAAGATGAACCTTGATGCATTCTACAAATAATTTGTATGCCATGGGCAGGCCCCTGTACAAGAAATATGACATTGTTCATATTAGATTGCACCTCCAAGTCATGTGGATTCTTCAATCTTTTGAAGAATTTCATACTGTTGACAAAATACGTTTAGACTGGATAAACTTTTCTTTCCCCTTCACCTTCCCCTTCCCTTTCCATTTCCTTTTCCCTTTCTCTTTGCTTTCCCACAAAACAAAGCTTTCAAACAAAATATTTTCTTGACCTTTGGGCTCTTCCTAAGTGTTTCACTGCTCAGTCTTGGTCTTTCCTGCATGAAACCTTTGTAACTTGGATGGGAGTTAATGAGCTCCACCTGTCCTGGCTCCCAGCATATGGGCCTCGTCATCAGCAGAACTGCCCTGCTCCTGTGTGCAAGGCCATGAAACTTGACATCCCTTCTCAGTACCTTTGTTATGTCTTGTGTGTTGTTTTGTTCCTACTCTGAGGACTATATTTGTCTGTCAACTGGCCCTGAAAAAGGAACTGAATTCAGAGCATGGCAAATTCCCTGTATAGCTGTTAAAGACACGACAGCACTGCAGTTGTCCATTCTCTCTTCACTTCCCATGAAACATGGTGCCAAAATCAAAGTTTTACACTTGATAAAATCCTACATGGAAATCACCTATTTTAACAAAGGATCTACTCCTGTTTCTACTAAAAAAATTAAAGGGAGAAAGCCCCAAGTGTGGCACCCACTTTGAATGAATGTAGTTCTGTTGGCACAGTCAAGAATGTACTTAATTTTAGAAAGATATATGTATGTGCATATATATGCATATCTACACACATATAAAGTACTTTATGACTCAGAAAACACGTCACAATGACCAGCAGAGCAGCAGCAAAAGCAATTCCTCTGATAAAATGAAAAATAACTTAAGGCATCTAGATCAAATAACAGTGATAATCAGGGAAAAAGGAAATTTTTTTTTCTTAAATCTCAAAGAAAAGACTGATGTATGTATTTTTCTTCGGGATTTTCCATTCAAGGTAGATGTCCATACCTAGTTTTGTAGGTATTCTCTACTACTGCTCATAGCATCTGTGTACTATAACAACCCTGTAAGTCACGTAACAGGCTGTCATTCACTGAAGTAGTTTAGCAAAAGAGATTGGTTAAGGGAATGGTCTGAATTTTTTGTACTTAAATGGATATGTGAAAATTCACACTGGATGGAAAGAAAAGTCTAATTAATTGTGAAAGATATACCTTCTTAGGGCCTCTTTACCCAGCACAAACAATGAAACAAACAAATGAATTTAATCCTATTTCTTTCTCAGTTTGATTAGTTACAGAAACAGGTATTTTAAGGATAATGTTCTGTGATTGATGGTAACTAAGTGCATCAGGCACCTCAGTATTAAGTTGATAAAGGTGAAAGAACTGACTCAACCATCAATTTTGGGAGCTATCTCAGATCACATCCACTTGCATTTATAGCACACAGCATTCAGAAGCAAGGTCCCATCTAGGAACAGACTTAGGACTGAGGGAAAACTTTAGGGCTGCATGTTTGCAGGCTTCAACACTTTTGTCAGTCCCTTGCTATTGTAATAAGTGGTAAGAATACTGAGAGAGCAATTTTACATAATAACACAGGGTCACCCATGTAGTAAGGTAGATGTACCAACTGGGAGCCTGAGAACTGAAAACTGCTATAAAGCAGTAGTTTCTCCAGTTTTCAACAAGAAGTAACTGATTAGGCGAATTTTTGTTAGGAAGAATGGGACAAAGATAACATAATAGGACTTCTCTGTTAGCAAAGTCAGGCTGGCTTTATTGGACTCATATGTAAATTTATTTTTATGTAATGTCTTAAGTTCAAGACTGATTTTTACTTTTTTTCCTCTTGGGGTAGTCATGATTCCTGCTTTAAATATGCAGTGTGGGCATTTGATTTGAAGTACACCAGGCTTTCATGATAAAATTATTCAATTTTGCAAATTGATTTTACAGTAGGCTAGTTGCCCTACAAAATTCTAATGATGAGATGTCAGAGAAGAGCTCTTTCCCTCTCCCTTCTCTCTCACTATTTATGTATACGTACAATGACAAACCTAACAACCTCCAGGACTCTCATCTCCTTGAAACTCATTTCGCATTTCTTCCATTGTGGAATATCTATTAAAAAAGGAAGTAATCCTTTTGCTGTTGTGTTTTTGGGGCACCATAAATTAAACCCAGTAACAGAGATCAGAGCCAGTAATTTTTGAAGGGAAATGTATCTGAGGTGTCCTTCTCAGTTCATCAATGTGTGAATCAGTAGACTATGGCTGTCCCTCAGTTGAGAACAGAGGTCAGACTGTTTGGTCTCTTTTTTGTGGTAGGGCTTACGTCGGTTCAGGGTTTCTTTCCTTTTTCATTTCTATAAAAAGATAAATTCTTTCAGGTGTGTTATTGCTGCTACAGTGCCAACACTTCTTTTGTCCTTCAAGGAAATGAATTAATTTATAAAAAAGGGAGATCTGTTCAGTTAAACTTGTTTATGGCAAAAGAGAAGTTGAATGTGGTCCACATCAGAAGGCATCCAGTGAAAGAGATTTTATCTCCTTCTTTTAATCCTGTAAAAAGGAGAGACCTGGCCTGCTCCCTGGTGACAGCAGAATTTGGCCCAGTAGCAGATATTTGGGGAGGTGGACTTTAGAGACATTCAAGTATTCAGACATTCTGTGAATATATACAATCCAGGGAAACCAGAAACACAGTAGCTCCTTCTGCGGCCTCCCGGTTTTTTATTTTACTCCATGTAACTGAAGAGATGGCCCTTTACATCCAAAGTCAGACCAAAGTCAAAGAATGGGACTCACTTCCAGTGAGGTCCCCTAATGGCACAAGGAACTCAAATCATCCCAAGCCATCAGGCACAAATGAACTGCAGTGAAGTTTAAGGAGTACCTCTGAGAATAATGTCTTTTCAAGTACTAGTTAGGAATTGGAGCCTTGCTGGATTACTACCAGATCAACTGTTTTTGTGCTTGAATGCTGCTTTACCTGAGAGGCTATCAGATCAGAACTTAGTTAAGAGGATATATAAACTATAACTTCCAAAGCTATACTCTTAAAATGTTGTTGGCTGCCGGTATGAGACATCTATAAGATCTAGGAGCTACCTTTAAACTTCATCAGGATTCAGTGATATGCACTTTGGCTGAAATTATAATTCATCGGTGCATGTAGATATCTGAGTCAACAGACTCCATCCAGTCTCGTGCTCAGATCAACGTAGACTTTGGAGTTTATCTTCATTAGTCATAAATGAAAGCTCGTGTTAAAGCCATCTTAGGAAAAGGTTCTTTGACATCTCTAAATGAGCCAATGTGATCCCTAGTGAAAAATAATAATTGCTTAAGATAAAGGTTTGCACAACTGAAAAAGAAAGCACCCAGGTTTACTTTTCAAACAGGCCCGGGGAAATACATGCTGATGGCTTATATATCATGTATGGCAGGTTGCACATTACTTAACTGGTTTAAAATCAGTGCAATTGTTTTGTCTAAAGTGATCATAAACCAAAGTTAACCCCCTCAAACTTGTCAAAAACACTGAGGTGTTCTAAAGATATGCTTGTACATTTATCACTTGGTTTTATAGCTTTTTAGAATTCAAGTGACAAATTGTGAGGGATTTTTATTGTTAACTATTGAACCATTTCTTTACTAAGGAACTAAAAAAATAATACTTAAACTATGTTATAGAAGATATAAAAATATGTTTAAAAAATCAGTGTTTAAACAACACAGTAGGGCTGGAAGAACAGCTCCTAGCAATAATACTAGTCTTTGTAGTGGAGCTTAACTGTGTAACACTTAATCCTGATAGTAATACAGCAAATCCACTTAGGCTCTACAATTTATTTTACCAATTTTCCCTTTTTATCTATTTATTGAACTTCTTTAATGGAAATTGTCCGTATGTCATACTGGGTGTGCTAGATTTTAAATTTTTTTTTCTTGTAGCTTCATTTTGTGATAGCAGTCTACAGAAGTACAAAACAGGAGACCAATATCTTAAAAACATGGATATCCTAAGGAAAAGCACCCATGAACAACAATTATAAATACTTGAAAACTGTAAAGGCAGGTTATTAAGATACATTTCAAGTTCTTTTTACTGCATTTATTTCTCTAAAATTTTATATATACATAAATACATAGAAATACAAATGTATATATATAACACAATTAATTTCAAGGAAAAGTCCACACAGCTTTATTTGGAAAGCAAGTACTTCAGTTTATGCTTAGTTCCAGTCACCACAGTATTACTCTTTATTGGTGTAGTGAATTTATGAAAAAGAAAAGCCAGCTGCCTTATTACATCATACTGAAGTGTTCCAAGATCTGACACAGATGTTTTGGACCATAGAATTGAGGAACAAAATGTGGGTGTACCCATATTTATACAGCCTGGTGAGAGAATGCATTCCAGTAAGTTAAGGTTATTTTGGAAAAGTCTTACATATTTATTTTAATTGATGTCTGATTGAAACAAAAATCTTTCTGATAGAGGAAAACTTTATTCAAATTGTTCCAGAAAAACACAGTCCATACTTTTGCTATATTTTCTATACACTTTACATCTTTTTGCTGGCCATAAAGATGTTAAACTTTACAGTGCGAAAGGAACAGAGCTCTTTCATTTGAACTAATGGGCTTCTAATGAATTTTGTGAATGCTAATATGTCCACAATACATTTCATACAGTTGAGACATAATGCTCTACTTCTAAAATGGGTCTGTGTAAATTAACTTTGAAGGGTGTCCATGCTGGTCTTTCACCCATTAATTGCATGATGTGAACCCCCACAGCAGCTGATTTCAGAGTTCACCCTGGCTGATTCTTGCTGGTGGAAATTTGCCGCAATGATTACATCATCTTCCAACAAACCACATGTGCATGACAACAGTCAGCAAACAATTACTTTAAACCCTATAATATAATCTGTAATTTGACATAATAGACTTTTCTTTCAGGGTTCACATTTCCATGACAAAGCCTGGGGAATTGGGGCAGTTCTGCAAACAAGCATAGGCTCTGGACATCATCAGTGGGGGAGATGGCCTTGTCCCTCTTCTCCTCAGTGCTCCAGGCTTGCACAATTTCTGTACTGCCTGGAACTTGGGATTAAAACTGTGACAGTCATAATTTTGGAAAACTCATTAAAATGCTCCCATTTATTTCTTTTTAGCCCTGAGCGAAGCCAATGCCCATCTTATGTTTTCTCTAACAAGACAGCAAGGGGGGAGGAAAATAAACCTCTAGTAATGATTTATGGAAACAATAACACTTCCTTGAGTTTTAAAAACATCTGAAAGCAAATGTCATGCCCCTGCCTCCTCTCCAGCTCTCTGTGATGTTTTCCATTCTCCTGTGTTACAAAGACTAGTAAAGTCTGCATCTCAGGAAAGATGTGTTGTGGTAAAAGTATTTCTGTTTTAATCTAATATTCTCCAGCAAGGTCACAAATCACTAGCTATGCAACATTTGAAAACTACGAGATTCAGGCCTTGAAGCCCTTCTGTTTTCTTTGTTCATAGACAGAAATCCTTGACGTATACCCAGGCAATAGATTGGTTTAAATTCTCTCCCTCTTCCTCCTTCCCCTCCTCGCTGCTTTTAGCCAAGTGATTTATTTGAAAAATGCGTGACTTTTCTAATCTTCCATTTATGGGCTAAGGGTTTTTTGTAGCAATAAAAGGACATAAGGCCAGCAAGGAGGAATTATGCAGCTTCTCTTGTAAGGAAATGTAAAATAATTTCAGTTTTATGTGGGGTGAGGACACTTGGAGGAATGTGAAGCCTTTATCTGCAGATGTGAGTTAACGTTTTGTTTAGACTGTGGCTGCCAGAGGAAGATGGGAATAAACAGAAGGTCCTACTTTCCATAAGGAGCAAAAATACTACTTTTTAGTCTTGTTTCCAAATTAACTCAAAGGTGGGAAATGGACTTTTTCTGCATATCTTTAAAAAGAAAGAAAAAAAAAAAATGTTTCTCAGAGCTTAGCAAGTGGTTGGGAATACAGAAGGGCAATAGTGACGTTATTACACACAATACTCCTGAATCACAGAAAAAGGTTATAAGCTACTCACAGAAAGTATACATTAGCACAGATCCATTGAATGTGGTTTTCAGGAATGAAGTAACTTACACAGAAGGGAAAAGAACAACTACTATGAATAATGAAAGTTTATCACCGGTGCTGTCTGCAAGGCTGTTGATTTTAGGCTGTCTGTAGCTATTACCTCAATTTGCTCTTCCTTCCCTGAGTGTTCCTCTGTGTGATTTGTTTTCACAGCCCCCTGCCCAGACTCAGAGGCAGAGGAACCCATAGGTTCAGATGAATGGTAATGAGCATTGTAAGAGAGGCAAGAAAATTGAGTCCTTGCTCTGGCTGCCTAGCCAAGAGCTGCAGGAGCTAATTGTGTCAATGGTAATGAGACCAAGCAGGCAGCAGATGCTCACGTGCCTTTACAATCCAAATCTCACCAACAAATTCCTCCCACAGAAACTTTGAGGGATGTCTTGGCACCCTGGAGATGGTGATAGACCCAGTCTCAGCCACATGCCACCTGCTAGAGCCATTGTTAAAAAAAGGAGGAGGGGAAAAAAGTGCCTATTATGATAACAAAGTTGTTTGCTGTCTCTTGCAATGACTTTGTGGCACTAGTTTTACCATACTGCAGCTATTGAACAAAGAAAAAAAGGAACATCTGATTCTTTATAGAGAAACATTTTCATTGAGCACTGTTAACCACTTACTTGGGAAGCCAGATGTTCAGTATATGTTACATATTCTGCTGAAAAAGCATGCCTGCCTTTTTCCCATTACCGCTCCCACTGTGTCTGCTTCCGACAGCAGGTTTAAATTTTCGCGTGTTTTCCCATCACACTGGAGCAGGGAGCATGTTTTCCTCTTTTTTTCCCAGAAAGCTCAAGAAGAAAAAAATGCAGATACCCCTATGGAGTACTGTATAAATATTTACGGTAAAATAAAATAGACAATGTATTTGTTCCTTATTCACAAAGCAGGCTGGGTGGTGGATTGTGCCTGAGGTTTTGAAGAGAGAAAGGCCACTATGGGTTCCTTAAAGACAATACTTTTTAATGCAAGCTTGCTAAATTCTGCAGCAGAGAGAGGTTTAGATCCTTCCAGGAAATACTTGCCCAACAGCAGCTGTTTCTGGAGAAATCTGATGAAATGTCCTTTCTTGCAACAAAACTTTGTGTCCAGCTTTGCAGTCCTGTGGGGCTCATGTTCTTCAAGACATTTTTAACTAACTCTGAAGCTGTTCAAAACCTTTGTAGGCATTGAGTTGGTTCCTGGTCAGCCTCGGCACCAAAATCATAAAATCATTAAGGTTGGAAAGGGCCTCTAAGACCATCAAGTCCAACCATCAACCTAAAGCTGGCAGATCCACCAGCACCATATCTGCAAAGAAGGCAAAGGCATCTTAAAAACTCTGGAGTTACCTTTGGCTCCACCATGGCTGCACATGGCTGAACTCTGGCTGTGCTGAAGATGATTGACCTATTTCCTTCTTGAGAGACCCCGACATCCTTGGAGCATGTTAGTCACTAGCAGCTGCGGGAAGTAGGTACATGAGTGGATCTGGATCATTTGGCTTAGGCTGTCAGTGGAAGATTGAACGTGCTTTTTCTGGTAAAAAGACGCTTGAAACACCAATTATGCTCCTTTTTTAAACTCCCAGGGGTAATAGAGGATGTTATAGTTCCATTAAAAGCTTGGGTTGAGCCAATAATTTGACAGACTATGTATTGCAGCCCTGACTAAATTCACATCTACGCCAAACTTCAAATGTTTTATTTTACAGAAACCCCACTCCTGCAAAGAAAAGTATCTCAAATGCAGCTGCTTCTTTATGCTCTTTATAAAGAGTGGCCTTGAAAGTATCATCACATCCTAGATAGTGTGTTGCAGGGTACAAGAGCAATACATTTGTCAAAGCAGAGTAGCGGCAGTTTAAGACACAGAAAGCCTTTCAAATTTATTCATGTAAAGTATTTAAAATTCCAGTGCATGTGGTGTATGAGTTTGCTAACATCTGGAATAAAACCAGATGTTGGAAATCCAATGCCAGTACACCACCTTGTAGGACGGATTACTGTACCTTGGGCTGAGAGCACAGATGTTGCTGGTGCTTTCCCTGTGGGGAAAAAAGAGGTGTGGGGTTTCTGCCTGCAGTAGTGACCACCTCAGCCTCATGATGGCTGCACCACTGGGGGACGGGAGGTGAAAGAGTACCTTTGTTCCTTGAGTTCCACTTTATGGCCACTGTTCTCTGAAGCCTTTGGCTCTCTGCATTATATGTATTTCAGTTGCAGGGATGATAAGAAAGAAAAATTATGCCTTAGGAAATGGGTGGTTGTATCTGTTGTACACAACAGGACCTACAGCTGGGTTTGGGTGGCTTTGTGAGAAAGTGGAACAGGGCCACGCAACATTACATTTGTTGGCTTAGGTACGGTGGGAAAGAAATGTGTTACAGTCCTGACTGGTGCCTCTTCTCCCAAACATATGTAATGCTCAAACCATCTTTGGGCTGAAGCATATTAATTGCTCTTAAAGGCAGTTTTGGGTAAACAGCTGTCAATTAGAGACATTTTACTTCATACTTTACAAGGCAATAACTAAACAAAATGATGAATGCATTAAAGTGATCAAACAATGGAATTTCCATTGTATACTGTGCCATATTAACTGTTCCTCAAAAAAATTCAAAAGTGTCCGCTGATATATTGCAGGCATTTGTTTACAACAGAGATCTAGTAAACAGTAAGACTTATGCATATTTCTCTTTTTCACTTGGTAAATCTTTGAGAGATAAAAGTTTTATTGGTGCAGAAAGACACTTAATATCTAGGTACTTACCATTCATGGAACAAATATGGGTTTAACTCATGATTTATATACACAATGCTGCATTGCAAAACTGCCTTGGAAATTTACTCATGTAGCAAAAAACATGATCCCCTGCCCTTTGGTACGATGATTGATGATAATGTAAAATCTAATTTTAAACTCACTTTTCAAAAAACTTTCTCTCCCATCAGCAGGTGTATAGAATTCGGTGGTTTGATGCATTTTAATGACGCATCAGATCTTTTTTAAGGCAAGTTGAAAAAGTAAAAACTATAGGTCAGGGCTCTGAACTAAATTTCTCTGTTTTTTCCTTCTTCTGAGTCCTGGCCTTTTGTCCCAGGGCTTTGACTGGCTGTTTCTTGGGGCAGGAAAATGTTTTTTCCTGGTACAGCTGTTACCTTCACCAAAAGTCTTCTGGACGTCTCTGAGGTGACAGAGTGGCCTTTGAGACAGCTCGTGGTGGACACTGCACAGAAGGGGCAGTACTCTGATGGGAACAGATACTGTTAAGCCAGGGTATCTTCAGCAGGAAGTACTGTAAGACTTAGGTATACATGTACATAGTTAAGATACAGATTTTGTGGAGGTCAGGATTGATAACATCACATGGACTTTCTGCCTTTCTGATTTTTCTGCCAGGATCCCTGACCCCATTTTTGACTGCCTTTTCATGTGAACTAGGTAACTGATGTCTGAGATACATTGTTTAATATTCCACAGATCAAAATATGTGCTCTGCCTATCGTATTTGGTCTTAACTAAGAAGACTGTGATGCAGAGGCCATATTTTTGATAGTCCAATGGTCTTTTCTGCCTTTAATATCTCTTAAAGTAAGTGAGCCTCTGATGTCCCTCAGTTCTGAAAAGAACATCAGGTATAAGCATGACTGATGAGATAGTAGATTGGACAAATACAGTATTAATTTGTGATGAGTTCTGTAATATGGTTGTCTATGCAAAAAAAGGGACTGAAATGTCAGCTTCCTTCCACTCACTCCAAAGAACATTATCATATTGACCTTTGATCAGCTTTTTGGGCCCAAGAGTGAGTATAAAATGGCAACACTCATTTGCCTACAAGGATACTCCTCGTTCAATCTGGACTCATGCTGCAACAGATGGAAATACTAGTTTTACTTTGGGAAACAAGCTTGTTGAAGAGGGATGGAGAAAGAGAGAGGGAGAGAGAAAGAAAGAAGCAGAGGGAGAGAGGCAAGAGGGAGAGACGAAGCTCCTCAGTTTTGTCGTTCATTGTGATGGAAATGTTCTTTTAAAATACGCTACTGACTTAGGAAGACTTGTCTTTCACATTCGTTGCACAGGTGTCAAATCAAATCTTATCTTGCAATGTCTTGTGCACTGGAGCATAGCTCATGTGACATTTTGTAACATAATGCAACATAAGGTAATAAATGATACTGAAGTGAATAAAACCTCATTTTTGCGTATGTGTCTTGAGGAGGGGAATGAACCAAATGGCACAGTGCAAATTTTATGGTGCTTCTATCATTGTCAAGAAAATTATTTTTTTCTCTCCTGTCCTTGCTGAGGGATGATTTATTAAAATAGTTCTTCAAAGTAAAATTATTTTTCACCTCATTTTTGCATATATATTGTGCATCTAGGGGATCACAAACTTTTAGAAGAAAATACAGGCTTGAGAGCTCAGTAAAGCTCCTCAGAGTAACAAGACAGACTTTAAAGTGGATCAACCCCAGAAATAAACCTCCTTTCAGCTAGGTGAAAAATAATTAATCTGTTGTGCAGCTGTGGTTTCTGAAGCAGTACTGTAGGAAAATGAAAGTGCAATTTAGAGTGAGTTTGTTTTTCTTAGGTACATCAGTGAAGAATTGGAACTTTTGGGAAAAACCTTGTGGTGAATAGGTCTGTCTTAGGTGGGAATAACCGAGATTAGTCCCCAGGAGGCCAGCAGCACTCTGCTCATGTGCCTAACTGCACTCACAATACCACGCTCACTAAGAAGCATCTGCTGCCTGCACGTGGGACTCTCCCTTTCCTTTGTGAGGGAAGTCTGCCATGTCAAAGGTGGACTGGAATTTAAGAGACTTTCAGACAAAACTCTTTCACTGGATGTTGGAGATATCAACCTTGGGAGTGCTATGATTGCTCCTAAGCACCCTAGAGAAGCATCACGTCTAGAAGTGCTACACGCTTAAATATTGCTCCATCTAAGCAAACAATCTGAAGATGTGTTCCTCCTCATTTGCAGCTTGTCAAATGAAAAAATAAAAAAAAAGAAAATTGAGATTTTTTTTTTCCTTACTTTAGTTCAGAATTCAGGTAAGGACTATTGTGCCAATGACATTTTATCACCATTTTAATTGCAAGTGGTCAGTTGCAAGACGGTGTGGACTTAAGTGATAATATGACATATAATATGACCAGTAAAGCTGTAAAATAAAAAATAAATTCAAAAAGGGAAAAAAAGAAAAGAGGTGCTGTAATTCCTATCTGTAGGTATCCTGCTCTCTCTTAATATAGAGTGTGCCTCTGAGAAAGACTGATGTGACAAAGAAGAATTACTATTTGGAAGGTGATAAAAATTGCATAAAGCAAGTTCTGCATATAGGTGTACTAAACAGTTCCTTGGAAGAACATGTTATCATTTAAAAGTATACATAATAGTTTTAAAGCAGTGGAATTATTTTTACTATGAATTATTCATCTCCGGTACTCATCATGTAAAGGGTTGGTGACTTCTTTTATCAACAAAATACTTTTTATTGACACTAAGAACAGCATTTAATTGAACCTCTTTCCCCAATTATCGTCAGAAAAGAGTTTACACTTGTGCTTTGGAAAAATGTTTTAGGAAGATTTATCAGAGCTGCAAAAAAAGCTGTCCATGAACTAATGGAATTATGCTATCTTTGAATTCTCTCCACCAGAACTTAGAGTGGTCACTAATTCCTTTCTTTGCTCTTTTGGTGTTTGCAAAGGGGTTCACTAAAGCCTGAATTGATATAATTATTGGCTTGGATTGTTAGAGATTTAGGCCAGATGGCTATGGGTTTCTAAAGTCCCAGTTGCTTGTGTTAGGTTTTCTAGTTTGCCTATAGGGTTTGGGGATCAGCAATTTGAAAGGGCTGCAAACTTGTAAAACAGTATTATTCATGGGGGCAGAATGTTCATCAGCGTGACCCACTACTAAATACATTCATTATGGGCATTTCTATTCTGCACAATTTGCCACACGGTGCTAGTTTGTGGAAGAAAAAAAGAAGAGACAATGGCTTATAAAATGCTTTTGAATGCTTAAAAAGAAGGAGGGTTCACACTGAGCCTCCTCTGCTTTCTTTTTCAGCAAAAACCTTCTTAGTGACTTTGGCTGAGCTCTGCTGAGAGTAAGTAAATTGGGCAAATAAGAGATTTACTCTTTACATTTTTGGATATGCCGTGGGGGGAACATAAGAGAGGGAGAAGAGCAATAGAAGAGTGATGGTATCCTTATGGACAATGCTAATAAGCAAATGGACAAAGATAGCAGAAAAACAAAGAGAAACACAGCAAGCCCGTGGATAAAATGATAAAAGCTTATGTAAAAACGAAGTAGAAGTCACATAAATAGATAATTTGAAATGAGAAGAATGCATCAGCTTCCATGCCCTGAATGCAGCCTGAAGCTCATGCACAGATCTGTAACATTTTTGGTGTGCACAAAATACATGCTCGACTCAGACGTAAGATTATATTTTTGTGTGCAAATGTGTGGGAGTGTAAATAGTTTTCCGCAACATCAGAGAGGAGAGGAATTTGTCATTTTCTAAACAATCTGTCTTGTGGCTTCCTTTCCTTTAAAACACTTGGCATGTAGAAGGTGTGCTCAGCACAGACTGTCACGGTGGAGCGTGAAGTGCTGTTCCAAATAGGATGAAAAAGATCATCTGAAGTAGCACTGGAACAGCAAATAAAGCTCAGAGACAGTCGCACACACGAACACACAGAGGAACGGGGCTCAGGCGGAGGCAGCTGCGCTGAGGGCAGAGATGCTGCGAGAGGCAGCCGGGGAAGTACTGGAGAGTGAATAATGTTCCTGACTTGGGAAGAAGGATAGGTTTCGTGGAGTGGAGGAGCTCTGGCTGGGCTCCGGGCGGGAGCACATATATGGGGAACACGCAGGCTATAGGTAAACAAGCAGCAAGAAGACGCTCTCGCGGCACGGATAGGAAGACGTCAGCCCCAGCTCTTTTACTAAGCAAACCCACTTAAAAGCTCCCAACGAGTTAAACAAGGGGGAACCTAAAAGTATGTAAATAAGGAGCGCGATCGCATTTCTCGTGGCAGGAAGGGGAGGAATTAAAATCACAAAACCCCTCTTGAAACTGCCATGAAAATTCGGGGGGTGGGGAGAAGAGACGTTGATTTAAAGTTGCCCATTAGTCATTTGTGCCCCCCAACCCCCATCCTTGGCAGCGAGCGGGTGCTGGCCGAGAAGCCGCCCCGCTTGCCTCCGGTCCCGCCCGCGCTCCCAGTCCCCCCGCCCCGGCGCGCCGGGCTGCGGGCTCCCTCCCATCCCTCTCCTCCCCCTCCCCTTCCCTCCCCTCCCTTTCCCTCTCCTCCCCGGCTGATTGGCTGCACTGGGCTCAGCACAGGCCGGGCAAAAGCTTTGTCTGGGGACTTTGTGTGAAATTGCGGAGGATTTTAGGCTGGAGCCGGGGAGGGAGGGCGTTCAGTCCGGCGGCGAGTGCGGAGAGGGAGGGGAGGACGGGCTGCAGCTCCATCCCGCCAGCTCCCGGCGGTCCCTGGATACTGACGGCGGGAGAGGAGCACGCTGCCCCGGAACATCTCAGACTGGAAGAGGAGCGCTGAGTCAAATGAGAAAGCGTGGATTGCTTACAGACTGTATCTGGATGTCCCGGCACGGTGTGTATAAAAAAAGCAAAAAGTTTTCTGATCTGTAAGTTATTAATACTTGGCTGGCTAGAAAAGGCGTTTTCAAGTTGGAAAGGACCTGATATGCTCTGGGTTTAAGGTACCGAAGGAAGGCAAAATAATTGCTTTTTAACTTACTGGGAGAAATTAATTACAAAAACTTACAAATGTATCGAATCGGCGGTAAAATGCACTTTCTATTCATTTTTGCACTGATCGTAATATCTTGCAATAATGCTGTGCTGGGCAAGAATTTGAAATACAGGATTTATGAGGAGCAGAAGGTTGGATCAGTAATTGCAAGATTATCGGAGGATGTTGCTGATGTTTTATTAAAAATGCCTAACCCTTCTTCAGTTCGGTTTCGAGCCATGCAGAGGGGAAATTCTCCCTTGCTTGTAGTCCGTGAGGATAATGGAGAAATCAGCATAGGAGCTAAAATTGATCGGGAACAACTGTGCCAGAAAAACTTAAACTGCTCCATAGAGTTTGATGTGATCACTCTGCCCACTGAACATCTGCAGCTTTTCCATGTTGAAGTTGAAGTGCTGGATATTAATGACAATTCGCCGCAGTTTTCCAGAGCTCTTATCCCTATCGAGATATCAGAGAGTGCAGCTGTAGGAACTCGCATCCCTTTGGACAGTGCTTTTGATCCAGATGTGGGAGACAACTCCCTTCACACTTACTCCCTTTCTGCAAATGATTTTTTTAGCATTGATGTGAGAACCAGGACTGATGGTGCTAAGTACGCAGAGCTGATCGTGGTTAGAGAGCTGGACCGTGAGTTGAAGTCGAGTTACGAACTCCAACTCACTGCCTCTGACAAAGGGGTGCCTCAGAGGTCTGGGTCGTCCCTCCTGAAAATCAGCATTTCTGATTCCAATGACAACAGCCCTGTGTTTGAGCAGCAGTCATATATTATCCAGCTCTTGGAAAACTCTCCCATTGGGACTTTGCTCATAGACCTCAATGCTACTGATCCAGATGAGGGCGCCAATGGGAAGGTCGTGTACTCCTTTAGCAGTCATGTGTCTGCCAAAATTATAGAAACTTTTAGGATAGACCCAGAAAAAGGTCACCTGACCCTGCTGAAGCAAGTGGACTATGAAGTAACCAAATCCTACGAAATTGACGCTCAGGCTCAGGATATGGGGCCAAATTCTATTCCAGCTCACTGCAAAATTATAATTAAAGTTGTGGATGTGAATGACAACAAGCCAGAAATTAACTTAAATCTGATGTCCACAGAGAGAGAAGAGGTAGCTTACATTTCTGAAGGGTCACCCCTGGACACCTTTGTTGCCCTGGTCAGAGTGCAAGACAAGGACTCTGGCGTGAATGGAGAGATCGTTTGTAAGCTCCATGGGCATGGCCACTTTAAACTTCAAAAGACTTATGAAAATAACTATTTAATCTTGACTAATGCCACTCTGGATAGGGAAAAGAGATCTGAATACAGCTTGACTGTAATAGCAGAGGACAAGGGAACGCCAAGTCTCTCCACAGTGAAACACTTTACTGTCCAAATCAGTGATGAAAATGACAACCCACCCCGCTTCCAGACAAACAGATATGAAGTTGTTATATTGGAAAATAACTCTCCGGGAGCATACATCACATCAGTCACAGCCACGGACCCAGATTTAGGCGACAATGGGCAGGTGACATACACTATTTTGGAGAACTCTGTTTTGGGAAGTTCTATAACCACCTATGTGACCATTGATCCCTCCAACGGGGCGATCTATGCTCTGCGAACCTTTGATCATGAAGAAGTAAATCAAATTGCCTTTGTGGTCCAAGCTAGGGATGGAGGGAGCCAGCAGCTCGTTAGCAACACCACGGTTGTACTCACGATCATCGATGAAAATGACAATGCTCCTGTCATCGTGGGGCCAGCGCTACGCAACAGCACAGCAGAAATCTCAATCCCTAAAGATGCTGAAATTGGCTTTCTTGTTGCCAGGATAAGGGCTACAGACAGAGACTCTGGTATGAACTCTGAACTCAGCTGCTCCATAGCAGCTGACAAGGAAAACAGCATCTTTGTGATGGATCCCCAAACTTGTGACATCTCTATCAATGTGAGTGTTGAATCAGTTCCAGCAAAACAATGGGAGTTTTTAGTGATAGTCCAGGATAAAGGCAGCCCTCAGCTTAGTACTAAAGCTCTTCTGAAATGTACCATTTTGGAGCATGTTTATTCATTTTCAAGCACCGAAGCAACTTCGGTAAGCCAACCCTCCCTGGACATCTCCATGATAACGATTATATCCTTAGGATCAATATGTGCCGTGTTGTTGGTTATTATGGTTATCTTTGCTACGAGGTGCAACCGAGAGAAAAAGGACACCAGGTCTTACAACTGTCGTGTGGCTGAATCGACCTACCAGCACCATCCAAAACGTCCCTCCAGGCAGATCCACAAAGGGGACATAACACTGGTGCCAACAGTTAATGGCACTCTACCCATCAGATCTCACCACAGAGCTTCACCATCATCGTCTCCAGCCCTGGAGAGGGGTCAAATGAGCAGCCGGCAGAGCCACCACAGCCACCAATCACTGAACAGCCTGGTGACCATCTCCTCGAACCACGTGCCCGAAAATTTCTCCCTGGAACTCACCCATGCTACACCGGCTGTTGAGGTAAGGTCCAGACCTTGTTTATGCACATCCATTTATGGAGGCACTCATTTGGGAGCATACACATACCCTTGCATGTAGTCTGTGAGAGCAAGAGGCAATCGTGTCTATGCCTCATGGGAATGTGTCATGGATTTCTCTTCAATGTCATAGCTTTTCAGTTTTACTCCAATATCAATAGATTCCATTACCTTGGGGAACAGGGTTAAATCTGTTGTTAATTGCATTATTCCTTGGTTCTTCCCTGTAAGGTCAAAACAATGGAGTGGAACATAGTGCTCTGCACTGGTTAACTGTTCACTCTTTCTCCTTGCCTTCCCTCTCCCTCTATACAGCTCCATCTGAGAAAGACTGCCTGAGTATTTATATTCAGAAACAATCCAGGAAACTCTTTTATTAATGGGGGTGAAGAACTAAAAGGTTCTCGCACAGTTTGAGTACAGCTGTTGTAATGTATGATCCCTGTGTCTCAAACTTTGAGACTCCCCGTCTCAGTTTTTACTGCAGATACTGGGTCATGGCTTAAATAAATGAGAACTGTGCCCTGGTAGCTCTTTACATGTAAAGCAAGGCCGTTTTGTTTTGAATTAGGATCCTGGAATGGTAAAGGCTTGATTCTAATATATTAAACCAAAACAAAACTCCACCTCTGTTTTATTGCTTGTTTTACTTGTTAAGGAATTAATTATTATGAGTTCAGAGGCTAATGAACAGCAGTGAACTTCCTCATTGTACAGAGTCTTCAGATGTTTCCTGTGTCAGACACTACACTACCAAATAGTCTGTTGTACTGCATTATATATGTGCAGGAATTTGATTTAATTAAATCTTAAAGGAGAAAAAAATAAACCACAAACAAACCTGAGAAGCAAATTAGTGGTTTTATAAGGTAGGAGCTTGAGCTTTCATTTCAAGGAATCAATCTTTTCACCTTTTCTTTAGCAGGTTTCTCAGCTTCTCTCGATGCTTCACCAGGGCCAGTATCAACCAAGGCCAAGTTTTCGAGGAAACAAGTATTCCAGAAGCTACAGGTAGGAATCCAGACTGTTCTGCTACATATCAATGTACACGGATCAGAAAATACAGACATGTATTTTTAAACAAAAAGTGGACTATAACATACTTGAGATAATATAGTTCTCCACAATTCTCTTTACAGATATGCCCTACAAGATATGGATAAATTCAGCTTGAAAGACAGTGGCCGGGGTGATAGTGAAGCTGGAGACAGTGATTATGATTTGGGGAGAGAGTCTCCAATTGACAGACTTCTTGGGGAAGGATTCAGTGACCTTTTCCTTACAGATGGGAGAATTCCTGCAGGTAAGAGCACAATGGAAGCTGAGCAGTTTATTTACAGTACTGCCTGGCTGTCACTTTGATAAAACTACCACTGAGAAAGCAAAAATTCTTTATCTTTCAAGTCCTGTGTTTCTTTCCTTTTTTACTCTGCTTCATGATAAATACTGAGTTGAAGCCTTGACATATCTACTAAAATGAAACCTCAGATACAACTGCAAATCTACCCAGAGCAATGCCTACTTTTTTTGTTACTCACATCATGAGCTGGCTCCAGATTCCTCCTAAAAGTATGATCTGCTCCAAGTTCTTAGACTTTTAATGACTGGGTGGATGTTTTTGCAAAGCCAGGCAGTTGTGGTTTGTTAAAAATACAGTGAACTATAATTTGGGAGATAGGTTTTCCACAGTGGATTTGGTCCATGTGATACAAACTTTTACCATTTAGAAACTGAGTGTGAAAGTGGACTAGAAATATGGATGTAGAAGAAAGGTGTTCTTCCCACTGAAAAATGAACTTGAGCGGCAACGGAAGGATCTAAATATGTCCCAGATTTTAAATATTGTAACCCTGATTTCTGGAAGAAAGAGCTTAAGAGGTACAATTCAGGGGCAGATGGCAGAAAAGAAAAAAAATTAGAAAAGGGTGAGTGGCAGTAGGATAAACACACCTATACATATTCACGTGCATGAAGTATTGCTTTTAAATTTATGCCCAAATAAAAGTTGAATAAAAGGTTATGGGAATTCATGCTTAGTACAGATAGAAAAATTTTGTAATTATTTTAATAATTATACAGCCTCTGGTTGTACCCTAGATCTTGTTCTTGCTTCAGATCGTATTTAGTTTTCTGTGTATAACCAGAGGGCCAGGTAATTTCAGTAGGGTTCACTGAACCAAGTTTATAAATTTAACAAGTTTAGTAAAGTAATTTTATACATGGAGGCCCTTTGCTTTGGGGGATGGTGCAGCACATGGCCCTCCTAAAGTGATCACCATGTATTAACCGGGGCTGTTAGGGCTAGGCAAGACAGAATGCCAAAAGTTCAAATTGTTTTTCTTATACATTGTAACTTTAAAATTTTCTGTGCATATTTTGCTCCAGTCTAGGTCTCGTATCACATACCTGGCCATTCACCTACCTCCTCAAATGTGCTCAAAACTGGAGGCCTTGAAGAGTTACTCTGTTTTCAGAATCTTTAACCTAAATCTGGAGTCCTAATATATTTTCATCCTCATCCTCCCTAACTCCTACTACTTATTCCTCTGCCAGCTAGTATGAGGCATGTCTCATTCTCTCCTATGCTTTAGCAAGGAGGCAGGGAGTGATCTGGAGCTCTCAGTTGCCTGGGGAACTTCAAGTGCAATGGTGTTTGCACTGGCATCCAGCCCTGCTGCTGCGAAGGAAGAGATCCCTTTACAGTGGGCAACTGGGGGCTGCCAGCAGACAGGAATGGTTGTCCTCTTAGCTGGCTGAAATGCCCATGACCCATTTTCAGCTCTTACAATTCATTCTCTAAACAGTAAGCCAAAGGATAGGATTTCCAAAAATGCCAGGCTAATTACATTCAAAGTGAGGGAAACTCCTCTCAGTGCAGACGGAACCTGGTGTATTTAATCTTACCGAGATGTCCGTTTACTGCTATGCATGGCCTTAATCCTATCAGATAAGTCTGTTGAACCTGTTCAAATGAGACCTGAATTGATCTACAATCCCAATATACGAAAAGGAAAAGAAAACTTCCTGAAGGTTTCCTGTTCTCCATTTTGAAAGGTTTCTGCATTGTCAGTCTGGACACAGGCAAAAATGCTGTGGGAAGGTCCTTTCAGTTTGTCTGTTTAAGGTGGAACAAGAAAGGAATGGAGCCAGTCCCTCAAAAGACCACAAATTACATGATCGGAAAGTTCAATAACTGTCCTTGAAAGACTTGTTTCTTTTTCGTTTTAAATCTTAACCAATAAGCCTTAAATTCTGGGGGAAAAAAAATAGGAGAAAGAAAAAGCTGTTGTGCATCTGGACATTTTTAAATTTATTGCTGATTTAAGGACAGATTGTGTCACCATTCAGTTATTTCAGAGTATCTTTGATTTTATGTTCAGGAACGTCAGAATTTATTATTTTAAACCAAAACCATTCCTGATAACAACAGTTACAAAACTGACGCTGAGACAAGCCTTGATACTAATGAAATGCTAGACCACTGAAAGTATCGAATGAATTTAAAGGAATCTTAAAGGAGTCTTCTTAATTAGAAGTGTAATACTCACCTTCTGGGATGACTTGAGAACTGGTCACGGATCACTTAGATGTCTTTTGACACTCTAACTTTTGGGCATTTTCTGTAAAACATCATACATGGGAACAAACACTTGCGGCATTTCAGTCACTTTTGTATCAAAACTTGAGCCACTGATATATTCTAGTTTTCTTTGTTTGTTTGAAACTTCCTGGATCAGCAGTTATTTTGCAGTAGATTGTGCAATATCCAGGCTGCAGTCTGAGCTTGTAATCTTGAAGAAATTCATACTGTTGCATGCATGACACAGAGAAAGTTTATACTCACAGGAATGGAAAGGCCATTAGGAAAGCAAATAATATGATAGGCTGTGTAAAGTGCAAAAATAAATAGTGCTGACAGTATGAGAGGACTATTATGAATCACCGGTACATCCTAAATTGAAATACTCTGTTCAGTTCTGCTTCCACCACTACAAAAAGATTTTTTGATAAACGGAGTGGATCCAGAGCCAGATGGGAAGTGTGTTGAGGGAGCAAGGAAAACTTCCAGGGCATGACTGCAAACATTTCTTATATAGTCAGTATATACTGAGAAAGAAGAAGAAACTCTATTCTGTGTGGGGTAATCTAACCATTAAGTGATTAGGGCAGGAGTTTCTTATGGTCAAAATATGCATAATGCAAAGAGTCTGTCATTTCTGAAAGCTGTCTTTTGAAGTTGGTGACTCAAACACATTAGGGCCCCAGCGGCACCCAGATCTTCTCCAGCACACAGACACCCAGGCGAGGCTTTGTGTCCTATGATCAGTTCCCTTTGGATTGGAAAATTTAGTGTCTCTCCTGGCACATCCCTCTCTGCAGGTCTGTCAAATTGGGCTTTTCATGGCTCTGCTTCCACGAACCATTCCCGGACCTCATGGAATGTTTGCAGACAACTGTTGCAGTGCCCCTTGGTGGGCCAGTTCAGACCAGTGTAGCTCTCAGGGCTGCAGTCATTTGCCCCATTTTATTGCTTCTACCTGAGAGACATCAATAAACCAAGCAGCTCTGTCGTCTTCTGCTCTTCAGCTCTCATGGATGACCTGGATTCCAGGGGCTTTGAGCCCTCCTTATGCCAAGGCCTGAGCCAGCATGGGCCAGTAACCTCAGCTACAGAGCTGCAAGTGCACCTGAGACTATAAATCCAGTATAAACACCAGAATCACACAGACTGGGAATTAGACCCGACGTATTTCTGATAGTGGATTAAGATTTAACTGATTTAGTTAAAAAGGTAATATGGCAGTGGATCACCTCGAGTTCTACATACACCTCATTGTCAGAACAAAGGAGTTATTTAATGGAAAAGGAGATCCCTCTGCATGTTATTATTCTTTGTTTCTGCATTCTTTGTTCTTTATTTCCCCTGTCCATTTATTCCCACTTTATTGCTCTGCTATGCCTCACTAGTTGCATGTGGAAGACTTGTCTAAAACTCAAGCGAGTGCTTGGAGGTAGAAATCTCTTCCTTTTATTTTATGTTTTTTTAATGAGCTAGACCTGTACAAAGGGCTTGTATGGCTTCAAGCCACAAGTGCTTGTTTTTCCATCTGGGATTTACATATTTATCTTCAGCCTTAGTTAAGAGATTGCATTACTGTCTTACATGAACTGCATTGGTTGTTCTCATTCTTGGCAATGGAGGTACCAGACCATTTGTATTTGCCACCTTCCTGCACACAGAAGGTGAAACCAAACACCGGATTTGAACATCTCTAGGGAAGTTCAGTCGTCGTGTCAGGAATCCCCGTGAGTGCAGGTGCTGTGTGCAGCAGGAGGGGATGCTCACTCTCCTCATGTCTCTCTTGCAGCGATGCGGCTGTGCACGGAAGAGTGCAGGGTCCTGGGCCACTCCGACCAGTGCTGGATGCCACCGCTGCCCTCTCCCTCCTCTGACTACAGAAGCAACATGTTCATCCCTGGGGAGGAGTTCCAGTCACCTCAGCAGCACCTGCAGCAGCAGCAGCAGCAGCAGCATCATCAGGGCCTCGAGGAGGATGCCCAGGCAGCTGATGCTGGTGAGAAGAAGAAGAGCTTTTCAACATTTGGGAAGGACTGCCAGAGCGAGGAGGAATCAGGGGACACCTGCACCTCCTCCCTCCTCTCCGAAATGAGCAGCGTCTTCCAGCGCCTGCTGCCTCCCTCATTGGACACCTACACGGAGTGCAATGAGATGGATCGCTCCAACTCATTGGAGCGCAGGAAGGGACATTTGCCAGCCAAGACTGTAAATTATCCACCAGGGGTGGCAGCCTGGGCAGCCAGCACACATTTCCAAAACCCTGCGAACAATGGGCCCACTCTGGGAACTCACTCGGGCGTGCAGCCTTCGTCCAAATGGCTGCCAGCCATGGAGGAGATCCCAGAGAATTACGAAGAAGATGATTTTGACAACGTGCTCAACCACCTCAGCGATGGCAAACATGAACTCATGGATGCCAGTGAGCTGGTGGCAGAAATTAACAAGCTGCTGCAAGATGTCCGGCAGAACTAATTGTTTCAAAAGCCTATTTTTCCATATTTATGGAAAACTGGAAGGGGAAAAAAAAGAACAAAAAATAGACTGAGAAGAACTGGCATTGCCAACTAGTTGCATTTATCATAAATGTGTCTGTGTATGTTGAATATTAAAATACTGTATTTTCATATGTACACAATGCAAGTGTGATTATCTGTATTTTAAAAATACATTTGTACCTTATATTTATGTGTAATTTAACAAATAAATTTTATTTTTTTACACCCACAGCAAGCATGTTTTCCTAAATGTATATAGATGGTACCACCCTTGTCAAACTTAGAGCATTCTTGCCACACAGGCATGTT
>VZTA01025306.1:29610-59522 GCA_013398855.1 Mohoua ochrocephala | reverse complement strand
AAAAAAAAAAAAAGAGAGATATTGTTTTCCCTTATTATTTCTTTCAAATGTTTCAAATACAAATTCAAAACACTGAAAAAGTTATGCAAATGTTAGTTTCAGTAAATGATCCAACACCTTGTTGCAATGTTTTATTCTTATAATAAAGAATTGTAACTCCCATGAAACCTAAAATGTCCTTTTTTATTTTGATGCTTTTGGTCTATAGAATCATTTTCTCATTTAATTAATTGATTATTGCAGGCTGAGGTCTTCCTGTCTTTGGCACATAAGTGTTTTCCCCAGTGAACAAATCATGGAGTTCAGTGCTGGGTCTTCCACTGTGATTTCTGCAAAAAAAAGTAAATTTGTTGTGCTGCTGTTACACTGCAAAGCCAGTTGAAGTCAGCAGTGTATACTTGAAAGACAGCAATAAAATCAGCTTTTCTGACCTCAAGCTGAATTCTGAATTTATGTAAATACAAAAATTGCGATGAAGTGCTTTATCTGTGTAAATGACACCAAAATAAAAGGAATGTTGCATCTCCCAGAAAAATGGCTATATTTTGCCTCTGCAAAGCAGCTATATTTTTATATTAGCTATAATCTCTGTTGTAAGTGTGCCTGTCTTCTATTTGCAAAGTAGTACAGAAATGCTTGAACTTCCTAGAAAAGAGCGAACCTCTAGGTACATTCACTCTGGCTGCATCCCATCCTTCCATAGTGGGGCTTCTCCCTATCCTGAAGCTCAGTGAAAAGGCATTTATGTTGTGCTGCCATTGCCACGGTGGGGGTGATGTAACTAATATTGCTCAGATAAAAGTCAATGTGGTCCTTTTAGTTCCTTTTTTCAAAACTATTTTTCGTTAGCCTGTCATACACAAGGAGATCTTTGTAGTAGTAAACAAATGGATTTTACATTTGGGAAACATGGGTGGGTTTTGAACCCCCAGTGCTTATTTCAGGAGTGTTAAGAGATGGCTATAAAAACCTGTATTTTGGGCATTTTATGCAGATGCATATTTTATGGGATATATATTTTTTGCCAGAACTGGAAAACTGTTGGAATAATCCAAGTCAACCTGGACATAAAACTGATACATTTGTTCCGGAGAATTGCACTTGTAAAGTATCTTATAAAATAATTTTTTTTTTTTATCCTAGGTGCAAAAATTCCTGTTTAATGTTACCCCTCAAAAAGCAAGAATTTTGTTGCATGCATAAGCTTCATTTGTTTTCCTTGTGTGCCAGGAAACTAATCTCCTTATTGGTTTCACAATGCTGTAGATGTGACATTTGAAGATGTGTAGGCATTTGTTGACACCTGAACAATGGAGAAATTCTCAACTTGTTTACACATCAGGAGCTCATGCTATGCTTTACTGGTTAGAAATACCAGGACCTCACATTGGAAAGTTTGTTACAGCACCTTTGAGGGCAAACAGGACTTCAGTCTCATCGAGCTGCCATCTGTTACTGAGAGGAAGAAGTTGTAATACCTCATTAAATATTTGACACCTCTTCTCTGTTTTTACCCTTCATTCCTACTAATAGGCATTATTGGCCCCACAAGCCTCATCTGGGTCCCATTCTCCCACTCCCCCTCACTCCAAGGGCTCAGAGTGGAGCAGGCAGCTGTTCTATGAATGTCTGTCCTCCTTTGGCTCTCAGGGTCGACCTGGGACTGACTTTATAGCTGTGCCTCCAACCCATATCCACCTGCTGCTGATGGGGAGTCCTTGGATCGTCATCCTGGTTTGTCACCTTGGCATGCTGAGGGCTGACAATGGATCCGTTTGTCAGCACCTCGCTCAACCTGCTGCGTCCAGGTTCTGTAGGGTTGCACTTTGTCAGTGCAGGTACTGCTCGTGTTGGGATTGCTCTCAGCTCCTGGTCTTCTTGATGCTTTAAAACAGCAAGATCAGGCTGACTCTGAAGCCAGGATGCTGTAACAGTCCTAAAGTTCACAAGGACATAACTTCCTCCTCCTTAACTAGGTTGTTTCTGTCTCATCTCAACCCTCCCCTTGCAGTTTCTTCTTCAGTGTCCAGTTTTAGCCCTGTTCTCCAAGTTCCCTCACCCTCCTCATTTTAACTCCTCTTGGCTCTCTCACTCCACTTCCCTTAAAATCTGACCCACATACTAATCCTGCACAGCCCATAGATATGTTTACAGAGTATATCATATCCCAATAACCTTGCCCATGACTGAATTTCCCAGTTTCTACCTCTTTAGCTGGACCTAGCTAGCACATCCCTCAAATCCTCTCTTGCCCTAACTTTTTGATGTGTAATTGTAATTACAATGTAATTGTGAGCTCCACTGGATTCATGAATTCCCCTACACCCCATGCCTTTTCTTGGGTGCCTGTACAACATGGAAAGGGCTGACTTGTATGGCTAGACCTCCCCACTGCTGACTTTTCACAGAAGTGAGAGGGTCAGGAAAGCAATTCTGAAGACAAAACTCATGCCTGCCTGGTTATTTGATTCCAGCCTGGGCACACAGAATGTGTGAGGTGTACAGGGGGACTGGTTGTTATGTTAAAAAATGTACAAGGAGGTACTTTGAAAATAGTTGTTAAAATTGTAGATTATTTTTCTGTTGACATGGATAAAACATTCCTGTCTGTTACAAAATCAGCACCAGAGTATGAGACTCCCCTCCAAGTGGTGTAGATTCCTCTATAAATAAATGCAGATAGCTGTTTCTCCTCATTTCTAGAGGAGGAAATATTAGGCATTCAGGCTCAGACTGCTTTGCTCTGTCTCCAAGCTTGCAGGGCAGCCTGATAAGCTTCATTTTCACAGTCATATCATCCACTGGGGATTACCAAACTGTTTTAAATTTAAAATCCTTAAATCAGTTTATGCCTGCTGGCCTATGTCACATGGATAGTCTCAATGATTTAAAGAGCCATTGTTTGCAGAGAGGACGTTCTAGAAAAAGTAGATTGCGGTGAATTTCTCTGGTAGCACTAGGCATCTAAATATCATAAAACACGTAAGGTTCTCCTAGAGGAGATTTCTGTACCAATACACAGTAATAGTATTTGGTATGCGCATTGCTGCAAGAATCTTATCATGTAAAGAGACCAGTAATTAGACCAGTCTTCAGGAGCAAGAGTGTTTACTTAGATTATATCTGAAATGCATCGGAGTTTGAGTTGTATTTATTATTGATAGCAAGCTTATTAAAAGATCTGTAGATAGCAGTAAATGAGAGAAAAATCTATCTTAATCCTGCTTGGTTTAGAGTTCCTCTTTTTCTCAGGCTTCCTTTATAAATGAGAGAAATTATGTAATATTTATATAAGTGTATGTGCACATATATAAAAACCCTAGCACCAAATCTCTTCTGTGTAAAGAACAGGGAAAACTGATAGTATGCAGATTAAACAAAATATATAATAAATATGGATTTGCTGCATTTTGACAACTCAGAGAGAGTTAGGGGTTGCTGGTGTGGTTTAAACACCAAACATGAGCATGATTGTCCTGTCCAGAACACAAGATCCTAGTACTTCTCTAAATGCTTACTAGTTTTATCCTTCCTGGTGGTATAATGACAGAAAGGTGGTGAAAATTGGCAAATGGTAATTACCAAAATACTGATTATCCCTGTAAGTATTCAAGGCCAGGTTGGGTTGGGCTTTGAGCTGAGTGGTCTAGTGGCACCAAGGCAAGGGATTGGAACAAGATGATCTTTAAGGTCCCTTCAAACCCAAACAATTCCATGTGCTAGTGGTTCTGGCATTCCTTTTATATATGGAAATACTGAGACTTTTGAGCAAATACAAAGTTTATTGATGGATGCTCAACAACTACTTTTCTCCAGCCTCCATGTAAGTTTTTTATATTCACTTCTGAAATGGTTACATTAAAGTGTACTGAAATAACGATCAGAGTTGTTCGACCGCTTAATTTGTGTTTAAGCATTTCCGTCACTGCTGCATCACACTTTGCTATTAAGTGCCCATTAAGATAAACACATTGAGACAATGTGGCTGTCAATAATGTCTTGCTGCATTCTTTACCCTGGTTGTGTTTATAGTTGCTATGTCTAAGAACAGCAATAGAAGTCAAACAAAAGCCACCACAAAATATTTAACCCTTACAGTTTCCTTACCTTTTTAAACACAATACTGAAATTCATAGAAAATGCCAAGAAGTTTAATTTCTTTCTCTGCAACCTGCAGAGGATTTCAGTTTCCCAAGATTAGAAGACTTGGAAGCCTCCATTTTTAGCATTAGGTTAACACAGCATCTGATTTAGGAAACTATGGTATAAATGTATTTTCTTTCAATAATGCAGGCTGTTGCAATTTCAGTCACAGTTTCTCTCCTTTCTGAATACCAGGGTCAAACTCTGCCTGCGCACCAAACTTGGCCTGCCACATTTTCTGCAATGCAGTTTATATAAATAGTAATAAATAGTAAAAAAGGAAGTGATAATATCATAACTTCAATCAATAAAAAATATTCATAATTAACAACCCTGCTGTATTTTACATCCTCAGAGCTGTAGAATCATAAATGACTGAGCACTTGTAAAAAATAATATTCTGGGATCAAGTAACTTCCTACTGAAAAAAGCCTCTCTGAAGAGACACGCAGAAATAGTTTAAACCATACTGTAAAAACTATTTACAGCAGAATTGGTATATACTACTTTGCTTAATTAAAACTCGGAGGAGACCCTGGAAAAACTGGGTAATAATTGAAGCTGAAATTTGACCAGGGCACACATTCTCCAACCACTTGCCCAAGGATCAGTGTGGGAAATTATTTTTTCATGAGAAATCACCATGCAAACAGTTTTATGGCTCACAGGAAGCATTTAGAGCTTCACCAGGCATCCAGTTTCATTGTATGACTTTGCAATCTATTGCCCAGCTCTGTGCTGTGGAGGTTTGCCTCTGAACACATGTGCAAGACTGGACTCCAGAGGAAACACAGGAAGAGAAAATGAAGGGATGCATGCTGTGCCAGGCATTGGAAAGCAATTGTCTGCCCTTCCAGCCAGTCACTCCTCAACTCTCATTTGTTTTGTTTTTTGATCTCTGTGGCTAAAAATATGTGTTTTAAACATTAAACAAAGGCAGCAGCTTCAATGGGAAAATTTGAAATTGTGTGATAGGGTAGTGGCTAGAAGGGATTGAAATTTTAACAAGAAGTTGAAGCTTCCTGTGAAGACAATGGGATTTGAAGTTGGACTGTCTCATAGCTCAGATAATGATAAAAGTATACGCTGTATTTTCATATACTTGCATTTTGTGAGAATTGTTATATGCTCTTGTCCTGAAGATAGTAGAGATAATGGTGGGGTTTTATTTAAGAAAAATAAAATTCTAGCTTAAAAAAAATTTTTTTAAACTTTTGCATTTTATCCAAGTCCAGTATGCAGCCTTCTCAGAGATGGCTATGGAGGGTGATCTTTCCCCATAGACTGGAGGTTTAATCCATACTGCCATAATCTGCTTTTCTTAGTGGTTTGTTCAGTGGTTTGTTCTGACATTCGCTGTCAAACACAAAGTTCTTGCCATGTATTGCACAGAAAGCATGTGAGTACTAGAGATCCTGCAATTTAGGAAGGTACATATGTTCTTTTGTGCATTTAGCCTTCAGTTGCTGTGAAAATTAGTGTGAGAGGAAGCCTAGCTCTACTTTGTTTCATTCAAATATTTCCTTTATTTTTGGTTTGTTCATTCTCTCTGTGTTTTGGATGCCAATAACCTTCATCTCACTAAAACACTGGATGATTTTGTGGTGAAAAATAAATAGCACTGGGAAGCACTGGGAAGCCAGTGCTGTCTCCTATGGTCTAGGAGAGCTCTCAGCATGTTAAATCCACAGTTGTTACAGCAAATATGGACAGTGATAACCTTGAATATTTCTTTTGTACTAAATTATTGTCCTGGTTTAAGAGACAGGTGTCTGGCCAGGAAGGTGGGAACCTTCCTGGAATGGAAAATATGACCCCCTTCCCTCCAAATTATTAATGATAACTTTGAAGTTAGGGGGGTTTGAAATTAATATATGGAAAAAGGAATAACGGTTCTTTACTAGAGTATGTATAACAAGACAAACAAACAACAACAACAGCAGCAACAACAAACAGAACCAGACCCCCAGTGACAGCCTTCTCTCGGCTGTCAAGCCTTTCCCCTTCGATGCAGTTATGCTCACAGCCGGCAGGGGCGCTGGTGGCTCCCGGCCGGGCAGGGCGGTGCGATGATTGCCCCGCGCCTGAAGGGGGCGCTGTGGCGCGAGCTCAGCCGCCTCTCCACATGGCAATGGCATCTCAGGCGACCGGAAAAGGAAGCTGCTCATGGGGAGCAGCTGGTCTCATTGCCACTCCGGGTGGCGAGCTGGACTGTAGCAGTAGCCTCGGAGCAGCAGGCTGGAACAGCAGAGGTGAGCAGACCCCCGGGGGCAGCGAATCAAAGTGTAGCACTAACCCCGAAGCAGTGGTAGGAGCAGCGGGATCCAGCTGGACGTGGGGTGTCGGGTTAAAGTATAACAAAAAACCTGAAGCAGTGGCAGAAAACAGTTGTGGCTGGTCTGGGACTACTCCTTTGCACAGCTCACTAGCCACAGCTGGTCCCAAGACTGGGCTGCCATGCAGAGGCAATGGCCCAGTGGGGAGGGCTCCCAGGTCTCGGCACGGCACTCACTGGCTCTGGGCTCCAAGTGGCAAAGGAGCAGAGAAGCAAGATGGCAGGCCCTGGTGACAGTGCCTGAAGAAGGAAAAGAAAAAATCAAAAGAAAAAACCCCAAATCCACAGGGTAACAAGATCTCAGGTCAGATCCACCCATTGTGCTGCGTGCCCACCGTGTCGATCACGCCACCGAAAGGCCCCCACCCCCCACAGGATCTTGGACTGCCCTTCACCCATCGCGATATCCCCTAGCCGTGGAGTGGGAGGATGTGGGGGAGGTGGCAGCAACAGTGACAATTCTGGGCACAAAAAAGGGCTATGAATTACAAACCATCCCCAAGACAATTATTCAGTGCAAAATGATATTTTGAATTTCAGTTTTACCTGCTTGGCAAGATTCATCTCCTCCTTAGCAATGGAGGTCATCCTATGATCATCATGGAGATTTAAGGAAAAACCACAGAATCACAAAATCCCAGAATTAACTAGGTTGGAAAATACCTTTGAGATCATTAAGTCCAACCTATGACCTAACGCCACCTTGTCAGCCAGACCATGTGTATTGGTTTGGCACGGCCTGGTTTTGCGTAGCAGGGGGGCCACAAAGATGGCTCCTGTGAGGAAACTGCTGGAAGCTTCCCACCATGTCTGGCAGAGTCAATGGCTGATGGCTCTGAAGATGGACATGTTGCTGGCCAAAACTGGGCCAATGAGAGAGGTTGGTAGCGCCTCTGTGATGACATATTTAAGAAGAAAATGGAAACAAAGTCACAAGATTTTGGGATTCTAGTCAGAGAAGAGGAGGAGGTGAGAACACGTGAAGGAAAACAACACGGCGACACCAAGGTCAGTGAAGAAGGAGGCGGCGGAGGTGCTCCAGGTGCCAGAGCCGAGATTCCTCTGCAGGCCCTGGGTGAAGCAGGTTGTCCCCCTGCAGCCCATAGGGATCCAAGGGGGATGCAGAGATCCACCTGCAGCCCATGGGAGAGGTGCCCGTGCTGGAGCAGGTGGATGCCTGGAGGAGGCTGTGATCCAGTGGGAGACCCAGTGGAGAGAGAGGGCCCTTGCTTCCAGGCTGGAGCAGCCTGTCCTTGAAGGACTGCACCCTGTGGAAAGAGAGACCCATGGCACAGCAGTTTTGGGAGGGCTGTGTGCCTGTGGGAGGGGCTGACGCTGCAGCAGGTGCGGTGTGGCTGCTGCTCGTGAGAGCGGGCCCAGGCTGGGGAAGTTCACGGAGAACTGTCTCCCGTGGGAGGGACTCCGCGGCCTCACAGGGGAAGACTCCTCTCCCGGAGCAGCGGAAGGAAATGAACTGACCAAACCCCCATACCCTGTCTCCCTGCACTGTCGGTGGGAAGGAGGGAGGGGCTGGGGGGGGAAGGTGTTCTAAGGGCTTCTTTTACTTCTCATTATTCTCCTCTGATAGTAATAAATTCACTTTGAAACTTAAGTTGAGCCTGTTTCGCCCTTGAAGTGTTTCTCTCCGCCCTTATCTCACTCATGAAGCGTTTGTTAATTTTTTTTCTTTTCCCTCTTCCACCCAGCTGTGGCAGGGGGGGTGACTGAGCGGCTCTCGTGGGTGCCTGGCGTTGGGCCAGTGTCAAACCATGACACCATACTTCCCTGGTCCCGCTGGTCACACTATTCCTGATAAAGGCCAGGATGCCATTGGACTTCTTTGCCACCTGGGCACACTGCTGGCTCATGTTCAGTCAGCAGCCGACCAGTACCCCCAGGTCCCTTTCTACCTGGCTGTTGTCCAGCCACTCTGTCCCCGGCCTGTAGTGCTGCAGGAGGTTGTTGTGGCCAAAGTGCAGGACCTGGCACTTGGACTTGTTAAACTTCATGTTGCTGGATTCAGCCCATCTATCCAGCCTGTCCAGGTCCCTTTGCAGAGCCCTCCTACCCTCCTGCAGATCGACACATGCTCCCAGCTTGGTGTCATCTGCAAATTTACTGATGGTGGACTCAATCCCCTTGTCCAAATCATCAATGAAGATATTAAACAGGACTGGCCCCAGCACTGATCCCTGGGGGACACCACTCATGACTGGCCACCAACTGGATGCAGCACTGTTCATCAACACTCTCTGGGGCTGGCTGTCCAGGCAGTTTTTAATCCAGCAAAGAATGCACCTGTCCAAGCCATGGGCTGCCAGCTTTTCCAGGAGTATGCTTACCAGGAATTATGCCTTAAAAGGAAGTGTTCTTTCTGCCGTGTATGGCAAATGAAAGTCTCTCATATATGGTACTGGGGTTATAATAACTTGTCTTACCTTTTTAAAACATAAGATTTCAGCAATGATTGTGTTTAGATCTCAGAAGGAGAATTCAGACTCTCCAGTTACTATTATGTACAGCTAAAACAGCTAAGACAAGGAAAATAAGCAAAGTCTAGATGAGAGAAGATTGTGTTTGTGTCTCCTTTTCACAGGCTTCAGCTGATCTTGAAATAAAATGGTTTCTCTGTCTACACATAAAACACATTTGTGACATGTGTAAAGGTGCATTGCTATGAAACGTAGGTGAAATGGAGGCACATCTGAGCCTGGTAATAATTTTATATGGAAAGACTCTTTCTATTTAATCCTGGATGGGGTAGTAAGAGAAGCTGTTGCCCTGTAAAAGGCTAATTGTCAGAGTCACAATCACAGCAGCTTAGTGCACCTCTGGCAAAGAATGATGGGCATTTTTTTATTCAAATATAATGGAAGCATAAGCTTAGTAAATTGGCAGGCTTAAGACCACTTGGGCTTGTTTTGACTCATCTGGCTTTCTTAAATTCTTGTGATAATTATGCCACCTAACTAGAAAGGACATGCTGATTTGTATCCAGGCTAGAAAAATGTTTGCGGTGGAATGATTTATTTATAATCTTTTCAAAATATCAGAGACTGATATTACAATCCTTATACATCCTCATGTTTGGATTTCTTTTGTGGTTGTGTCTGATCTGACTGTGGAAAGTCCTATAATTTAAACTTTTAAATACTTTTAAAAAGAGGATATAATTTGGGCATTTGCAGTTTCAGTGGTGCAGCAGGTGAATGGGATTTGCACTGGTTTAAGGAACCAAGTGATGCTATTACAATGCTTTATGATCCTAAAAACCTGTGAAACAAAATCCCAAATGTAGATGTGTTTGTTGAAGGGCAACCAAAATTCAGGTCTCTCTGCCGATTCTCGTCTCACTTACGCACATAGCACTTAGAGCAGCACATGTTGGAGTACATAACTTCATATGGGAAAGAGCAAAGAGATTTATCATTGAAAACATCTGTAAGCAACTGAAAACTCAGTGGCTTCCTTCCAGCATGGGTGGACAGCAGTAGCGCATTCTGATGCTCTGTATTACTCAACACAGATCTTCAACATTGTTTACAAAAGTCTACAACAGAACACTCTCAGAGAATATGCAGCAGTTCAAGTTAACTGTGTAGAGAGACAGTTTGTTAGCTTGTGTATTTCTGCACTTTTGCATACATTAAATTACCTCATTCCTTCATATCACAGTGAAATGGCTTTCTGGAAAAGGTATGCATGTGTCATTAACTGCAGTCTTAAAGTGCAAGTTTTAGACAAAAGAAAGCATGTAATATAATGTGTCAGCAAAAAGCCAACAGGATTATTTTACAATTAAACTAGAAAGAAACTTCAAAAGTTTAAATATGAAGCATAACCACTGGTATCCATGAAAACTTTACTCAATTAAAAATCAGAAAAAAAATCATGTTCTTGTGAAGGACTGCATGCTATGGAGTTCTTAATGGCTTAATTTCTGAGAAACATATAAATTCAAATATAAAATAAGAATCTGTATGTGGAACACACTACTGTTTTGCAAGTAAATATAGTGGGTTTTTTTAGATTGAAACATAGATACTGAAAGAGAAAACACAAGTCTCTGCTTTATTAAAAGACTAAAGGTTAGATATTATGGCAAAAGAATTGTGTAAGTTTTTGAGTGTGGTTATTTCATCTACTTACAACCCATCTTTGGTATCATTGCCATGACTAAAAACTTCAGAAAGACTGGTGTTAAGAATAAGGTTTTAGTGGTAGTGCATCATTGAAAATGAAGCTGCAGTAGAATGGCAAACCATTCAGTATCATCAGTACCAACTTTAATTAGCACGTAGTAGTAGAAGAATTAGAATAGACACCATTTCCCTGAAACTCTACAAGAACCTCCCAAAAGGCACTGTTGTTGTTAAAACAACTTACTTTAAAATGGAGTGATCCAAAAAATAGTGTCCTTCACTTCCTATTCCGTTTGTTATCCTAGATTTCCTAGGAAAAAGGAAGAGCAGGGAAAAGACCTGTGCTCCACAGTTTAAGTACCTCACTAAAGGTACTGAGCTTGTTTGGGGACACTTAGGTGGACATGGAGCATGGTTTTCTGGCTAGATCCTCTGAGCCAGGTGTTGCACTGGAGTTAGGAATGTGAGACTGGTAAATCTTGTCTGGGGTCTGTTGCCTCCTGGGTACGATTTGTCTGAGGCTGATGAGAACAGGGGTAGATTCTGTTACTGCAGAGCTGATTCAATGAGCCCAGTGGTGCCAGCACAATCTGTTTACAGCTTGGCTGAGGCCTGAAAAGGCTGGGTGTCCATCCTCACTAGCGAGAGGAGTCCAAATGGATTTGATGCCTCCAGCCAAGGGCTGTTGGCTGCATGGGTGGCAGCCAAACATATGGCGATGCTTCGGGCTGGTGGAACAGGAGCAGCTGGCTTGTGGGGAGTTGCCGCTGGAGAAGGTTTGTGCTCACTCTCTCTTTTCCTCTCTGGTTGTTGTACTGATGTCCAAAAATACTCACATCCTCCTTATACCCTGGGGCTCTTACGGAGCTGGCCAGGTAGAAAACAGATTCTGGAAAAAGCCCACCTTGTAAATTGGGGAGTGAAAGGTGGGATCTGGCATCTTTTTTGACTGAGTGCATTGTCCTCAATAATGGCCTTTTTCACTGAAAGCAACAACACTATTATTATTCCTCCATGGAGTCAAGAGGAAATAAATGAAAGCCCATCTGACTTCAGAAATGAAAATTGATTCCTTCAATTTGGGGACAGCTTGTGTTCTTTCCATTCCACTTGGAACCTGACCACACAGAAACTGCTGCCAAAATTAGGATGATGCTACAAGGGTATCAGAAACAGCTGTCATAAATATCAACAGGAAGGGAAGCACAAACAAACATGGGTACAAAGGGTAGTGTGCTGGGGGTAAATCTTGAACAAGAGAGAGGAATGTCACCCGGCTAGAGGGTGCATGGGAAAATATTTCAGCTCTAGTTTTTCCCTTGGGAGTTGTTCTGCAGTATGTTCCCAGACAACTTACAGAAGAGTTGCTTTTATACATTACATGTTTGAAAGAATGTCTTTGGGCAATTTAGTTGAATGTTGAGCCTAAGACTCATTGTACAAGACCAGTGAAATTAGATAAGATATGATAGATTGCCGCTATTGTTTTTTTAGGAGTAATATTATATGTTTAGTAGCATTACACAGTTCAGTGGTATCTTCCCATGAAGCATAATTTGAAGGAATGATACCTAAAAGCAGAAATAGAGAGGAGACAGAAGTATGTCTCCAAGTATTTGTAAATGTGAGGGAATTTGGAGACAACATAACTATCCTTTCTGTTTTACCGCATGCTTTAAAATACTTGTTCCAGAAGAGATTGTTGATAAGGGAGAGATTTCAGTTGCAACACAGTTATAATTGTTTTCCAGTCTTATTCCAACCTACTTGGGGATGGTGGTCTGGTCATGGCTCTCTGGAAGGGCTCCTTGCACCTCCCAGTGTTTCTCTCCAAAGCTTTAGTAAATTAGTCTGTGACCCATGAAGAGTTTTAATCACTTTGGAAAACTCTCAGTGAGACCTTAGCAAAATAAGTAATTTAAGTGTTTAGAAAAATGGCATTTATTAGGTTATTTTAGCAGGCTCAGTTAGGCACAATTTTCTGGGCTGTCCTGGAGCTCCAGGATCAGTTAACGTGCAAATCACTCCAGCCAGCACTGGCTGCTAGGTTGAATCACTCAATATTTATGATTGTTTTCTACTGAGCAAATAACCTAGAATATATATATCGCTAGGACTCAAATTTATTTTATAACACAACATGAAATTCAAGAAAATACTTATGTTCAATCCGTTTAGGTAAGAGGACTATTCTCTCTAAATTATTTTTGATGTGTTTTCTGGGTATGGAACTGGGGAGTTTTGTTTGTTTTCATGGTGTTTTAAGGAGATTGATGCAGAGTATGTTAAATACCAAAAATAAAATCAGAAGAACTTATGTTCCAGGCAAATTGAATTGGCAGGAGGACAAATAGGTTATGACCGAATACAAAAGTGTTTAAAGTGGTTTTCATAAAGTGAACACCAATATTGTGAGCCACTCTGTACGTTTTTCAAATATGCTTACTTTGAGAGATTCAGTGAGGGAATGCGTTGATTATTTAAACATATGAGTGTATGTAGAAGTGTGCTACTCTGATTTAAAACAGTACAACAAAATCAGCCCCTGACAAAAACTGTTTTGCTAAGACATATCTCTAATCAGCTACAGCCAATTACATCAGAAAATACAATGGGTTCATTGTTTATGATGATGCTAACACCATAAGATAAGCAGATTTCTTTCTTTCCCTTTCAGGAGGGTGTGTATAAATATATATATATATATACACACACACACACATGTGTATGTATAGTTCAATCACTTCAAGTGGCAGGTGGGAAAATAGCATCCCAACTGGAGATAAATAAGAATATTTGTAATAGCATTCATTTCACAAAAAATTAATAAAATTCCCATATTTCTAGAGAGATTTTTAAGAAGTAATCCAGTTTTTACAGGTAAGAACTGATACAGACATAGGCAAGTTCAAAAAAGTGGAAACCATTCATGTATGAAGAGGTAACTTCTACTCCAAACCATACTGGAAACAGAATGAGAAGCACTTTCAACAGAGTTGTCTAGGAGATTAAGTGGTTCTGCCATATTAATGGAAACCTCTGTTGTACAAAGACACAGCAAAATTTAGGACAGTTTAGGCTAAGCAGCATCACTGGTAATGGAAACTGCAGCAAATTATCTCTTTCAGCTTTTTGGAAAAACCACAATTTTCACTCAAACTTGTGTTATTAATGAAGTAATTTGATATTTTTGGACTGGCATTTTCCAGCAAAAGCTTGCCAAATTATATCCCAGCACTTTGAACTCCAGAGTGGATAAATTTCTCCTTTTTTAAAAAAAATTATTTTATGAAATAGGGCAGAGTCTGCTATAGCTTAAAGAAAACCACACATTGATATCTATGAGAGTTTAGTGCCATAAGACTCTCTCTTGATTGGTTTGATGACAGAATATTTTTTTTTTCTTCTGGATATTGAAAGTGCTTAATAATTTTGAACAATGAGCACATGCTTAACGTAACTCTTCACATACCTGGCATTTAGTTCCCTCCTTTTCTCTTTTCTCTAATCAGATGCAGTTTATAAAAAGCTATGTGGTTCCCTAACCCAAAACCCTCAAATATTAAATGTCCTGTCTCGCATCTATAATACTGAAAGCAAAGATTGAGAGACACTGAGGGGGATGTGTCCTAGGTCTAATTCAACTTTAACAAGGAAATTGAACATGAAACCTGATCTCCAAAACATTACAAATGGAAAATCCACATCTTCATCTTGCTTCCACATTTGAGTTTGTTTTTAAACAAATAAGTTCCTTGATGTGGAGCATGATTAAGAGAAGTTTGGACTGTCAGCAGCTGGCTGTCTAAGAGAAATCCTCAGGACCATTTAGATCAGTTAGAGAGCAGAGAACAACAGAAGACCAGCATCATGGGACAGGATCACAGCTAAGAGCCTTAGCAACCAGGGATTACAAGAACTTGTTTGGAGGCAGGGGAAACATTAGGAAGTATGGTATGTCCTGTACTACTCAGAGTGAAGATAATTTTGTGTTCTGTGTGTGTGTTTGTTTAGCTGGAGGCAATTTGGAACTGAAGTGACGAGTAACAGAGATGCATGTTTAAATTTAAATATATGCTTCAGTTTAAATTAGGATTCCAGGACTTGCAAAAAAGTTCTTTAAGAATTAGGAACTTGGAGGAATTCCAAGACTGCAAGAGGCAGTAAAATAAATGACAGAGTGGTTAAAAAATAAGAAAAAAAATTTAAAATAGCAGAAGTGAAAGAGCAGAACACTGGTTTTAGTCCAGAAACTGGCAAGGAGCTCTGCATAAGCACCTCATCCAGTTCCAGCAAAGCATAACAAGATGGAAATTATAGACAGAAAATACTTATTATGTTATGCAGGCCATTTTCCAGTGCTAGCAGAGAAGGAAAGACGTGGAAAGTACATCTCGTGTCCCTCTCATGTCCCCTCTGGCTATATTCGGAAATGACATGAATAAACTCTGGAGGGAGCCGCACCCAGTCACTTCTAGCCAGAGGCAGTTTAACAGCGTCTGAAATGCTGGGAACTGGGAGGGAAAATCTGGGGGATGCTCACGGAGATGGGAAACCCCTTTACTTTGTGACTTGGAGTGCTTATATTGAATCTATTGGCATAAGAACTATATTATGTGTGATCAAATGCTGCGATGACAATCTGGTTTTCTATAAGAGCTGTTCTCTCTTTGTGCTCATGAACCAAACCCTTCCCTTCTGCCTTCCTCCCTGGGGCTGTACTGCTCCCACGCTGGAGGTGTGCCTGCGAGGCCCTGTATAATTTCTGATGACCAGAATATCCTCCAAGGATACTTGTCAGCAATTTGGAAATTTTGTAAATAAATTAAAAAAAAAAAAAAATCATGGGACTCGAGCTCTTCTGACCTAGTAGTTAGAATATTGTAAAAGCAATATGAAAGTTTCACTGAAAAGGGGCAAAAGTTCCTTTGACTCACCTTAAGCAGCTGACAGCTAAAAATAATAGAATTTTAAACTAAATGAGATCTGCCTGTCTCTGTCCCACTTTATTTGCTGTTCAGCTCTGTGCTCTTTTTTTATTCTGGTTTTGAAGTTAAATTCCTGTAACCACTACCACCAAAGCCAGGTCACATGTGTAGCAATTCAAGACTGAGTAATTTTGTGAGCCTTTTTCAATCACCCAACTACAGGCATAACTACAGCTGCCAGAAAAGAATCTAAGTGTTTTCTTTTCTTTTTTTGTTTCCCTGTTGAATTTTGTTCAAGTAATTTTTTTTTTTAATTACATGTTTTTCAATATGTTGGCAGATTACTCTGAAATCACCTGACTGGGCTTTTGTTTTGTTTAATTTTTTGCAAGCACAGTTACACTCCCCCTCTGTTTGCTGAAGGTGGTCACGGATGTGGGAATTTAAAATGCAGTCCCAAGCAGCCAGAGTCAGACAGTTACTGTAAATAACATGGGGTATGCCTGTTTGAGTAGGACAAAGAAACAGACATAAAAAATATTTTAAAATGTAAATTATTTACCCTAGCATGTGAAAGATACGAAGTGAACTAATTATCAACTTTAAAGATTAAGGAAATATTTTTTGATTGGTATTTTTTTCTTAAAGAAATACTCTGGCGTCTTGAAATGTGATATGGTGGGTGTTAAGGAAGCCAAACTGTGCTGGAGTCTTCTGTTAGTGGCAAAAATATTCTACTCTTCTCCAAGACTCCAGTCAGCAAATGTTTTTTAATTGTTACCATACGATGTCTGCGAGATCTGAGAGTCACCAGTTTATGAGGAAGTGTGGGTGTGATCTTTGTGGTGTCAAAATGGCTGCATCCTTTGAAGTCATAATCACTGAGCAGGTTTATATCAGCTACAATATCTTGCCAAACAGATGAACTGATTATTCCTGTGTTTTGGAGATGGCTGGCCTTTGATCTCAGGTACTTTTAAATGAAAAGACAACTCAGTGCATTATTCAGAGTTTTATGCTCTGCCAGGGCTTTCCTGTGTAAAGTGAGAGGAACTGGAATGAGATGGTCTTTAAGGTCCCTTCCAAGCCAAGCCATTCTGTGATCTCAGAGGAGGTTTGTACTGGTGCCTGAAGTAGCTTGTTGCTCGCAATCTGATGGGGATATTCATGGTTAACTTCTTGAACTCAGGAGATGAGTAGCTACGCTTAGCCTTTCCCTTGAGTAGTGATGAGCAGAGAGAAAGAACTGTATCCCTTTGGTCAGTTTGGGTCAGCTATTCTGGCTGCATCTATCTCCCAGCTGAGGAGTTGAAAAGTCTTTGACTTAGACTAAACCCTGCTCAGCCACAACTGAAACATCAGTGTGTTATCAGCATTGTCCTCATCCTGAATCCTAAACACAGCACTGTACCAGATACTAGGAAAAAGATTAACTATCCCAGCCAAAACCAGGACAGATCTGGGTACTACCTCATGGGGGTAAGAAACCCCCCAAAATGGAAACCCCAAACCAAAAGAAATCCCTACTCAATCTACATATGTAAAATTGTTATTAAAAGAAATAGATGTTTAATATTCATTTAGAGTGTTCTAAAAAAGAGAATTCATATTGTATGTTATTTTTTTCTTACTTTTACTCTGATTCTGCCTGGGACCACTTTAGGACTCCTAATGAGGACAGGGGAGAAGATAAAGGAAAATAGGGGGTGAGTGTAAATACTCTCACAGTCACGTGATGAAAGACCGTTAAAATAAATGCTTATCAGCTATCACTTTTTCTTTATATTAATTTATAATTATATCTTCCTTTATCATTTGGGAAATAGGGAGAAATTTTTTTAACCTGTGAAACATGAATTGGAATTTTTAACTATTAACTTAGAAATTAAGCCAAGTAAGTATTGTGGTTTCAATCTAGTTAAGCTCTCTATGAATATTCAACTCTAAGACACCAAATTTGTTTTGATTATTTACTACCAGATCATGACAGGTTTATATACCTATTCATTTTTCTCCCAAAAGATTGCCAGTGGGTTTATTACACAGAAGTAGATAAAGGTCAAACAAAATAAAAACAAGATGGACTGTATGGCAGAGAAATGCATAGATATGCATCAGACTAATAAGAGTGGTGTTAGACTTATACTGCTAGAAAGACTGATACTCAACATCATATAAATTGGATAATACTTTAAGTAAATGCAATATTAGCAGAAACTGACAAACAAGTTGGGGAAAAATAGGAACGGTATAAAATTTTTATGCTTATTTCCATAGGCAGTCACACAACATTCCAGTCTCTCTTAGTGCGAATGTGTTCTGATAGAACTGAAAATAGAATGTGAGAGAGAAATAAGTGGTCCACATGTACATTTTTTGTCATTTAGTGTTTGTCTGTGTTCAGAAGCATCCAAATATGTAATAAAATTCCGTGACATACAGAAGTATTTTTTCCAGTGAAAAGATTAATATTCCCAATTTCAAAACACATAGAATTACAAAAGCTGTTGGAATTGTGTTATATTTTCATTACTTTTTTAATAAGTAGCAAATTGTGTTATTGACATATTTTTCTGATAAAAAAACCTGTGAATGTACATATTATTTTCATATTTTGAAACAAAATATGAAGTTAAAGCAGAATATCCAAAGATTTTTATTTGATTTGATATATACCCAAAAATACCTCATTTTTTTCTGGCAAATAAAACCCTTTTTTTTCCATAATTAAATACATTATACTATGCCCTATTCCATTATAATCAAAATGAGGCTTCCATATATAATATTTTAAAAAATATACTTATTGTGTTGGCTGGCTATTATCTTCTTACTTTTCACATTAACGGTTGGACTCAAAGATCTTAGAGCTTTTTTCCAAGCTAGACAAATATTTCCAAAAAAGTCTCTGTGCTTTCTGACATAATGACAGCATGTTTGTGGCAGTAAGTCCAGCTGCTTAATTGTATATTGCTTAAGAGAAATAATTTTATTAGTTTTTAGAGAGGCATAATAGCGTTTGAAAGAAAACAAACCACTTAATTTGCATTGTCTGTTTCAAATTTTTTTACTTTAATTGGAAGGTCAGCATTCTTTAGCCAAGTGTCAATATAAATGAAAGAAAATTTATGTACAAATTGTTATGCACTACTAATTGAATTACAGGAAATGATTGCTCTTAATTTCTGTTTGAAGAAACTATCATGGCTACCTGATGGGAGGAGGAGATGAAGTTCTGTCCATTTGAGGGTGTCAATGCGCTATTGACATTCTCCATAGGTCTTACATGCTCTTGCAAGCTTGGTCTTGTTCAAATTAAAGCCTAAACACAAGCAAAGAACATCTGGAAACCCTCCACTATCGCCTGCATATACATCAGCATGTAAACAGGACCCATGAAATGACAGTAAAGGAATGTGAACTATAGTTAATCTGTCTTCACAAAGTCCATTTATGAATTATTGTTGCTAATCCTCCCTTTATTTTTAGACGGGAAAGGAAAAGCTGGCCTTACAACATATCTGGACATTCAACAGCTACCAGGGAGGGCCCCATTGGGGAAAAAAAAATTAAATCCCCAAGAGTTCTGAGAAACCAAAGGGAGAACATGCTACTCATCACTGTTTTCCTTCTAGATCTTCACAAATTTGTGCTAAATGCAGGAAGTTTAACATGAATATTAAACTGAAAATCAAGACCAGAGCTTCTGGCCTTGTATACCTACACATGTGGCTTCCTGATTCCATAATGAAGTAAAAACCAGAGTAACGCAGGTACAATCAGGTCTGGTTTTCATTAGAAGAAGGGAGATGATCATGGTCATGACAACTGTATTATGTGCTAAATATCAGTTGAGGCAGAGCTCTTAAAAGTAGGCTGCCTGTCCACCTAAATATGTTTAAATCAAACCCAGCATTTACAATCCTTTTAGAAACCAATGAACACTTGAATTGGTCTATGAGACTTAAAAAGATGAAAAAAACCCCAAAGCAACAACCACACACTATCACAGAATCACAGAATTTGCTGAGCTGCAAGGGACCCATCAGTATCATCGAGTCCAACCCTTAGCCCTGCACAGCACCATCCCCAAGAGTCACACCATGTGCCTGAGAGTGTTGTCCAAAAGTTTCTTGAACTCTGTCCTCCTCTACCTCCTCCTCCTCTCTCCCAGACTGGCTTTTTTTTTGGTGGTTTATCTGGTGTCACATGAGCTGTTCAGTATGTTCAGTTTTTAGTGATTCTGAGAATATCTGGGGACTAAATCTTTAGCTCGAAGGCACTATTGTTTGTTAATTTTTGTGTTTCAGTGGTGTCTAGATGTCCCACTGTGAACTAAAATCCCACCGTGAAATAAGCAATACAAACACATGATGAAAACAAACTCTTGCCACATCACGCTGCTGGGGAGGAAATAGGTAGAAACAGGTAATCTTGGGACCAAGGGTGGTGTGGACAAAAGACAGCTCTAGCTAATGAGGAAGGTTGTAACCTGTCTGTGCATATTTACAAAAGTCTTCAAGACTGAGTTATGCAGATTTATACTGACATATTCCCCAGTTTATTTACAATTTTGCGATATATTCACCTTCAATTCCCCTTGGTAGTGCCCATGTTTTCAGCATTTTAGTTTATATGAGTCAGATTTGATCTCTGCATTCTAAGTCATATTTGAATTTATTGGAGATAAATGATGGAGAGATTTGCCATTTTGATACAAGGTAGATGAGAATCTATTAATACCAGAATTACCCATGAGTAAGATGGAATTTTGACAGAAAGCAGAAATCCGAGGCAGGCTAATTAGAAAAAATTGATCTGAAATTTAAAATGAGAATGTTTGATTCTACTATCACAAGTGGTGTTCAGAGCTAACAGTGCATTTCAAAAGGTTTAGTGGTTTCAACTTTTTCTTATGCCAAGAAAATCTTCTCTACTTAGGACAATGCAGACACTTTTAGGTTGCTCTACAAACCAGATCCTGATAATGCACCTCATTAGGAAAATCACTGCAATGCTGTGGAAGATGAATGCAAATAAATATTGTTGTATTACTTATTAATTACTGCTTATTATATTATGCTTAGAGTAACAGCCAGTGGACTCACAAGAGTGTTAAGCAGGTGATCATGAACAGGGACTTGGCAAATTGAATTAGACTTTTAACTCTAATTAAATTTTCTTGAGCTTTTCTGAAGAGACTCTTAATCAGAATGCTGCAATCACCTTGATGATCTAAACATCCAAAATATTATTGAATGTAACAACTCTTCTAGAGAGAAAAGTTAATGAATTTTCAGTCAACATTACCAAGAACCTAAATCTTTGCTGTGATTAGTGACTTGCAGCATCTTTCTTCAAGCAAATTATTGGAAGCCATTTGTCTTCAAAGCTTGCATAAATTGTGGCCCTGAAATATTTGAGAAAATTAGGGTTTCAAGGCTCAATACCGCAAGCACAGATGGAATTTTATTGGCATGGAATAACTTTATTGGCATGAGAAATTATACTGAAATGAAGTTTGGTAGGAAGGCAATGTGAATGTAAGTCCTAATGTACAATACCTATAATTTAAGTAGAAAGTATGTATTTTATAAGTATAATAATCTTACTATTTCAGATGAAATTATTATAGGAATAAAGATAATGTATGCTTGGAAAATCAGAGTCTAAATTACTTGCAAGAAGCCCACAAATACTATTTTTTGATGAAAGTAGGGTGAGTTTTATGTAATAGTTAAAATTCCTTTGGAATTCATGGAGTAGTTTAGAGGGTTGAAACCCAAAGATTCATAAACTTTTATGGAGAGGGAGGGCATCAGCCTACCTTTAAAATGGGGATGGTGATCTCATTTTATATGCAACTAAGTCATAAGATGCATCCATTATGTTTTCATTTAAGCAAAGATGCAAAGTTTTCTGGCTAGAACCAGCAGTATGGATGATCGCAATCAAGTGTAATGGATTTCTTAATTTACACATAATCAATATAGCATTTTTCAAAAGTTATCCTAAGTCAATCTATCCCAAGGATGTACATCCTAAGAGAGATGTTACTTTTATAAATGCATTTTTTAATTTCTATGGAAGGATAAAAGAATCTATTCTTTAGTAAAGCTGCTGAAATACTGTCGTCTGTGAGTGGTGAGGCACTAGCATGAATAACTGTGTGAAACTACAGGAGGGAAGCATTTGCCTTTTTTTTTTTCCCCTCTCTTGCCTGCTTTATGGTTTGTAAATGATAAATGAAATTTACTGGCAATACCCTTCAGTAATATTTCAAATTATGTTACAGAATAGATTGTGAAAGGTATTGAGTTATAGCAGAACCAAAGAAAAAGGCCCTAATTTTTTCCTTTCTGGAAAAGTGTGCTGTATTAGAACATTCTTCACCCCCTGTTTCAATAATACAGGATGCCACAATGCTTCAACTTTCATGGGCTGAAATATTTTATGTTATTTAAATAACTTTAAAATTATGCCCACCATTGATATTGAGACTTAGGAATTAAGTGAAGTTAAATGTCAGTTTTACAGTGGGAGCCTGGGTACTGGTGGGTGCCCCAACAGCACACAAAGCACGGCAGGAGAGAGGAGGAGCTGGAGTGGCGCATCCCTGTGGCATTATTACGTAGACCTCTCTCCTAACAGTGAGCCCCCTTGCCCCCACCCATGATAGAAAATTTGCATGGACACATTTTTATGATGTTTCATTTGTTAAGGTCTTTGAATGGTGAAAACCAAGATGAAAAAGACATTACCCTAAACCAGGGCCGTGGGTAGTGTCTACAGTGTCCTTTCAGCCCTTTGAAGCGGGATCCTTTTGTTGGCTCGGGTGAGTGGCGGCTCTTTAACATTCTGAACCTGCTGTGGCTGCTGGGGCAGTTCATCACCAAAGAATAGAAAAAGGCCCCTGGCATATCAAATAAAAAAAAAAAAAGTGGGGGAGGAAAGGAGGACAGAGAAAGGCAAGTCCCCAGCACACAGACCGTGCATTGTGCATGCAGGGTTTCAAGAGCCTGCCGTTAGGTATATTTCATAATGTGAAAAGACAGACCAATTTTGGCCCCCTCGCCTGGTGGGATCAGTGCTGTCACTGCCATTTATTTTCAATCCCCCATGATTTCTGTATTGCCAACAACCCTTTTTGCATAAAAATGAACCATAAAGGCAGTCAAAACACCTGCTTTACTGACAGCCCCGATTAAAGCTTTGATTTATCCTTCAAAATGTGAGCTGATCTGCTGTTCCTGGGGCCTGGTGCTGGTGTGTAATTCATCAGGGGCTGAAGGTCTCCTTTCTGTCTCCCCAGCTTCAGCTGTGGGCGCCTTTTGTACCTGCTTGAGAGCTGGGCTAACTCTGAGAACACCCACCCCAGCTGGAGGCTGGGATTTTTCCATCCCTACTGGCTCAAGTTACTTGGTCCATTTTATTAAGTGACAGTAAATTACAGGACTAATTGGTGAGGCCCCCAAATGCAGGGCTGTGTGGCTCTGAGGAACCAGCCCCATTCCCACTGTGGGCTCTGGGGAGCAGCTATTGCAGGTGGAAAGGAATAGTGTCGGTTATTCCCACTTCATGCTTTCCCATCACTAAAAAGATCGACACTTGACGTGGAAATTTTAGGTCGTGTGGGAATCCCTTCTTTATAGTCAAGTTTTGTTCTGTGGTCTTAAACCTTCATTTCAGGGACTGCACTGGCAGGGCTGTGCACAGTGAGCTTCGCCCCAGGCTGAAAATGCACAGAATGTGGGAGTGAGCCTTTCAAGACCTTTTGGGGCAATTGGGTAGGAAAGTTAAAAAGCTTTATCACTGCAACTGTAAAAATAGGTATGTCTTAAACCTGTTGGAAGGTTAAATTGGGTCAGAGTTTTTTAAAAAAAGCCTAGCTTGTATCCTGTATATGAATCCCTCACTGCCTCCCTCCTCCCTGCCCAAAATAAAACCAAACAAAAAACCAAACCTCAGCCTTTAAGATACTTAGACAAAATTGCCTTGTGAGTATATTTGACTTATGCACCATCATTGATCCATTAAACCACTAAGCTGTTATAGACCCAGAGCATGCTATAAAAGAAGGCTGAGCAAATCATCCCATGTGGATCAATGCACAGACATTTCCCAAAGTGGGATTTCTTTTATTCGAAATGTACTTTTTCACTGAAACGAAAACATTCTGAGGAAAAAATATCTGTGTATTATTATTTATAAATTAAAGAGGAGCAAACAGGGTGATTTACATTCCAAGTCTTTGTTCTGAAACAAGACTTGGTTTTGAAATGTTGATTAAGTCAACACATAATCTAACATAGTACATATGTAATGTGATGTTTCATTAAGATCAAAACAATTTTTCGTTTGACCAGATGTACATTGGAAAAAAATATCAGGAGAGACTGAAAATGTCCTTTGAAATCCTTAATAATAATTCCCTATTAAAAAAAAGAAGAAAATAACTATTTTTTATTGCTGCATTGCTGGGAACTGGAGCACTAATTTAAAAATAGCTTTACTATAAATTCTTTAAGCGGTAGGAATATATGTAAAATTTACATTTGCAGTTAAGATAGCACTTGGTCTACAGTGCAGGCAGTTTTCCTGACTGTTTGGAATGTAAAGTAATGGGATAGTTCAAATTGTGCTGTGAAGTTGAGCAGATCTGAGCCTTGGCACTGCAAGGGCTATGATGAAGTTGCAGAAGTCCAGAGCACCAGACACTAGTCACTGGACTGCTGGACATGAGATAGGCATGAGCTTGTCCTTACCCGGGTGATTTCCTTGCACAAGAGGGATGCATGGGCACAGGGCAGGCAGGATCCAAACAGCCTCAGCTGAGTGTTGGCAGTGCATGTGCTAAGAAGGTCTTGAGCTGCCTATTTAACCCTAAAAATCTGGTTTGGGACCTCTAGGTGTTTGGAAGTATGATTTATCTCAGTGCATAAAAATTGAGAGCTTTGCAAAACCAAAGTCACATCTTCGGTCTGCAATAACACCTAGATGGATGTGGGGTTGCACAGAGCCATCAGAGAACAAAGCTACAGCAGTTTTTAATGTTAAAGAAACTTCATCTGGTGGCAGTGGGAAGGAAAGGCACTAAAACATCTGCTTATTCTTTGTCTGTCACTGCCTTTCTCAGTCTTCGCCTACTCACCCCACAATATTTCCCTGTTTAGGCTGGCATGTGGTTTACAACCCTACATACAATAAATGCAATTCTTGATTTTAAGGCTGACAAATCTCTTACATCTGATATTCTTTTAAATAGAGCAAAATCTCTTTAAGAAAATCTGAAACAATTCATGACAAAAATAAAATTCCTGAATAATTTTACTGACATAAAACTGCTTTTTGTTGGAAGAAAAAAGAGCAAAGGTCAGAAATAGAGACAGCCAAACTAATTTTGCTTTGTTTATGCAAAGGAGGAGACATTTTGCATGAAACTGGTCAGTCCTGATTTTTGCCTAGTGCATGTGAGTTTATCAGTCTTGACATTTGTTTTAGTTCCTGCTAGAGGGAAAACTTTCAGTCAGCTATGACTAGGTAATGCAGATTTGAAGAAATGACACACATATTACAAAATGCTGACTTTTTTTTTCATTTATACAGAGCATGTAAGATTTTTTTCATGTCTCACTCATCCATACATGTGCCTGTCCCACAAAACCCATCATGCTGACCATTCTTTGCTTGTACTGCCTTCAACATATTTTTCTTCTGTAAATGAGAATTCAGTGCCTTTCTCCTGAACTTTCCTTTCCATGTACTTTCTCTCTATGTACTGAATGTATAAGCTGCATAAATACACCACATAAATGTACATACAGATACATTTTATTGTATAATACAGTTAAGATTAGGCTGAAAACGTGTCTCACAAAGCCTGTAAAATTCCAATTCACATAGGAACAAGTTTATCTTAAGAAATTCAGAGATGTTTAAGGTATTGCAAAACTATGTCTGTGAGAATGTCAGTTCCTCTTTTGTTCTTCATTTATATCAAATTCAGTGATGCACCAGAGAAAATAGCACTGAATCCTAGTTAAGTATTCCTTATGGAGATAAAGATTAATTATACAGGTTAAAACCTGAGTCCACCACCCCTGTGTTGCTCTGCACTGGTGTTGACATACAATGGCATGTCCTGATGGAGACTTGAGGGAGCAAGAGAGATGGAGCAGTGGATGTTGTGAGGAGAAGAAAACACACTGGAAAAGGGCTCAGGCAGGAATTCTTACTCCATAGTCTCAGCAAAGGCGGTAGTTAGATGATTTAAAGCAACTGTATCCACAGCCTAAATCACCTCTTAACTTTTGAATTTTCAGCATCAGAGGTGCAAGAGCTGGGCAGCTTTAAATATCTTCTAAAAAGAAGGCATGAATGGCCTTTTGTTAATCAGCACATTACTCTTGTCTGCATGTGTTTATTGAAGCATACATCTTCTCATAACCTACTCCCTATAACCTAACTCATAACCTAAAATAACTTTTAAAAATGTCAGCCTTGGATTCAGATTAGTTTGTTCTGCCTGGCCCTAATTACCACTTCCCAAATGAATCTAGCCTCAACTTGATCCTTATCTTGTATTCAGTTTCTCCAGCGAAGGCATGGACATTGCTCCCTGCAAGGCCTAAAATTTAGAAGGAAACAATCAGCATCTGGCTGTAGTTTAACTGCACAACAGTCTTAATACTGTATAACATAACAAATTCTCATTTACTTGACTGCCTTCTAAGGGATGTTGGAAAACGATGCAAAATACTCATCTGACTTCTAGTGTGTCAAAAGAAAGAAATATTTTGGAGGTACAGGACCAATGGTTCTTTTCCTTGCTATGCTTTATCAAGCCTTCTTTCAGAATGTTTTAAAGGATGCTTTCCTTACTCAAGTGGTTTACCTTGAAGGTTCTCAAAATGACAGTCTTCGTGAAGAAGTAGTAATGACTATATAGTTATTAACTATATAGTAAAAAAAAAAAAAAAAAAAAAGTAGGTCTTAGTAAACTCTGTAAAACAAAATGAAGAAAAACTTTCAGAGGTAAATCTCCAAGCAGAGAGATTGGCAACTCTGAAAGAGACTTGCAGCCAAATCTCTTTAGCTTGAGGTAAGCACAGAGAAGGCACTCAGTGAAATTCTGACAAATATCCACAGCTTAGATGTGATCGAGAAAAAATACGAAAGAAAATAGAAAAGAAACCAATACCTGTTATTACAGATATGTAAATACAGATTTTATGATATTATAGATCAATTTTAAGGTATTTTTCTGACAAAATGCTTAGTTTTACTTTTCAGATTAAGTTCTCCTGTATAAAACAAATTTGCTTTTTTATACAAACCAGAGCAGCTTTATGAATTTTAAATCACCCATAGCACATATAGCAAACTTTGGATGTTAGGCACAACTAGTTGGAATAAGAAATTTTCTTCTCTTTTTTGTCTTTAAAATGTGACTTAGCCAAAAAGATGTTTTAATAAATGCATAAAACATGTTCATCAAAATGCAAATTTAATAGAGTGCATATTTCCTTGCAGATACTTTTGTAATTGGTTTTGCCAAGGGTAGTTTAGTTCAGATGCAATCCCTGTTAGTTCACTGAGGGCCTATTCATTATATTTTATACAATTTCACTGTATTTTCTATATCATGTGCTTTTCATACTGTAAAATTTTAATTTTAGCCTTATTACAGAATGGTTTTATTTATTACTATATGCAATCTAGACTCATATGGAAAAGGACAAGAGTACCTTGCAGTAACAAAAAACATGAACTTGACCTTGCAGGGATGCATCATTTTCTAGTTGCTTGAGCTAGGCTAGAATAAAAAACTTTGTATACAAATATTGTGTTGCTCATAAACATTCAGAACCGGACTCTGGGTACCACCCTGGAGTTTTGTTGTTCAAGGCTTTACCTCTGGCTTGGTTTCTTCATAGTTGTACAATGTGCAGAACTCCAGCTCTGCAGTAGGATCTAGGAGAGTCAGTGGGGCTTGTCATAACGCACTCGTGAGGAGCAATCTCTTCTGGGAATAGAATCCAAACCAATCTTGGCTGTACCTGTTCAGAAAGCCAGCCCTGGGCCTACAGCATGCCAGAGAAATTTTGCTTACCAAATATGTGGTGGTCTAGAAACAAGGGGAAAAATTGTAGTATTGTACAGCACTAGAGGTGTATCTCCTCAACTAAACCAAAAAGATTTTTCTTCTTAAGGAAGAAATAGCTAAAAAACTAGAGAGGACTGTTTTCAAGTATAAACAGAAAACACTTGGTAAGACTGATTTTCTCTTTTCTTATTTGAAATACTCTCATGTTTAACAACTGTACCACATAATCTGTGCAACAATAACCCAGAGATCTGTTATTAAAAAGGTGTATATGTATGGTCAGAGTAGACTAGTTTCTTTCCAGGGATTCTGATAGCTGCCAGTCAAAGTTACCTCAGGCAATGCCTGGCTGGGCTCAGTGATTTCCCACTTGACAAGACCTTTCCTAGGACAGACATAGCCAGAGAGAAAAATGTATTCAAACTGCGGTTATGGAAGCCTCCTTTTACTGACAAGTGGGCACTTATAATAAAATTATAGAATCAAAGAATGATGAATCATAGAATCACTGAGTTGGAAGGGACCTTAAAGATCATTTATTTCCAACCCCTTGCCATGGGTAGGGACAGCTTACATAGACCAGGTTGCTCAAAATCTGAAAGTCTCTAGGATCAGATGAACCCTGTAATTGCAAGTAAAGGAGCTGGTGAAAATTAAAGTAACCATAACAAAGCTTGACTTTATAAGGGTTAATTGTTTAGCTTTGGTTAGTTTGAAATTATTTCCCTGCATATACATAAAGAGACTCACCTTTAATATTTTTTTGCTTTTAGAATTTTCCATTAATTTTACTGCTGAATATTGCTGCCAAAAGGAGAAAAAGAACATTATAAAAATGTTTCAGACCAACATGGCCTCCTGTCACACCGTGATTTGAGTCTGCATGGCTCTAAGTTTTAAAGCTTGAAGGGGACAGCAGGACATCAGTAGTTCCTGCTCTCTAATTAAACACTGATGACTCTGCCTAGAATTTTATTTTAAACAAAAGCGTCTCCTTAATGTTTGCTGTAATAACAAATTGACAGCAAAGAATTTGTGTTTGTTTTCCCAGTTGGTTCAGAACATGGCAATGGATTCAGTACAGGTTTTATCAATTACTTTGATGGTTTTGTTCATAGTCTTGGGAGACTTGCTGCCAAAATCTGACTTTATATTCATATATCCTCAGTAAGCTGCCTATATCAAGGAATGTGGTACTGTGTGTTCTCTCCGCCTACAAATAGCTCATCTTCCTCTACACAGAATAGAAATGTAGCTTGAGTTAACTTTTTTAAATCAAAAAATGTTTTGAAAGCCAAGTGCACTTTAGGTTAGCTATACTTACATTTTGACATTTTATCTCCCTTACTAGATAAATCTGCTTTTAAATATATATAAATAAGCCACCTATCAATGCTTCAGGCTATTTCATCTATCCTATTCTACCTCATTGTCTGCAGTCATTCTACATTTTGCTGAAGACCAGTCTAGACTCATAAGCAACATCAGGCTTGTTCATCTTTTAGATAGGTGATGCCTAATGAATGCTTATAATTAATTACACTGTTGATTACATGGGAGGAAATTTTCTGCCTCTTGTGAAGATTGGATTAAAGGGGAAGTAATTCCTGGTCCCTCCCAAAATACAAAGTGAAATACAGGCCTAGGGAATGTGCTGTTATGAAAGTTGACCTTATGCAGAAATGTGACAGCTGTATCTAGTGTTTAATGGACAGCTGGCCTGCTCTTACATCCAATTACAACATTCTCTTACAGCTGCATTTGTTCTGTTCCCTTCAAAGATTATAGAGCATGATTAACCTGATTGCATTCCAGTATTAAGGAAGGAAGAGTGTCTATGGGAATACCTAGGAGTACACTTCAGCTTCCTGGAAGAACCACAGCTTAGTTTGGTGTTTTTCTATACACAGTTGGTTTGGGGTAACATTAGGGATAGATGTTTAAGTAAGAAGATACTGATCAGACACCACAGAAAAATTATAATATTACAGTGGCAGAACAGAAGCTTTGGCATCACACAGCAAAAGATTGAAATGCCAATTAGCTTCTTTGCACATGCCCGAACATTATTTTGCCAAATATACCCCAAACCAACAAGAATTTCTGTACCTCAAATTTAAAACAGGACCTTTGAAGGCAATGGTAAGCTATAGCCTATCTCAGGGGGTTACTTATCCAAAGTAGAATTTGTTTAAGGGTGTTTATCCTGGCCATATCAAAGAGGATAAAGAGCTATTTGAGATACTTTCCCCTATTCC
>VZTA01025305.1:58134-70738 GCA_013398855.1 Mohoua ochrocephala | reverse complement strand
TGGTTTTTTCGTGGTTTGTTTTTTTTTTTTTTCCCCGAGCAGATTCTGCTGCAGCTCGCTTTGGGTGGAGGCTGGGGGTTATCTCGGAACTTCACGAGCCTCGCTGTGCTCTGCGGGGAATTGCAGCTTGTGCTCACTGCAGACCCAGAGTAGGTGAGCCAGGAAAGCCTGGCTTGAGCAACCACTTCAGAGGGCAGGACAGGGAGGAAAAGCAAACACTGTAGAGAGGTGGCCTCCCTGGTAAGGCTAGAGCAGGACCGTCCTGCGGACCCTGAGGGAGGGAGAAGGTAAGTGGCTGCTTGGCAGAGGCTGCCTGCGGGAGCGGCATGTGCCGGGCAGGGTGCGTCCTGGCCGCAGTTCCTTCGGCTCAGCACCAGCCGCTCCGTGGGTTTGTACAACCTGTGCTGTGGTATGTGCCGAGGCTCAGGGCTGTTTCCCTGCGAGGGAGCAGGGTGCTGCCGCGAAGGAGGCACCGCAGCCCGCGCCTTTCGCAACGACTGCGCTCATCGCTCCATTCCTCGCTCCCCCCCTCGCTCCTCACCGGGTCAGGCTCTATGTCGAGAACAAGCGACAAACCGTCCGCACAAAACAGAACACGTTCCCATGGAGGGGGAGAAAACCAAACAAACCAACAACAAAACCAAAGCGTTTCCGCAGTGCCAGGCTGGCGTTGTAGCGCTGCGAGCCCTGTCGGGGGCTGCGGNCGGCCGGGAGCGCCGGGCCCGCGCTGGAACCAGCGCTGAGCACCCGGCCCGGGTCACGGCGGCTCTCAGTGACCGTCTGCTGGCAAAATCGGAAGGAACGGTGACGTTGTTCTTAGCTGAACACCATTAAAATGCTCCTGTGGTATCTCTCAATAGAGGTGAAAAGCATTTCAGCTTCCTGGAAATGGCCGAAAGAGGCGACGTGTAGATCAAAGTACGGCGCAGAGCTGGGCTCGTGTTTGCAGGGGTTTTTGAACCGTAGTGAAAACGTTTCTGCAGCTTGCATCGTAATGAGTTAAGTCAGCACGTGAAGCGACTAAAAAAGGCATATTTAAACAGCATCGGGCTATTAACTTTCCTGGGATTTAAGATTTATGTTTAAATATATATTTGGCTGTTAGCAATACCAGCACTTAAACCGTAACGTTGATCTGTTCAACCCTGAAGCAAGCCAGCTCTGCCTAACGCGGCTTTGAAGCGACACAGCCAGACCATAATACTGTGGGAGCTTAGACAGCTTTGTCTGTACTTGCATCTCTCTGCATATTTTTCCAGGACTCTGATCTTTGTCTGCGATTAATCATTGTCCAGGACGGCTGTTCCCGGTGGTAGAATCCATGAAGTGCTCCAGCTGGGAGAGGTCCTAACGCGTGTGCCTGGCGCTGCGTACGTGCAAACCAGGGCCAGAAATTGCTGGGGCAGCAGGCGCTGGACAGCGAGCCTGCCGTGCCGCCCCAGTGAGTTGTGTGGGTCCTCAGCACTTCTGGAAGTTGTTTTTGTAAGTCTGAGCCGAAAATTTCTTTCCGTTTTTAGAGTTTCTAAATGACTATAATGTTCAGTGTAGTTTAAAAGTCGCCAAGGCAGTTGAGACCGGTTGTGCTCTCAGAGTGGGTGGTTTCATGGCTGAACCTTGTATCTGAAAAGCGAAATGTTCTGGTACACTGTGTTTAAATCCCAGAAAGGTCAAACCAGACTTTCATACTTGAGTTAGATTGACCCTGGTTTGCTGCGTGAGACTCTTTAGATAAAGAGATCTTTCAGGGAAAAGGGGGAAATTTTTTTTTTTTTTTTCCCCTCTGAACAGCTTGTGGTGGCTCTGTGCACATTCTTGAAGCAAAGGAGTTTGTTCTTGCCCACAGCGTTCCTCCCCGGCATTGTTGAGTGGAAAACTCTTATGCTAATTATATCACTGTCTGTTATCAATAAGAAGTGATTTAATTTCTTTGGCAAAGTGTTGCAACAAGAGCAAATTAGATTGAGAGGCAAAGTGAAATAAAAAATATGCAGCTGTTCTGCCAAACAATGATCCTGACTGTTTACAACATTTTGTTTTAGACTGCCTTGTACATAGAATCCTTTATATTGAAGGTTTTCAAGTCACAATCCACTGCTTGTGCAAGGAAACTAGATTAATAGATTCTAAAAGACAAAAGAGACCAAGGTTCATCTGGTTCAACTTCCTGCATTATGCAGGTCTCTGGATTTTTGTGCATTTTTTGCTTTTTCTCATTTGAAAGAATTTAACCGCAGCATAGCTGCATCTGAGATAAAGATCAGATTTTCATTTTCAAATGGGCTGTGAAAGGGAGTAGAGTAAGAGCAAATTGTTTCCGTCAAAAATCTACCTGACAGACTAGAAATCAAAGTACCTTTTTAAACTTGTCTAGTTTCTGCTTTTCAGTTTCTGGATGTGTCTGTCCCTCGGTCTCCTTGGCAGAGGAATGCTCCATGACCAGATTTCCATCCCCTCGTAGCCGTGCGCAGGCTGAGCGCTTAAACGCTCCATTGCAGGCTGCAGAGCTCCCCCTCGGGTCCATCTTTGCTAATCCTGTAATCGTTCCTGCTCCAGTTTGTCACCATTTTGATCTGGGCAGAAGGGGACGGAGCCATCGGCAGTGACCATGCCCGAGCTAACAGATCTCCTGGCTCAGATGTGTCCGTCAGGCATCCAGGGATTACACCAGCCCATGTTCAGCTGGTTTCCCAGCAGGGCTGCTAAAATACTCTCAGATCTGCTCCTTCTTAGGATGGCAACCCTGTACTGTAGGATTGTGCTCTTTGTTTTGCGTGTATGACTTTACTCTGGTCCTCTTGAAAACCCTGAGACGGTGTTGTTGCTTGCGATGGCCTTTTTTTAATTATTATTTTTATTTTATATTCCCTCCCGATACTGCTGAGTGTCACCTACAAACTTGGTTGGTCACGATTTTATATTTTCTTCCAGAGAAACAACCTATCTGCACTGTGGGTGTTTCCCGGTTCCGGGTGTGTGTACACACACCTCAGCAGTGTCAATATTGTGTCAGGAGGAGGTCTGGTTCCACACCATCCCTCGCCACACCCCAGTTGCATGGGAAGAAAGCCCAGTTTGGGTGCTGGAAGGGAGCCAGAGGCACGCTGCAACATTTGCCTGCCCTGGTGTCTATTATGTAGCCATTAAATAATGCAGAGCACAAAACAGGTGGTTGCAGGACCCATAAGAGAAAGATGAGAGGTCTGGGGCAGGGTGGTTACAAAGTACATTTTGAGACCTTCCTGTTAGATGGGTTTTTTTAGAGGCAATGTCTTACTACGTACTCTGTATCCATTCATTCGAGACCTAAATACATTTGGGACTTCTTCCCCCCTACAAATTTGATTGATTTTGGAGGAAGGAGGGGGGGAAATGACATAGAACAACACAGTCGCATTAGGCAGTTTTATTTTTAGGAAACCAGGCTAAGAATATCAAAGGAATATTGAGTAGGAATATGGACAGGGTATTTGCCTGTTCAGATTTTCTTGCCATGAAATTTTTCATTCCTTCCTTAGAACAGCAGATGATCTGTCTGGGGAATTGTCAGCCAAAATAAGCAACCTGCTGACAGATTTCACCTGTGTCCCAGCATGCTCTGAGGATGCATGGGATGTGAGCCTTGAACAATGACAGGGAATCACTAGGCCGTGTTGTTTGGCTGCCGGGGTGCAGAGATGCACGGTGACACCCAACAGTGGAACAAACATTTTACTGCGTTTAAGATCCAGACAAATTTTGATGGATATGTTGACTATTTGCCAGAGCTGAGGGGTTTTTTGTTACTTTTTAAGCTGTATGTGATCATATTATTTCTGCTAGTATTATGACAAAGCCACCTCTGTAAGGCAGGGAGCGAGTGCTTTCAGAGATCTAATCTTTCCTGAGCTATAAAGGAATAAAGAAGCTGTTTCAACACCTGACTTGCAGAATGTTTTGTGTTGCTTCTTGCCTATTGAAATGTAGCTGCCATTGAAATGCTGTGATCCCATCAGGATGTAGACCTGGTTATTTTTAAGAATGCTTTCAAGCTTATAAAAATTATTAAATAAATCAAGATGGTTGGCAATTCTAATCAGCATTCTAAAGTCATCAAATTACAAAACGGTTCAGTGCTTCGTGGCCCCTGAACAGTACAGTTTTACAAAAATAAAAGAGAAAGAATGAAAAGAATGTACCATTTAAAGATGCTGGGCACTTACAAAGCTTGCATCAAAAGGAAATGAAGATACAAATAAGTAATCTAAAAGGATATTTATGCATTAAATTACTTGTGTCTCTGGACACTTCATTAAACAGTCTGGATATGATGGTAGCTGGGGACCTGGGAGCCTTTTTAACACATGCAGCACATACGAGGAACATTCTGATTATAAGTGATGGAGTATAAAACATTGCCCAGAAACCGATGACAAAGATCAAATGGAATGAGTTCCGCTTACAAATCAGAGCAGTGTCTTCCCACTGGTGCGATGTGACACGAGACCAAGACTTTGTTTTGCCCTTGACGTTGCCACTATTGCTCTCAATCCTGCAGCTAAGGATTTGCATCTTGATTTATCGTTTGACAGGACAGTGGGGAGTGCCCCGGCTGGTCCCCCGAGCCCCGGGTTGCAACCGAGTGGGCCCGAAGGCACCGGATCGGTGAAGGCTGTGCTGTCCACGGCTCCCCGTGCTGCTGCACTACAGCAGATCCCAGTTGCTAAGCAGCTGCAGGGCTGTCTCTGCCCGTGCTGTACAAGGGGAGCAGCACGGGTTCCCCTTGATTGCTGGAGAGGAGCCAGCAGCATGGAAACGGGAGCAGTGGCCATGGCAAAACCGTTCCGTTGCTGGCTGGCTCATGGACCCGCTGTCAAAAACGCTGGAGCGAGGAGAAGGGACACTCGGTGGAGCAGGGGGTGGCAGGAGGGGAGGGGAGAGCCAGCATATGTGCACAGCAGAGGTTACAAAGACAGCAGATCCTGGCAGAGCAGGGGGCACACACCGAGGAGAAAGGAATGGGAGAGAGGCCAAAGGCACAGTGCAGAATTTAAAAAAAAACAAACCGGGAGGAGAGTGTGGCATATGGAGAGGGGAAATAAAGCAGAACTTGCACAGCCTGCGAATAATTGAATAGAAAGCACGGGAAGAGGGAAGGAGCTTGATTCATTACTGCCCTTCACCTTGTGGAGACAGCTACACCCAGGAAGAGGAGGTGTGGAATACAGCAGCATCCTTCGTGATTCACAGTGAACTGTAGGGTTTACATTTCAACCCCTGCCATTTGTGGTTTTCTCCTTTCATAGCCCATGCCTTTTGTTCAGACTTGATTCCTGCGTGCTCTGTTCCTATCTTTGTCTGCTTTCTGATGTATTTTTGAACTTGCTTTAGCTTTTTTTTTTTTCCCCCTCAGATATCTTAGTTGTTTTAACCTTCAAGAGGGCAGGCTAGTTTCTAACTGAAGTTAGTTTCCACTAAATCCACACAGCCATTGCTGCATTTCTCCCTGTCTCTCTCCTGGGAGCTGCTGCTGGAAGACAGAATTCTGTTTGCTTCCTGACACCTTCCCCTGCACACTGTCTTTCCCTTTCCCTGGGCAGTGCCTGCCAGCAGTCCGGAAGGACTTGCAGTTAGCAGCGAGCAGGAAGTGGTTCCTGTGGCAGTAAATTATCACAAGCACCTGACATGTTGCATAAAGGGGAGTAAATAAAGTGTCACAAACATCTGCAGGGGGTTCTGACCAAAAGGGATCCTTAGTTCCACCGCCACTGCCCACATGAAAAAGCACTTCATGGTGTCGGCGCCTAACGTGCAATTGGCTGCAGAGTAGGAAATGCCAGTGGAGCTGGCAGGGAAGCAGGAAAGCTGGACATTCCTCTCTCTGGCTCCTCCAGGCACAGGGCTGAGGGGCACGGCTTGTACAGCAGGGTGGGGAGAGGAATTTAAGCTCGTGCAGCTGTTGCTCCACTGTGACCAGCCCAGGCTTGCTTGGAGGCCTTTCTACTGAGAACACTTTTCCCCAGGTCCAAAAGCGAGTCCTAAAAGGAAAATGGAGGTGCCCACTCAGATCTACAGTGGGAAGGATTTGCTGTGCGTGCTGTGTGTGTAGTTCAAGCCAATAAAATACTTGACAAATATGCAGCCAGATGTGTTCCGTACTTAGAAAACTTTTGTCTAAGATGTCTGATTTGGGGGTAGGCTGTATTTGCTTCCTTCTTCCATTTGCCTGGAGCTCTTATCTTTGAACAGGCACTGTCTGTACTATTGTTAGACTCCCAAGGCCATTAAAGGTCTTGGGGCACTGACATTTTACAAGCAGATTCAGCTGCCATTCACACAGGGGCATTTTTAGCCTTATGAGAGATGTAAGTTTATTTAGAACAGTTTTAACCAGGAAATCGCCCCACCTTAAGAAATCAAAGCTACTATGTTAATCCCAGTCGGCAACTGGGAACTTGACAATGCGCCTGTTGTTATGAGGAGATTCAGGAAGGGTGAGATGTGTGTAGGAAGGGAAAACGCACAGGAAATGTGCCATCAAGGACAGAGGTGTGGAGCAGGGCAGGGCAGTGTGCCAGACCCAGCACATTCAGCTTGCTGCTCTCTGTGCCTGCCCTCCCCACCCCACACCACTGCTTGAGCACCTTCCTGACCCGCTCCGGTGACTCTGAGCGAGGACATCCAGCCAGGCCACTCTGCACTGTCAGCCCATCCAGCTCCCACAAGCCAGGCACAGGCCAAGAATCACAGCTCTAAAGCAAACATCGCTCAATTACAAACCGGGTTTATTTCCAGCGCCTCAAGTTATTAATTAACCTGCTCTGAGCGTCACTGTTCCTGTGCAGGATTTGCTCTGGCCTGGTTATGGCTGCTCTTAGGCCTGAGAGAAACTCAGTCTGGGCCTGTCCTTTGCCTGGCCGTGCTCTGACAAGCCACAAGCTCCTCTGGCTCCTGCCAAACCTCCACCTCTATGAATGAGCAGCTTGCCAGCCAGGCAACGACAGAGCAAGCGCTTCCCGCTTAGCTCTACCCATACATCCAGCACTTCACAAAAAGCAGGCAGAAATTGTGGTGTCCCCTGTACAAACAGAGGATTTTATCGTCTCTTCAGTCTGCCATTGCTGCCTTCCTGTGGGAAATTTGCACAGATATCAGAGGGAAGGATGCAAACTTCACGTTAACTGCCCTTTAATGTCAGTGCTGTGCATTACTCAGCAAAAACATGGCCCTATTTCATCCACAGTCCATTCTCTTACAGCCTACTTCACCATCTTTTATTCTCCTCCTATGAATATTCTCAGTTTCCCCACATCCTTGTCCAAAAGGTTTGAGAGCTTTCTGCCTGAGCCAGGTGCAGGAGTGCAGGAATGGGGTGTTGATCAAGGCCTGACTCGTGACTCTGTAAAACACGCACTTGTTCAGGTTCTGCTGTAACTCACATAGTGAAAAGCATATTTAGGAAGCCAAACCTGGGTTCACTTAAACCTGGTGTTCTCTAAAACCTCACAAAAAAGTACAACTCCACATATTTCAGGTTTAGTGGAATCTTCCGACAGAATTTTGGGGAGTGTAAGCCAGATTTGGCAATCCACAGTTGACTCACCCACTCTGCATTAATCCCTACTGTGTAAGCTAAAGCAGCTGAACGCAACTCCTGCCCTGGTGCCGTGGTCATCTTAATTAACACACGCTCTTCTTGGGTTCAGTCTTCCCATGTTTCTGAACCAGCAAGTACATTAAAAGAAAATATCTCTATCCACAAGGAATTACATAATTTGGGAATGAGAAAAGAAGGGAGAAGTGATCTGAATGAAGCAGATACTGCAGAGAGTGCTCCGATTTTGAAAAAAATAACATCCTTGTGCCTGCTGGGTTAGGTGGAGTGTTGGGTAATGAAAACACAGGAAGGCCTAAGCCAGAGGGATTTTAGAGGTTATACTAAAGGGATTGGTTGGATACTGGCTAAGAACGCATTGTGTTGCAAGCAAAGCTATTTGTAGCCCTTTTCCCTAAATTTCCCCAAATTACTTCCTGATGGGATGTGTTCTCTGCTGCAGATCTGGATGCAGGAGAGCATCTGATGGTGACTAATCTCATGCAGATCTGTAGCAGAGCCCTGATCTCTGTCAGCCACGAGCAAGGCTGTACCTCACTCCTGAACCTGCTGCTTCTGCCTGTTCCCATGGCAAAACCAAGCCCAGCTCCCAAGGCAAACCCAACTGCAGATCTCACCTGAAACGAGGCGTTCTGAATCCCTCTCCCTCCGCCAAACCTCCAGATTGCCTTCCCAGCACAGAGGCAGGGGATGAGATCCAGCATTGCTGTGATAGCTCTGCCAGCCTGTGGTGACAAATTCCTGCCCATGGCTCAGGGAAGCTGTGCCAGCACATCTGGGAAACACGCATCCCCCAGATCTGTGGGGGCAGAGCTGTGGAGGTGTTGGCAGACACTCGCCTGCTCATTTCATGCTTTTCAGAGATCACTCATTGTGTTTGATGTTGAGGAAAGCATAGGATGATCCTAACCTTGTGTTACCCATTTTTCACAAAAGAATTTGGCTCGAGAGTTCGTGCTTTAGTGAGCAACAGAAACTTGAAACTGCCTCTAAGCACCTACTGTATCGGGATGAGATGTTACCACATTGATTTACTTCAGGTTTGTAAAATGGGGTGGTTTTCCTCCACAAATGCAAAGCCAAGAACTCAGTTTCTAATGAAAGGTGAAATTCAAAACACAGCACATTAGTCGTACATGTATCAGGTAGGCCATATTTGGCCCACATGGTTGGCACCCTTGATTTAAGGAATACCAGAGAAAATAACCCAAGAAACAGTTTGTGTTCCCTATAAATATCTGCTCACCGGGAAGTCATGAGTGTGTGGTCTATGAATAAAGTTTGTCCAAACTACATCAAAGTGCCTGAATATTCTCTGCCTGATTTTGCTGAGTTGTGTGTCTTCATTTGTCTCACACCTCCTGTTGCAGAACCTTGTCCTGTTTTCTTTCCCAGGCCTCTGAACTCCCTGGTAGCATTTGGACAGATTTTATGCAGAGTTTATCCAAAGATTTCTGCACTGATTTAGTGCATGGGCTACTTGAGCCAAGTGAAACAGGAACTATTTCTAAGGCATGAAAAGGCAGAAAGGAAATTTTCTTATTGAAATATAATTTTTCCATATTACTTAATAGTCTAGAAAGTTAATGCCTTTCTGGCAGCACTTCCCACTGGGAAAAAAATATGGTTCCTACTCAGCAGAACAACAATACAATAATGCTTTAGGTTGGGTTAAACGTCTTGGAAACTGGCAGGTGTCACAGCCACCTTGCCTTCAGTGAAAAAGGCAATTGACAGCCCTTATGGAACAAGGGATTTACATCAGTAGGAGCTACTACACAAAAAACCAGGCACATGGCAAGGTTTGAATAGATGGTGAATCATGTGGCCCAAGGGACTTTTCAGGATGGGGGCGTGTGTGTAAAATATCAGGCCATGAGGACCAGATGGTTGAGCTCTGCATGTGCGAGAGGAGCAGCGAGAAACGCTGCAGAAATGGAGGCTGAGAAGCAGCTGAAAGTCAAGGACACTGGGGAGCTTTGATTTTGGAAATTGTATGGAGGGTTTAGCGAGGGTCGGAGCAGTGTTAGCACTGTGAGCAAAAGCACAACAGAAAAACAATTTTGTGCATTTGTTCTGTAAACAGGATGCATCACCTCGAGTAGTATACACCTGCTTTGTCACAGGCTTCTCCTCTCACGCTGACTGTCACCAGAACTTTGTGCTGTGTGCGGGGACAGTTCAGCTCTCCCACATCGTAGCTCCCCCTTCCTTCTGTTCTCTGTCCATACTAAATTCTGTGGGTCAGAGGCTCTCCCTCAGTAAGAGTCTGTGTGCTCATGACAAACAATTGTTGGCCTCGTGCGACATCTGAAATTTATCAGATTCACTTGACTTACTTGGTAAATCCCATTCCTTAGGGTCTGTCTTTCCTACTGTAAATTTTTCAAGGCGTTGCTCTTGCTCAGTACAGGCTGTAGTGGGAATTCATAGCTGAAAACACAAATAATTAATGTCACTGGTAATGTTAAAAAATAAATATTTAAGGCTCTGTCTTGTTGTGCACTTTCTTAACTAAGTTTATGAATATTTCCTTGGACATAAATGGGGTTAGTTGCTGTTATGTTGAAGTCTTTGTAAGCTGGGGTCTGCGTTATGAAGAAAATAATTAAGTGTATTTCAAAAATGTAGTTCTGAAGACAATAAGGAAGAACAGGTCCCCATTCTTGTCCAGCTTGTGTTACCAAATAAACTAACAATATGAGTATGCAGCAGATGGTGTGTGCAAACAATATTGAACCTAATCTGTGAGTCTTTTTTGGGTGTTTTCCTAACTAACCTGAATCACCCATCAATACGATGCAGAGCGTTAAAGCATCTTTTAAAAATGATGAACTCCCAGCAGTTTTCATAAGCAGTGTGTTAACCTTTCACTTCTTCCTAATTTTCTCCTTGGCGATCATGGATTTTCAAATTGGTACCGAGACTGAGCATGGATATTTTCCATACCCCACTAAAGCCCTGGTTTTGTTGTGCTCACTGAGAATCTCCACACACACATTGACCCCTGAGCTGCAGATGTGTAGGCTTTTGATGAAAGAACTCGTGCCAAAATCAATATACAGGCCAAAACTGAACTAGAGAAGGACACTTGCAATTAGTAATGATTAGATTTGAATTTCACTAATAGAGGGTTGAATCTTCTTCCATTTGAATCGGTGGCACAATTTCATTTTAGATTTCGCTTTTTTGGAGTCAGGAAAATAGGCTCAGCTTTTGCCCAAAACCAAATGATATGCCTGAAGCACTGCATAGCTGTTAATTAAAATTAAGTAGCTGAGGCACTGAAATGTTCTATTTCATCCATACTAAGTTGACTCATTACAAGTAGAACATCCATTGCTTAAAAACAGTCTTTGGACTGTTTACAGTTGGATTTATAATCTGCTCATTTTATGTTGTTTAATCCGAAATCTAAAGGTGTACAAATCAAAAAGTTTCCTTAAGTATAAAATGTACAAGGAGACAAAGCTGTGAGAAATGTAAAGATTGTTTTGTGAGACTTGGAAAAAAACCCCCAAAATAAACAAGCAAACAAACAACAAAAAAACCCCACAAATTAATAATGAAACACAAAATACTTTTATCCCCCTAAAAATCCCCTTTATGGCAATAATTGACTTGAAAAAAAATCCTGAATTCTTCAGTCACAGGAACACTGTTAACTCTACCTGCTGATTGTATCATGCATAGTGTGATGCTGGTTTTGAGCCGGGTCCAAATAAATCATTTCAGGATAAAACAAATCCTTTCCTGGCCCATCCATTCCTGTGCCATCAGATTGCCCTCACCCATTACAGTGGACAGGAGCTGATGGCTTTTCCTGTGTTCCAGATAAGATTTATAAGACTGTGGCTCATAAAGCATTTTTTGGACACCTTCTACGTGCTTGCATCAACTTTTTTTCTCAGTGAAATGGTGAATTTTAAATAGGTGTGCATTTGACTGCCCTTCTATTATTGTAATTTGAATTATATGACACTTTGTTCGGCATTACAGGTCCTTCTTCTTCTCTGTTGCAGAAATATCCTTTTCTAGCTTTTTGTTTGCCCTGTGCACAAAGCAGGATCCTCCTTGCCCGAGTGCAGTCGTGTTTGTATTGGGTCTGGAAGGCCATCTAGTGACACAACCGTGCAGGGGAAAATGCAAAGCCCTATTCCAATTACGGTTTGGGGGTTTTTTTCTTAGTTGAATTAAACAGTCTTGCTACCCCCGTGCGTGTCCTTAGTGGGTTGTTGCTATTCCCACAAGTAGTATTTTTTTTTTTTAAATTAGAGGAAATTTTTATTTCTTAAAAACAAACAGGTTTTACTTAAGATAGAACACATTGTTAATTCCTGCCAGGAAAGAAACACTCTTTTTTTTTGTGCTGAATGGTGGTAGATTGGCACCTGAGCAGGTCTGTGCAAAACTCAGTGTCACTCCTCTGACCTGTGCATTGGAGCCAAACATAATCCAGCAGCTGTGATCCCCTTCCAGAGCCACTCATACCCAGCTGTTGTGATCCCCTGCCTTCCACGGTACCAAAAAACACCATGTGGAAGCCTGGGGCCACCACATCTCTGCAATTACAATGTGAAATTCCAGTTATTTTTGCAGCTCACCTTGGGTGGTGAGCAGACGATAAGCAGAGCTGATGATGAGCAGAGCAATACATCAGTAGAAAACAAGCAGAGAGTCGCTGCCAGTGCCAGCATCGAGGTGCTTTTCTGGGGGTACCTGGCGGGTCTCTGCCTGTCCTCACCGTGGCTGGCACTCTCGGCCTTCGGGAGTGGACACATCAGCGTTGAATTGGAGCGGTCCCTCAGCGCTGGTGACTTGGAGGGACCCAGCACGGCGCTGGAGGGGCTCCCTGTGGGAACAAATGGAATGGGAATAAATAAACGGGGATGGGGTGTGGGGGTGGAAGGGCAAAGGGGACGGGGCCCGATGGTCCCGGGGGATGGAGCCTCGAGGGCTGCCCGGCGGGACGGGCGGGCAGAGCAGCCCCGGTGGGTCTGAGGGGACGCGGCG
>VZTA01025305.1:36565-57791 GCA_013398855.1 Mohoua ochrocephala | reverse complement strand
AACGGGGCCGTGCCCGAGGGCGCGGCGGAGCAGCCCTCCGGCCCCGCAGCCGCCCCGTCGGGCAGGAAGGAGGTGAAGGTGGTGATCGTGGGCGACGGAGGCTGCGGGAAGACGTCGCTGCTGATGGTGTACGCCAAGGGCGCCTTCCCCGAGGTGAGGGGCTGCCACCCCCGCGGGGCTGGGGGCCGCAGCCGGGGCCGGCCCCAGCGCTCGGGCCCCGCCAGAACCGCTTCGCACAATCACAGAGTCCATTAAGGTTGGAAAAGGCCTCTGAGATCATCGAGATCGTTCTCCTCCCTTTGCAGCAATACGCGCCCTCTGTTTTTGAGAAGTACACGACGAGTGTGACGGTGGGGAAGAAGGAGGTCACCCTGAACCTGTACGACACCGCAGGTAAGGGCTTCCACTTTCCCAGTCCCGGCCGGGCTGCGAGGGGCAGCTCCTGTGCGGCCACTGCGTTGACACCACCAGGGACATTGGCCTGGGACTGAGCGCAAACCCGGCCCCGGCCTTTCGTAACTTCAGGCAAATAAGCAGAAACTGCATTTATTACTGTAAAATGCTTCTCCGGTCAATGCGCACCTATTTCTGTTCCAGCGGATTTTCCTATGTCAACCTAAACCAGACCGATATTTGAGGACTGTAAAGATGAACAGATTTTCAAATTGCTTCTCTACCAGCATAGTTTTACCATAGCATTGCAGCTAAGACTGCTAAAGTACAAACAGACCAACCACCATTACCTGTTGCATGTCAATGTGCTTTCCAGAAAAAGAAAGGGTCGATTGTCTAATGGCAGTTCTGGTCATCGACTCATTCATTATCTTAACAACCTAATTAATTCAGAAACATCAAATAGCAAACATATCTGAAAGTATTAAAACCCAGTTCCCAGATGCAAAGCATAATACAATCAACCAGGAAAATATTTTAATCTGCTGCCATGTGTGATTGAATAGGGAAGTAGAAAAAGGCTGGTTTGTGTTCAAAATCAAAAGGCCGTAGCAGTAAAAGTTATTTGAAAATGCTGATAGTTTGTTCAGGTTCATTTGAGGAACTTGTGAAATGCTTTGTGTTCAACTTCACTCAAAGTTCCCAGACTCTGTTATCCAGCTGCGCTCCTAAATGAACCCTAAAATTGACACGTGCTCAGTTTCAGCTCAGTGTAAATCATCTGTTTCAGTTCAAGCCTGTGGAGTCCTTCCAAATTTACACCAAGACAAATAAGAACCGAATGCAGTCCCGTCATTTTTAACAGTAGTAAAACGCACTTACCTTCTTGTATACTGCACGTGATAGCTGAAAACATAATTTAAAAGGCTTTTAATCTAAAAGTGAATTTTATTGTTAATTTTTACTGCAGTGTAATAAGATCCTGAGCACCCAATTTGACAGTGTGTCTTCATGTGTCAGTGTTACTGTTCTAAGCCCAGTTAGTTGGGATAGCATACCTTCTACTGAATGGCAAGGGGTTCAGGTCTAAGAGGAAAAGAGAAGGGCTGGAATCTCGTGTGAGCAACCAAAGAGGGATTTCCTTAATACAGCGTGTTGGTGCCAAGAACCTGCCACTGCACTCGTCATTTTTATGTTTGTTTGCTGTCAGTGTGGAATTTTTGCCTGTCACACAGTTCCCAGCTCTTGTTTAAAATCCCAGTGCTGCACATTCCAGCATTTGCCTTTGGAGCCTCTTCCAGGCTCTAAGGAGCACGGGCTGGATCCAGAGATGGCAGTAGGCTGGGCAGGTCCAGCACTGCAACACGGAGCTCTCCCAAGGCTGGCAGGAGTGCACAGCTCCTTGTGTCCCAGAGTTCAGCTCTGCACAAGACCTGCAGCCACCAGCAGCCCAGGGACCGCTCGCTGAGCCCGGTGCTGGTGGCTTTTTGCAGACTCAGGACAGTTTGGGTGGGAAGGGACGTTTAAAGGTCATCTAGTCCAGCCCCCCTGCAATGAACAAGGACATCTTTAACTAGATCAGGTTGCTCAGGGCCCTGTCCAGCCTGACCTTAAATGTTTCTGTGGATGGAGCAGCCACAGCTTCTCTGGGCAGCCTGCGCCTCATTGTGAAAAATTTCTCCTTCATATCTAGTGCAAATCTACCCTCTGATAGTTTAAAACCATTACCCCACATCCTGTCATTTCCCTGTTCATGTGTGTAACTAGCAGGCAGTGTGTACCTTCCACATTGAGTTCACAGCTCTAAAAACTGATTTGGACTAAAGCACTGCTCCACTGAGGAACAGTGGGGTGTATTTTGTGTCTTGTGAGACACTTTGGGTAGTGGAGCTGCCATTGTTGCCGTGAAAAAGCAATTGCTTTCCATCTGTCGTCTGGAAACATTGAAACCCAACGTTTGTCACCTCCCAAAACAGCATCGTGGCCACAAGGTTACAAGTTTGTTGAGGCTGTTGACACTTGTCTCCTCCCTCCCTGTTAAATTTCTTTCGCTTTTCATAAGACACAGCAAGAAAGCAAGCAGGGAGATTGTCACCCGTGTTAAGACATTTGATTGGGTTCTGGTTCTGTTTCAAAGCTGCTTACATAGTTTTATGTTAAATATCTGTGTCAAACTCTAATTCAAGTAGCTTTTCATCCTCTTTCTGTAACTGGAAGTTTTGCTAGAGGAAGGACTCACTTGAGCACACATTTTAATCCCATCTTGTTTTTAGTAATACAGAACTGAGGTTGAGTTCCTTTAGGGTTAGCTTAGGACCAAAAGTTGTGTATTTTTAGGATCTTGCTTGGAGCAACACTAAATAGAGCTGGGTGTGCTTCAGCATCATGGGAAGGTAAAGGACAGGTTCAGCTCCGTGGGCTGTTTAAAGTTGGAAGGATTCTTTGTATTGTCAAGTCCTGTGCAGCTTGAACGTTTGAGCTTGTCCTACTTACTGAGGAAGGAGGACACAAACAAAATGCTTCAGAATCAAATGTTTCAAGATATAAAAGGTATTCTTTTCTTGCCAAGAATTTTGGTAACAAATGAACTTAATGGATTAGTCCAAAATGTAACAGAAAAAGAACTTTTGGTGAGACTTCTGTACTGTGCCACCGTGTCTTCCTCATCAAACACTTCTTGCTGTTGCAGGAAGTTGGGGGTACGCGTACGCAATGTGTAAAGGCTTTGTAACGTCACTCATCTGGTCTGCAAACAGCCTTTGCAGCTGCTTTTTCAATTAAAAGTTTCCATTTCCAGCTGTGCTCAGCAGAGGCAAAGGCGCTGGAGGTAAATGAAATCTAATTTTTCCATGCCAAGGGAGCGGTGTCGATGCTTTAGGTGCAGTTCAGACACAAGGCTCGATTCCTGGTGCAGGGGTTTCTCAGAACTGAGAGCAGAGCAGTGCTGGGCTGCAGAGGAAGTAATGTCTCATCATCGTGGGTACTTGCTCTGCCTGGTAGAAGCACATGCAAGGCCTCCAGCGAGGTTTTTCAGGTCTCTGATGACAGAAGCATGGCAGCCTGAGGTCTTCAGAGAAATTTTGAAAGCCAGTGAATGCAAGAATAATTTCTCATGACTTTGAGAGGGAAGTCATGCCTGAGTAAGATAAAAACCCCAACTTCTTAATTGAAGTGTGCCCCTCCTGCTCCAAGTGTCCTCTTCTACCAGTTTTCTTCCTGCCAAGAACATCTGTTTCCCAATTTGTTTTAAACTAAATAGTGAAAAAACATAGCTGGCAAGCAACTCACAGGCTTCTTTGGTGATGAATGGGCAAAGGGGTGAGGAGGAGCAGACAGAGGTGAACATGCACATGAGACTGAGACCTGTGGTTTCACTTCTCCTATTCACCTTCAACCATCACCAGAGCTCCCTCCCCACCCCAGGGCCCGACTGCAGTGATGTGGTTACACAGCATCTCCCAGAGGCACACAGGACTGGGAGCTTGGCAGAGAATTAGCAAATTTTAGGTGAATTCAAGTGGGTGGAGTTTTTTCTTTAGAAAAACCCAAAGTCTCTGATGGTACAATGAATCGAGGAAGACAGAGGTGTCACAGATGTGCTCACACGTAGGCAGATACTTATCCAAAACTCTTCCACAGCATGTTGTTTGTTAATTGGGGAAAGAAAACAGCTACCTGTGTTTGAGGAAGCACACACAGGGGCTTTGCATATACATTCAGTTACTGCTTAGGTTCACCCCTGTTCCTCCTTTTTAAAACTCTTTTAGTAAAAGACCTAAATCTGTGCCAAATTAGCTCTGACCACAGACTGAGCAGCTTTAGAGAGAAAAAAAGTCTCCCCAGGCTCTTTCTTACATTTCACCAACAGCACTCGAGGACGGGGTGAAAGGGATTGTTTTCAGAGAGGGGGATGTCTATGTTTAGACACAGCTTGATCTGGGTCCCATTACATCCTCAGCAGCTGAGGGGCTGCATCTGAGCTTCCTTCTCCTTCCTCGTGAGTGCTGCAACCACCCGACTGTAACACAGGTTAAGCAATTGCCACTTCACCTTCCCTCTCTGCTCTCTGCACCCCACCCTGTTCTGTGCTCCGTATCCCACATTCCAAATGCACACGGAGCCGTGTTTCACACAGCAGAATTTTCTCACGCGTTTATTGTTTGCTTAAAAACTCCTAACTGCAACGCTGGGTTTGAAGATGAAGGAGCAGTTCACCAGGGCATATCTACAGTTTTTGACTTGCAGCACAACATATTAAAGACGCTTTTTCTGTTATCCCATCCAGGAGAGTGTGGATTTATGTTCTGATTCCAAGGAAATAAACATGTTTCTCTCAACGGGACAGTCCTGTCTGCCTCACAAATTGCCAGCAACTTGGAGGACCTTTTAATTTTACAAGCTGTGTTGGTAGAAACTCAGAGGCCTGAATTTGAGCAAGGAAAACTCTACACAGCACTAGAGGAAGTTAGGAGGGAAAAAAATAGTTTGGCACCTGATGTGTTTAATGCATTTAGGGGATTATCTCAGCAATGAAATGGTAAATCAGTTGCAAACAAGTAGATGGATTGGGAGAATAAGAAGGGATAAGCAGTACAGTCTTTGCTCTGAATGTTTATACAACATGCATAATTTTGTCAATTGTCTATTATTTCTGGATTAAACCGTGAGGGATCAATCCCTCTTTGTTCTGCACCTCCCCACAGAGCACACGGCTCTTGCGGAAGCTCAAATACAAAGTGGTCCAAACCCAAGATTCCATTGTACAAACATCTCAGGCAAACTGAGTAGTGGCTTATCCAGCAGGGATTGCCTTGGAATAAACTGTATCTCAACCAATCATTTAAATTAAGGAAGGGAGAAAAATATTGTAGTATTATTGGCCTTCTGGTATCTGCAGTTCTTCAGACTGGAGACAAAAATGTTGGCAGGTGATGAGTACATGACTTTGGACTGAGGCAAGTGCCAGGGCAGGAATCATTGCTGTAGACTTGGGGCACACTGAAATTTCCTGCATTCCTTCATTTGAAATATCAACATGAAGATTTGAGATGTGGAACTCCCCTGTAAGGCAGTCTCTGGTCTGTGTGTGGATTGTGGTGATAGTGGGAAGGAGCAGCATTCCCAGTTCTCCTGGTGGAAATTCAGTACATCACAGACATGTACGTGATTCCAGCATTCAGGTGACAAATACACCTTCTACAGACTGCCTGAATCATGTTTTCTTCCTTATTAAATGAAGAAGATTGGAGTTTTTTTCCTGAGCTGCCAACTTTATCTGGGAATTGCTGCTTTCTTGAACTTAATCTCTCAAAGCAAAACACCTTCAGACCCTGGCACGGTGATTACTGTAAGGGGAAGAGTACAGGTCTGAAGCAAATCAGCTTCCTCTTGTCACATCACGTGCTAGAATATCCCTAATCAGAAGTAGGACAAATCCCCTGCTTTTCCAGAATTCAGCAGAATTCACTTAGATCTGCTGCAGAGTCCTGCTTCAAAGGCCAGTTAAGCCTGGCTCATGCTGCAGCATGGCTTGTACAATCCTGTGTGTAATCGCTGCTTCCTCTCAGCTCACCAGGCTGGGAAAAGCGAGTTTGCCACTAAGGTTTCTGCTTCAGCATTTCTGTCTAGCAAATACAGCATTTCTTCTCCTCACAGCATCACATCTGCAAATGTTTTTGGGGACTGCCACTGCCAAATTGAAAGTACTTAATAATAGTTTTCAGATTCCTCTTGATGACTTTACTTTTGAGCAGCAACTTGGCAGTCGGTGTTTAGAACAGCTTCTAAGTCCTTAGCAAGTGGACAAAGCAGGCTTTTTATTAAAACCTGCCAAGGATGTGTTCTGTATTCTAAACCATCAGTTTTGTCAGTGAGGGGGAATCTCCTGTACTCAAAGGGAGGAATTTTACAAGTGTGAAAAACTCGAAGTCTGTGCAATGACAGCACCATTGTTCTTGTTCTCAAGTATGTGTCTGTACATATCCCCATCACTCTGCTCGTTCAGGACAGAGATTTCTTCACCCAAACCATCCTGTGTGTTTCAGGGCAGGAGGACTACGATCGGCTACGGCCACTTTCTTACCAGAACACCAATGTCGTGTTAATTTGTTACGATGTCATGAACCCCACCAGCTACGATAACGTAGCAGCCAAGGTAAGAGGCTTTCCTAATTACTCCAGCCTTCTAAATGAATTACACATGCTGATATGTGACAAGATATCAGATGAAAAATGCTGGTGCATTTAGTGTCCTGTACCCTGGGCGTGTAGATGCCCAGATCACTCATCGTGCGCTGAGCTGCAGGTCACAGACCTTAGACCTGGGGCTCATCTCTCCACGGCTCCTAAGTGCTCAGAACTGGGGTTAACTCTCACTAAAAAGATCAAACACCAGCAGTGAAATCACTGCTTTATCAGTAGCGATGTCACATGACCGACATTGCACATCTTAGAGCATCACATCCATATTTAACTGCAGGGGAGAGATGAGAGCAACCACTTCTCTGTGCTGGGATTGCTGTAATGCTCCAAAGCGTGCTTGGACATAGCACCAGGAAAACAAAGCAAGACTTAGTCCAAATTCTGGTTTTAAATACGACTTTAGAGGAGCTCCTCAGAATTTAAACAGATGGTAAATAAACATTTTGGCATAGAGACAGATGCCACTATGTTTTTATAAAGCAGCTGACTTTGGGTAGGACTTTTAAACATTTCTGTGATGTAAATAGTGCATGTTGTGCCCCCCCCCCACTAGACTAACAACTCCAAAACTCTGAAATGGCATCTTACATTAAATGCTGCTTGGCTGTATTGTTTTGATTTCAGGAAACAAACAACAAAATAAAAGCCAGATGTAAAAGCTTTGTTTTTCTACCCCCAGTGGTATCCTGAAGTGAATCACTTCTGCCGGGGCGTCCCGCTCGTGCTGATCGGCTGCAAGACAGACCTTCGGAAGGACAAGGAGCAGCTGCGCAAGCTCAGGGCTACCAAGCAGGAGCCCATCACCTACAACCAGGTAAACTGCAGTGTATCTGAAGTGGTGGCCTCTTGGCAGGAGATAAAGCACACGATGGTACTGCTCCTCACAAGTACCATCACAGACCCTCCAAAATTCGGTGATCCAGATAAAGAAATGATTGACAGTCAGGACTAACAGAGATTTCTGCAAGTTCTTTTTGGAAGTGGCCAAATCACCACCCATTTTTAGTGCCAAAGTAAAGAGAAATATGAGCAGTTTGAAAGGACACAACTATCTATGCCTTCTATGCTCATTTCGTCTTGTTCTTCTTTCCTTTCACAGCTGGGTTATTACTGTTACAAGTTTGTAAGCCTTAACAAGTTTGCTGGACTTCCTTCATAATTGTTATTAGCCTACATTGCAGCCATCACTGGTGCTTTGATCAGCTCTGTTATAAAGACTGGAGATGTCAGAAAAAACATTCCAGGATTAAATACACTGACCGTTCTGGAATAAATGTGTTTTGCAAATCCTACTTAAAAATAAATCCTTTCAAGGCCAATAGCAAGAACATCTGCAAGGTTTCTCTGACATGAGAGACTGTTCTTTGAAGTCTCTAAAGTAATCTTAAGAAAACTACATATTATCAATATCTTTAAGTATTATGAAGCAGTGAGATTTATAAGTAGTGTTATGTCACTGGCATAGCTGTCCTAGGTACACGAGAAACAGTGATGGAACAGCTTGTCCCATGTCACACAAGACCTTTCTGCTCTGGTCCTCCACTTTTCTTTTTTTTTAAACTACAAAGCCATCCTTCTCCTCTCACCTCAGAGCAAGAACAGCAGCTTTCAAACCGAGACACACGTCCGGGGAACAGGGTCAAGTGCGCTACGACCTTGGGTTGAATCACCACTTCTTCTAAACAGCAGGAAAATAAACTGCAACTGCATCACCACGAAACCACGCTGGGCCTTTTAGTTTGGCTCCCTTGCACACAAGATGAGGTCCCAGCCTGTCACTGTGAACAGTTGCAGATTGTCCCTTGTTTGCATGAATAAATCCCTTCATCGTCTTCACATGAGAGAGGTTCAGGGCAAGCAACAGCCATTTCTGGCCAGCCTGCTGAGGCCTCGTGCAGTTAAACTCAAGGGCCCACATGATATACAAACTTTGTCTCCTATGTGAGCCTCCCCATTTGGTTTTCCCCCCCTGAAATGTGCTCTACCTCAGTCTTTTACAGCTGATGGCACCTTGAGCCACAGGACGTGATGCTTCCCCTGCCAGGCACAGAGGATCTGAACAGTATCTGCCAGTGCAGCTTGCAAACAACTGGAAGGAGACAAACTGCTTAAATATGAAGAACCACCCCCCTCATAAAAGCCCAAGTGCTCAAGTGACCTCACTCCCAGAGATTATAATGAATAACTGCAGAGTCTGTGAGCCATGGGTTGCAGACCTGGAATTCACAGTAAAAGGCTCACAAGCATTCAAACCTGGGGGCTGGCTCTGCAGGGACAATAAAAGGATCACAAGTAAGAAATCACTGTGCTTTGTCTGTAGTGATTTCACACAACCAGCATTGCATGGAAATATTTTAGATTCAAGTCTGTTCCCATTGCATGGCTGAGAAGTGCAGGCACCTGTTTGTTTTTATGAGGATTTTGGCTGAGCCCTTGTGATGCTTCAAAGCAAAAGTCAAGGCTCCTGCATGTGCACCAGCAAAACGAGGCAAGGCATCAGTGCAGATTCTGTTCTTGCATGTGACATTCACTACTAAAGGTGACATCACAGAATAGTTAAGGTCAGGCCTGAAAAAAATACCACCATGTAGACATCTTATCCTCACTTAACTACTTACCTCAGCATTTAGTTTAAAGAAATCCAATACTGAGAATATTTTTGTGCTATCAGGACTCTGCATCTCAAGAGTCTCTAATGCTCTGAACTCTTAGAACAGGCTTTGGTTCAACATAGTGGAAAAACCCCAAGTTTATTTACAGTGCTTCAGTTTATTACCAATGCCACTCATGCTCTAGCACTGCACTCAGAGGCAGCTTCTTTCTTCATGATTGCAAAGATGTACCAAACAACTCCCTTTCTTCCCCAACTCACCTTCCTTCTCTCATCTACCGAACTTAGATCTTTTCTCATCTTTTTTGTTCTTTCCAGGGCGAGGCAGCTTGCAGGGAGATTAATGCAGAAATTTACCTGGAATGCTCAGCAAAGTGTCGTGAGAACATAGAAAATGTTTTTAAAGAAGCCACAACCATTGCACTGAGTGCCATGAAGAAAGCCAAGCGCCACAGGAAACGGAAAGTGTGCTCGGTGTTATGATCTGGACTGCACTAGAGCCAAGTGATTCAGATTTTATAAGCAGTGTAACTTTAAAAACCTTTTCCTTTTGGTTTGGTTTTTTTTTTACATGTTTGTATTCCTAGGATAATTTTTATTGTAAACTTTTAATTATTTTTAGTATTTTTGCACTTTTGTAACACTGTTCTCACAGAGTTTTCAAAGCTGTTTATCACAGTTAACTGATGCTGTGTGCCTTCGCCCATCTGGCTTTTGCTTCTAAGTGCGAACAACTCACTATTCAAACTGCAACGAACAGCAACTGCTCCTGTGTAACTTAGTGCTGGGGTTCTTTTTCCTCTGCAAAATAATTGTGGCATGTTAGAGCTACAATTTACTGCCTTTTCCCAGCAGAAAACCCACGTCTTTTAGAAGCAATGTTAAAGCAGTTTATCAGGCACCTTTGAAGAGACAAAGTTTTGTCTTAACATTTTCAAGTTAATTAACTTGGTGGCGATGGCATGAGTTGGCCTCAAGCTGCCCCCTGAGTGCAGATGGAACATCCACTACCCCCCTGGACCAGCTCTGCAGAGCTGCACCTCAGAGTTCTTCAAGGCTTGATACTGGAACGGAAAGTGGCATTTATCGATGGAAATACGTCAGTTGCTCCAAATTAAAAAATGGAGTATCGTGGGAAATAGTTAATTTACAGCACTCAAATTCAGGAGTACTCCAAGCAGCTACTGTATGTAATGTTAAGTCAGTCTTATGATAAACATTTACAGCTTATTTAATACGAGACAGATGCAAATCATGGTGCACCACTGAAGGAAATACTCGTTTGTTCACTCGTGAAATCATCCCTACTGCGATAAATTAAAATTTTCCCTTTTGTGATGAAGGTGTCAGTTGTCCATCTAAGGATCAGGGATGCTCCCACAGCACAACCTGGTACATGTGCCTTGTATCTCCTGGTTCTTTTGCACATCCCCTCATTGAGATCTTGGATTGTAGGAGCAATCCCTAGTTTGTAATCATCATAAATCAAACCTGTGAGGCGAAATGAGGTTCCTGCAGTACAGGTGTTGCTGAAAGCTTTCCGTGTAAGGCAAACTGTACATGACCAGCTGGTGAAAAGCTGTTTTGGAGCAAGCCATCATTATTGTTTTACATGCAGGGTAAACAGATCTTGATCCTTGAAAAATCTTTTTTTTTCCTTTTCATTTTTCTCCTAACTTGTTTTGATTTAATTAAGGTTTGTGAATACCTAGGAGCCTAAAATGGAAAATTAAATTAATTGGAAGTTTGTGCACATCCTTGACTATAGAAAAGCCTTGAAGAATTGTGCAGCCCTTTCTGCACTTGTCAGTAAAAGAAACACAACCACCCCTCACCTCACCCAGTACGAAACCGAAACACCAACGTTCAGGAAGTGACTCGTTTACCATCAGCTCCACAGTGGAAATCTCTCTGGCTTTTTTAATCTGAGTTCCTCAGGCTGCAGAACTCATGTTACTCACCCCTGCAGAAGCAGGTTCCTGCATTGCTCTCAACAGAAAACAATTTACATCTCATAAACTGAGAGTTCAAGGAGTAAAAAAACCCCAAACTCTCACAGAGTGTGCACAGGATAGCAAAATACAGCCCAACTGGTGTGAAAACTGTTGAAAATATGCAAATTGCAGTTTATTATTCATGCCCACAGGACAGTGACACGGCAAAGGCAATTTTGAATTTTGCTAGTTTGCAGCAAAAGAACTGATGAATCCATCTCAAGCCTGTGGTGCATTATCTGTCCCCTCATGAGCACGCTCTGGGGAGGAGGGCTCTGTTTTCAACTCACACTGCCAGAGGATGTGCCCAGTCTGGGCTTTGTGCTGGCTCCAAGGGAGCCTTCAGTGTTGGGAAAGACACGGCCTAAGGCAGCTCAGAGCTGCAGCTGCCTGAGGAGGTACAGAAGTTACAGCACCCAAAAAACAGTGTTCCAATGATTAAGTGTCAATTCAAGCAGCACAAGGACTCGAGCAGGGTGGCAGGCAGTATTTGTCCCCTGCCATCCCCCTGACCCAGCGCTTACATTCTCTTCATTATTGGTACGAGTGCAGCATCTAAAGAAAGTATTTAATATTTGAGCTGAGCCTATCCTCCCCTTTCCAGAACCGTGCCTCAAAAACCAACCCAAGGGCCATGTGCTTGTTACTAAAAAGGGGCTGAGGCAGCTGCATATTGAATGGTTTATTTTAGGTCCTTGCAGGCCTGGACAGATGACCTGGTCTCCCTGGAAAAGGGCTAGCAGACTTCCCTGCCATTTAAAAACTGCTTTTGCTTGCATGATTTTGTTTTCAAAGGAGGAATTTCTCTTCTTTAAATAGCTTTTTAGAAGTGTATATAGCAGCAGTATGGTACAAAGATGAGCATTTTCTTTTCACAGTACACACAGGTTAGTATTGCCACTGAAAATATGCCTTAAACAAATGCCTTGAAAAACAGCATTCGCTCTGTATTACTGATCCACTCCAGAGTGTTCATAAACCTCTGCAAATTCAACACTCAGAATTTAAATAATAAAACTGGAAAGTGTCAGGTATCATTCCAGAATTGGAATTACAGTAGATCCCACATTTTCCCCGACGCTGGCGCTTCGCCAGGCAGGTGCATGCTGCTCTATATACAGAAAAAAAAACCCCCAGAAGCAAATACATTTTATATTAAATATACATAAATAGCAGGAGTGTGACTGGAGGGCCATGCTTGCATTAATACTGAGTCTGTGCTGGCAGAGTCCTTCGCCAAACACGGGGACAGGCGAGTCCTTCCGAGCCTGTCCATCGCCTGGCTGGGCTTGAGCAGGATCTGTCCCAAACCCAGCCCTGCTGGGGGCAGAGGGATGGATGCACGCTGGGAACGGGGGGAGTCACAGCTTCTTCACCTTGTCTTTGTTCTTCTGGAGTTTAGTGTGCACCACCTTGAGAGTAGTGAGGAAGTTCCCGAGGAAGAGCAGCAGGAACGTGAAAGCCAACACAAAAACCTGAGAGAGGAGAGGAAGCAGCATTTACTACCTTGTAATATTACAACATGGATTATATTCAGCACTGCTGGACTCTACCAGACACAGAACAGGCTCTGTGCCACATTATCCTGAGATATTTAAATGGAGTCAGATGCCCAAATACCTTTCAGGATGTGGTCAAGCACCCCCTCTCCCCTGCTCTGTGCTTCTTCTGAGCAGAGCCAACACGCACCTGCCATTCTTTGCATTCCTTGTGCCTTGACAATCTGAAAAGCGTGATTGCATTATATAGCTGCCAGAACTGCAAAGGGGGAAAGAAAAGGGCAATTTAATTACCAGCAAAAAGAATTAAACCTTGGAAACATTTGTCATGGGTGCCATGTGAGCCAAAGCACCTTCGTGCGGTGCAGCAGCAGACACCGCGCCGCAGAGGGAGGATGGGATCACCCAACTTACGTGTCCAAAGAACAAGAAGGGAAGGAGAAACGTCAGCCCCCGCCACATCCAGGACTGAAATCCTTCTGGAAAAGGTTGACAGAAGAGGCAGAGAGTGAGCATGGAAGAGCCAGGACTGGACCTGCAGCTCTTCCTCACCCAGACCACCCCATTAGGGCTATTCCTGTCAAGTAAAAATAGATACTTGAAGTTGCAGTAGTTGGAGGAGGATGAAGATGGGGATGACCAAAACCTCCATCTTAGTCTCCTCAAATGCTGACAAAGATCAGATTCCTCTGCTCCTGACCCACAGGACCTGAGGGGGATAAAAGTCTGGCTGCCCTTCGTGCCTTGGGACGCAGGCAGACCTGCTATGGGGGGGCACACAGCCCTCTCCCTCCCTACCACTGCCTCCAAAACCTGTGCAAAAGCAGTGCAAAGAAACGATAGCAGGCAACCTCACCTACTGTAAGGTCCAAGTGGTTTCTCTCCCCCAAAGCCCGGAGCCTATAGAGGCAGCCCCTTTGGTAATAATACTGTAAGAACTGAACACAGCCTGGAGGAGGAGAGAGAAAACATCACTACATTGGTTATTCAGAAGTGTGGTAAGTATCAAACTACTTTAATAATGTTTAATCCAACAGCATTTAATTATTGCTTATATTTGTGGGTTGCATATTTGTACACTATCTTTATATTCCTACAGTTTAATATTCCAGTATTTACCAAACAAAAGCGTTTTCTTCTAAGCACCTACGACACAAAACTACTTCATCCCCCGAATTAGCAAGGTAAGATTTACTCACTCTGAAATATTGAAAATGCTAAAAATTGACTGCGAAACATCTGATACATGAGTCCATCCGGCCTGGAAGCAAAACACAGGGGAGGGTCCATTAGTTTGCTAAAAGCATCCAATGCAGTGCCCTTCCCTTTCACCACCAGGCCTGATCCCATTAGCAAACGAACCAGCAGCTGGTGCCCAGCCCGTTCCCCCCACTGGGAGCCCAGAGAGGTGCTACAGCCACACAGCAAATGCTCTCATTGATTAGGTTTCCCCTCTCTAACACAGATAAATGCTGTCCCCTCTCATCCATTCTCACAGTTTTCTCCAGGCAGCAAAGCCATTCAGCATCATCTGCATCGAGAATCCGAGCCCTGGAGCAGGGGGTGGTTGTGCTGCTTATCCTGAGGGCAGTTCAGGATAGATGGGGGGCAAGGGACCTTCTGCCCCAGCCACTGTGTCAGCCCCTTACAGATTCAGGAGCAGAAGCTTTTGTTGTTTTAAAACAATTTTTAATAATTAACTAATCAGTTCATGCCACGTTGAGACAGGTTGCACGGGGGCTGTACGTGGGGCGCATCGTGGGTTGTCTGACCAACACAGCCACCCACTGCAACGGGGTAACTTGCATTTTTGGCTTTAAACTCCATAATCAGGGCTCAGTAAAGGCACCAAACATTCATTTTGTGGTGTCCTTCGTCTATAGCAAAGTGCTGTTTGTTTCCTTAGTTACAGAGACAGAAACTGGGAGACTGGCAGAGATTTTGCTATCACCAGCCCAACTACAGCCATAGGGTTTGCATTTCTTTCTTTCTTTTTTTTTTAAACCAGCAATGTAAACACAAACTTGCAGTGTTGTATTTATCACTGAAAACAACTGCAACATCCAATATTAAGGCTGACACTCTGACATGTATCCTGTGGCCACAGCTTCATGGTCACACTGGATTTAAATGCTGAGATGATATAAACACCATGAAACAGGCTTGAAGCACCTCAAGCAGCCAAGAGCAGACTCACCACGTTAACATCACTCCAGACAGGAACGTGGAAACGTAGTGATGAGACACCCACCAGCCTTTGATCCTGAGCAGAAAAAAACATGGCAGTTAGACAAGAAACGTGGATTTCAGCATTGATGTCCAGCCTAACAGACAAAAAATGATCCAAAAACTGGGAACAAAACAGATGTCCCAACTCGAGCACAAGGGATGCTGTGGCATTTCCAACCAAAGATGTGTGACCTCTAACACAAGGCAGCACACTTACACCCCAGACCACATCTACAACTAACCCACAGCTACCAAAACCAGCCAACACCTTGGACCAAGACCTCATGGACTCTTAAGAACTGCAACTTCTCTCTCCCCAAACCTCAGGTGCCCTTGGAAGTGACCAGAGAGGAGGAGAGAGACAAGAGACTCTGCAGAGAGGCATCAGCATCTCGGATTTGCTGGGCTTCAGTGCCAAGCTGAATCTCTTTTTGTTGCGTGGTTTTCTTTTACGGGCATTTCATGCTTTTGCAGGTGGCACTGTACCTGGAGCCATTGCTAATGAGAATGCTTTCCCGTATCGTCAGCGTGCAGTAATACCACACCAACAGAAAGTTAAACACTTCATCTGTCACCCTGTTAAACAGAAAAAACACAAGAGTAAAAAAAATCTCGTTAATTATAAACAGGCATTTTTAAAGTCCCTATTTTTCCTTCCTCCTCCTGGGTAAGTGAAAACCTGCCCAAGTGAGGCTACGGACACAAAGCCCCATCCTGAACATCTCTAACCCACGTGCAGCACTGCACCCATGGGCAGCACTGCCAGGCTCCAGGGCCTTTTCCCCCGTGACTCAACACTGCAGATCCTGAGCTGATAAGCAGGTATGCAGGGATGACATTAAGTGCTGCTCAAGGAGAGAAAGCACCATGGAAGCAGCGGATGATCCAATTTAGAGAGGCCTTTCCAGGCTAATTCAATGAGGAGGTTCCATGAGATCTATATAAATCCAATCAACTAAAAGAATGGAAGAGCATTATGCTCTGGGGCAAAAAAACCAAAACACCGAAACTTTATTTTGCCATTTGCAACCTCCTGAAGCCAAGGGGACTTGGGGCAGCCTCCATACAGGGCAGCATCATTCCTGGTACAATCCTGCATTCACCTAGACACACAGAGACTGTAGTGGAAGTTCTTGGCTCCAACACCTTCCTGGTTTTTAAGCAAAGCTGAATAGTGGAAGCTTGCTGGTGCTCAGACACTTTATCACCACCTAGAGATAATGTTTCAGGTCTGATTATTTCACATGAATTCTCTTTTGTTGTTTTTGCAATCCCAGAGCTGCAGCACAGTGTTGGTCCCTGCCTGGGACAACCCACAAGCAGAACCAACTGCTCGTTCCCAAGGACAGCATGATGCCAGAATAACAACATCGTCAATTTTTAGCATCGTCAGGAAACACCGTGTTGGACTTCCTCAGTTACAAAAGACTCTTTTAAAAAGGAAAAACAATTAGCTAAAATACAGCTCCTGCCAGAGTCGAAGAGGTGCAGGTGTCCTGCTGCCCAATTGCTCAAAGCCTAAATAGCACCTGAGCTGTCTCACTGTCCTTAACAGGACATAAGATAATTCAAACCCAGCACAATTTTATGGAAAATACTTGATAAGAAATAAAAACGCAGCTTACCTGTAGTGGAGAAAAAACCTGCAGGCAACAGCCCCAAGTAACAAGATTATTGTCAGATAGAGTTTGAACTTCTCATACTCGTCCTTGTAGGCGAACCTGGAAGGAAACAGGTGCTGTTTATGGACACAAACAGACGTTTGACTGGAATGTGGCTTCACCTTTTCCAAACCAGACACAAATCCCAAGCCCAGAGACAGAGGTTTTGCTGAAACACTTAGAAAAGCAGTGGACAGTGGTGAAAGGGGGCATTCTGCTTGCAGGGAGAGTCTGTCTCAGCTGCAACACAATGGCTTAAGTCCATCCGAGCTGGTTTCTGGGTTGGCATGACAAGATTTAAAAAATATATATATATCTACATCTCCATTTTCTGGAGCACTGTATGCCTAGAAGTCACAGTACCATTTTTCATCACAAAAAAACTCCAGACACTTTTACAGTTAAGGCCACAGGCTGAGCTGGGCTTAAAAGCAAGTGATGGATGGAATCAACTGGAGCTAGACAGGACGTTAGCTTGTCCCCATGTCATAGTCCAATTGCCCACTCTCAACATTTCACTTATCAGGTCTAAGAGAAACCCATTCCCCTCTCTGGGCTTCAGTCCATACCCACAACTGACCCCAGAGAAACCCAAATCCACACGTGTGGGAACACTCACTCACTTTGCTTGGTTGCTCAGGAGAGTGACGTTCACATTTCCCAGCACCAGATTTAAGTACAAGCTGGAAGACAAAAGCCAAGAGCAGACCCAAGTAAGCTGTTTTATGTGAACACCACAGGGTGATCTAGATCGAGCAGCTTTGCCAAAGCCACGTTTGCTGGAGGTTTTTAATTAAGACAGACCGGAGGGAAAGACCATAGAAGATGCTTTAAAATGTGGAAATAATGGTCAGCATTTCCAGGAAGTTATTGAGAAAGTTTATTTTCCTGGTCCCTTTTTTGCATTACAGTCTAAGGGCAATATATGTAGTGTGCATTGTCCAAACATCACAGGGAGGATTTGGAGGAAAAGTTTCTGATAGAAACTTCTGAGGGGCTGCAGCATCACACAGGCCTTGACAACTGACAGAACTCTGTCCCAGCAACCCCGCTCGAAGAAGAGTGTAAATTTAAAGATGGTTAAAAATACTATTTTAAAAAAAGAGAAAAGTCTTGTGCTGATTCAGCCCTCAAAAAAATTAGCCCAGGAAAACATCAGTGTGGAGTAGTGAACTGCACAATCCCTTGCCAGTGCGGGTTACTGTCATTTTAACAGAAAACCTGCACTGCCCACACACATTTACATCCACTCACAGCTAATGAATTCTGTGTACAACTGACACAGCAGCTCAGCAAGAGATTTATGACTAATCCAATTTTACATGTCTTTCTTCAATGTGCACCTTTTCCTTCGGGAACAAAGCGCTGTGAACATTTAAAAATCCCAAATTCCTGGACAGCACGAGCCTCCCTGGAGCACGTACCCGTTCCTCTTGGGCAGGTAGGCCTCCATGTCAAAGAAGGCATTCTGCCTCTCCTTGATCTGGCTGCTGATCTCCTGAATGAGAGCAAACTCCTCAGGACTCGCTCTGGGCTTGCACCTGCAAGAACACAGAAACAAGATATTCCTGTTCATGTTTTCACCTCCTTTTTATTGGAAGGAAAATAATGCCATAAAATCCACGCTGTTAAAAAACTGGCTGTGTGAGGTGATGCGCTTTGCTCCTGTATTTCTGCAGCACCATTTGGCTTATCACGACTTTATTTCACTGCCAGGTTTATGCTGCTGTAGGTTACTTCAACCAGCTGGTTTATAAATCAGCTTCTCTTTTCATCAGCTCAGTGACAGGATCGCGTGGGAATATTGTGCTTTTCTGAAGGAACTCCTTCCACCTTGGGAACTTTGTGCGTGGTTTGAGGCACTGCCCTTGCAGAGGCTGCAGCTCTTCAGGTATGAAGTATTTCAGGATGTAACAGGACACAGAGCTGATGATTTACTGACAAACTGTGGTTTCAGTAATTAATGTTAACCAGAGAGCAGCGAGCAGCAGAGCCAGCAGCCCGTGGTGTCAGAGGTGCTGTACTCCGGCCTGCACACAAGGAATTCAGCCCGTGGCTCCTGGGGATCAGCCAAGCAGCCAGAGACAGTTCCCTCCTGTAAATCCACCCAGGAGCAAGTCACACCTTCAGGTTCAAGGACTGATGTTGCTCTTGCAGTGCAGTTCACAGAGCAAAGCATTGCTCACCTGGCACAGCCAAAAGCTGCACAGTCCTGCAAGGATGAAACCCACACCAGCTCTCTTAAACGTCTGTATTTACAGGACTCCCTCTCTCAAGCAGTTATGAACATTCTACTTGGCTATAATATAGAACAACTTTAGTGCTGCAACACCGATTGTCTGTTAAAGGTGCTCAAAATCCAAGCATTTCAGCCCTTTGGGAAGGAGAAATATCCCATCCCTGCCTCCTCCACCCTCCAGGTCTCCTGTTACCGTTGCAGGCTGTGCTTCAGATCCCTCAGCGTCTTCTTCTGCCGATGTATGGAGCTGCTGCAGGCTGTCTGCAAGCTGGTGACTTCTTCCAGTTTCTGCCTGTAAACTTTGTGTGTTTCCTGCAGGAGAAGAGGAGACAATTGGTAGGAAGAGCCTTTCTGGGTTATTCATGGCATTTGGTCCTCACCTCCGAGGGAAACAAGGAAAATCCTGGTTTTTTGGGATACAACAGTTACCCCTTTAACAAGCAAGGAAGGGGAGATGCCAAACCAGTACAGATACAACAGGGCTTAAATGGCCACTGATGAAATTCCTGCAAGAGGAAAAGCATCCTCTACACTCATCTAATTTCCTCTTCCTAATGGGCCTTCCCACTCAGGAGCTCCTCACTCCCATCCCACCCTGCAATGAAGCCCCTAATCCTTGAATCCCCTAATCCTCCATTTGATCCTGATCCATGCCCATCAAATGGTGGCTAAATCACAGAGCAGGCACTCCAATTTCACAGCCAGATTAAATCTGGGAGAAAAAATATGAGGACCTAACAGAGTGGGGGGGGGGGGGGGGAGGGGAAAGACACAAAACCAGACACAAATCCACAGCTGGAGGTTTAGGCACCTCCTGGCCACCACTGCCATCCCAACCCCATGGATATTCAAGCAACCTACTGCCCCATATTCCAGTTTAAAGAGCTGAATCGATGTCCCTGCCCGTGGCCTCAGATGCTCCTTGGGAGGAGGTGCTTCATCACAGCTCATGGATCCCCCGAAGCCCCCAATCACTGCCCAGCCGTAACGAGGACACGCTCACCAACTGCAAACCCATCGAGAGGAGCCTCTGCTCTCCCCCCTCCCTGCGCTCGGGGATACCCCGGCTCTGCTTGTCCACCCTTTGCAAGGATTTCACTCCCTTCCCCGTGAGGGAGGTCTCAGGAAGGGGTCCCCAAGCACCAAGCAATGACCTCTGGGTCAATTCTAAGATCTATAAGCTGGAAAACAGAGTTTGCAGAGTTAGTGCCAAGAGACGGTGTGGGTTACGTGGCTGCTTCACCCACCAGCACACCAACAACCACAGGAAATTCCCACTGTTTTTCCCAGAGCATAAACTTGGTGGTGAAACCACACAAACCAAATCTTTGCTCTCCTCCTTGTTAGGACCCACCTGGTAGCTGTTCTTTATTTACAAGAACAATCCAAAACAAGCTCCAGTATCTGATTTAAAGACCTTAATAACCAAACTAACCACGTACAGGCACTGCAGCTCTTACCATTTCAGGATCACTTTGGTTTTACTGAGCACACCTCTACAGCACTAATCCCTGACCAATGACACCTCGACCACCAGCAGCTGCCACCCCACTGAAAAGTGTTTCTACTTTCCTTTTACAGGTGGGGAAACTGAGGCAGGGACAGGTCACTGACATTTGATGTGGTTTAGGTCAGACTCGGGCTGTGTGCTCCTCGAGAAGGTGTACACAGTAAACAAGTGACCAACAAAACCACACCAGCTGGTCTCCCCCAGCACCCAACCCTTGCTTCTGCTAACAGGAGTACAACCTGAACTGAGTTTTAATTGAGAAACAAGCTAAATCTGGAAATCACGCTCTTTTTTGCATGCACGTTCTGTTTAACAGCTTAGAAGAGGCTAAAACAGCCTCCAGAGTGAGAACAGCCGGTCGTACTTTAAAACCGGCTTTAAGATTTAAAGCACGTGTATAGGTGCAGCACTGATGACAAGCAGGGAAGGGAAGGTTTCTGGAGGTAAAAGCATCTTGCAGAACAGCTCTTGGCCCCCACTCCGAGGCCTTTGTGTCCCTCAATGCACTTTTTCAAGATGGAAAACCAGCACTTGGACCCCTCGTATCCCACCACGGGAAATCAAACTCCGCCAGGAGATGCTGGCGGGACAGGCGCTGCCTGCACTGCTCTTTGCACCACGCCGCGGGTGCACAACCACGCCGCGTCCCCTTTTTCCATCCTTGTTCCAGCAGTGGGAACCGCGGCACCACATCTTCTCGGTGCATCCCCAGAGGGACCCGAAGCACGGTCACGGCTCGGTCTGGGCTGTCCCATGCGCTCGCAGCACGTGCCTGGGGTAGCGGGGCACACGCTGCTTGTGGCTGCCGTACAGGGATGCACATCCTCGCACCGCTGCGCTTCGTGCGGGCACCCCGCGGCCGCAGCGAAGGCATCGAGCGCGCTTGGCC
>VZTA01025305.1:8703-36074 GCA_013398855.1 Mohoua ochrocephala | reverse complement strand
CCCCTCGGGTCGGAGATTCCCCTCAGGTCAAGGCTCCCTTCAGGTGCGGGATCCTCTCAGGTGTGGGCTCCCCTCAGGCCCGGGATCCCCTCCTGTGATGGTCCCCCTCAGGCGCGGGCCCCCCTCAGGCCTGTGCTCTCCTCAGGCCAGGGCTCCCCTCAGGTGAGGGGTCCTCTCAGCTGCTGTCACCCGCCCTGCCTCGGTCACCTCCTGGAGGCCCTGCACCTCTCCTGAGCCCCCTCGTGTTGTGGCAGCACCTGAAGCGCTCCGTGCTGTGACATGGAAGCTGTTTCTGCCTTCTCCTGCCCTTTAAGGGTGGTTCATCACACATGGGGCTGAGAGCGGAGATAAAACCCTCCACTGCACAGGGCCACCCCCCTCAAAGGGACCTGGTGGCTGAATGACACCTGGGCTGAGGCAGCCCAGCCCTGCAGCTGCCTGGAGCTTGGTCACAGGTCCTTAATATCAGAGAAGATGACAAGAGGATTCCTGATCTCTTTATTTTTACAATAATTACCCACTCAGCAGCTAGACTGGCCAGTTGTGAGCAAGGCCTGATGTTCTGGGGCAGGGTGAAAAGAGTTGTAAATGTTGGCACCACATCCTGTGGGTTTCTTGTGAAGGGGTAGAAATAGGCAAAGAGGAAGAAAAAGGGAAGGGGAAGGAAGCAATTGTAAAAAAAGGTACAAGGGGGAGAGTAGGGGAGGAGTGAAGCCAAAGTAAAACCACAAATACGGCACTGTCTTTTCATGAGGAGTGTATGTAGGATCCCATTTCCTTGAATTGACGTAAACCAAAAATGTGTAGAGTCACTCCTCAGTGTTCTTGCTGTCCCTGGTCCTTCTCTAGGTCTATATTCACACTGTTTTTGCATGTTTTTGCATGCCCTTTTTGCATGTTTTTTCCCTGCATTTGTGGGTGGACACCTGAAATGCAGTCATTGACCTTCTGCATTCAGTTTCCAGAGGAAACCCGCTCAGAACTTGCAGTGGTTTGGGATTTCTGCTGGTTTCAGAACCACCACTCCCAGGGATGTTGCATTGTCCCTGCTGCTTCTCCAGTGAGGCCATGATTGTCCAGAGATCAAACACGAGTTGTGGCAGGTCTTGGTTATCCTGAAGTAGAATAGTAAACTAATCAACATAATAGAAATGTCACAGGAATTTGTTATGTCTGTATTAAATTTTTCCTGGATTCTAGCATTTGTCCACAATCCTACGTGACAGGACTTTCTGTTACAGGAGGCCTGGATTTTGGATCACAGACTCTGGAAGAAAAAGGATCACAGATCGGAGCGTTAATTCTGCGCTGGATACGTGCCGAAACTTTCCCGTTCGCCACAAGGTTGGAATACTCCCTGCCAGCAGAGTTATTTTTCCTTCCCACATGAAAACATTCCCTCCACCTTTGCTGTTCTCTCTCAGCTCAGTTTATCACAGAGCCACCCCTAAGATGTAGCTGCGTCTTACCCCTTGCTGTTGAGGGGAGGCTGAGGTGCTGACCCTGCAGACCTGGGAGAATCCAGAAAGTAAAAACACTTCAACATTTGTAGGATTGCTTGTGTCAGTCCTAACATTCAGGAAAAGGTACTTCTAGAAGACATCATAAATTGTCCATAACCCTTAAAAGTCTTCCTTTCCCTGCTGATCTGTAAGCCTCAAAAGAGCAGAGGAAAACTCCTATCAGTCATGAATATTTGCCCTGGGCTGTAATTCTGCAGATTGAGGACATTTCATTAGGGCAGTGGCTGGCGTTTCTCACACAAAGGCAGGAAATGTTGCGCATTTCCCACTCGGAGCCGTGCTGTGCCGGCCCCAGAGCTCTCCCAGAACACCGAGGGACCACCAGACATTTATCCCAAACTCTCCTACCTCTCCCCTACACCTCTCAACAAGGAACAGTTCTTATGCATGTTGTGGCTGTGCATAATGATTACCTCAAAAGATTTCTTTCAACTTTTTAACTGAGCCGTGCTAATTAATATTCATTCAAGAGAGCTGCATTTTCTTTCAAACAGAAACCACAAAAACATTTAATTAAGCACAAACAATGTGAGTGTAGCACTGCTGGCCTTACAGCTGGTTCTGCATTGTTTAACATTGCACCATTACGAAATACTTCAGAATTACCTGTAAGCTCTCTCCACCTCCTGGGAGGCTGTAGCTGTTTGTATAAGCTCATTATTTCAATCACATCTTTGTGAATAAAACCAAAGCAAGCTAAGATAACGGTGATCCCCTCAGCCCTGGATGGGGAGCAGGGCTCTGTGCAGCTGATGCTCGGGGTTCCCACACCTCGCCCGTCTTTCACTTGTGGCAACACATGAGAACTGGTGCCTTTCCTCTGAATTTCAGCATTTTATGATCCTTTTTCTATGTATCTTGCAGCTTTTTAATGGCTGTTTTCTGCTGCCAGAGATCATCTAAGGCCACTGCACAGCAAATCTACAAACACGAAATCTCTGGTTTGTCTTTACCTTAATTAATCCCCAATTCACCAACCTTTCACTGCCATAAAACATATCTAAGAAACTGAGTTAATAAATCGAGTTAAGGATCACAGTGAAATTATGACTGTTTGTTCTCTGGGTGTTAGGTTTTGTTTGAGTACACTTAGTTATATATATGTACAGTCACATGTGAGCTCCTTTCCTTCAACCTCCACACTATTCCTGAATGCAAATTCCATTCATTCTTTCCTCTCAAGATAATTGAGGCTGTTTCCTTTGATGCTTTTCCCCTGTCCTAGAAATACGGATTCTTTCCAGCACAGCAAACGGGAAAAGACAAAATATAAATGTAGATGAGTCCCTGTTCTAACATCAGGTGACAATAAGCCGTGATAAATAAAATACTTGGCACATGTTTCAGCTGGAGATTGATACTGCTGATTCATCTTGTACTCATCTGGATTTATCCCTCAGTTAAGGAATAAGTTAAGGACTTGAAGTGAGGCATTAGCTCAAGTATGGCCAAATTTATCTGCTTCCAGCAATATTAAGAGTCTTGCAAAGCGCTCCACGGTTGCAGTAAATAATTCTCAGCTTTGGGTGACTTCAGTAATTAACATCATAACTTTACCTTTAAACCTCTAGCGTGTTGCAGGTAGTTAAGCAGAGACCATGAGCTGTAAATCTGCAGCAACAGGAACTCATGGGGAGAGGGTATCTGGTGTCAGCTTCCAGGACTTCAACCTTTCAGTTTGCATGACTATCTAAGTGCCTGAGCATTCCAGATAACCCAGGGGTTTAACTGTAGGTTGTTTTGATGTAAAACCAACCTGGTTTTTATCTTGAGAGAGCTGCTCCCAGCAAAAAGGAGGGAAGAATTTTAAATGCTTTCCCACAAGGCTGCCTCTTAAGCCAGAGTCAAGCAGGTGAAGTTTACACCTCAAACCTTTCACTTGGATCCCTCCTAACTCCTGCTAATGACAATTCTTTAGAGCAGAGTGGTGGGGAAGCTCCTTCAGCTCACCAACACAGGCTTGGTCGGAGTCCAAGACCCTCCCACCTCTTCCCTGGCTTTTCTTTTGAATATAGCAGCAATAAAACACACATCTGAGCATCCCACTTCCACAGTATGTTGTTGTCACACTCTTCACCTTTAAAGAATTCCAACATATGTTTCCCTAAATGCTTTTTCTCTATTTATTTTACGCAGTTCCCAGAATAAATTTAATTTATTGATTCTGACAGTTTTCAGTTGGTTTGGACATTTCACATGGGTGATTCCCCAAAGCTTAGTGAGACCAAACCCAGCTTGGAGAAGCAGTCTCTTTTCAGTGAGAAAATGATTGGTTTCAGATGTAGAATACTGAGGGCCTTGGGCTATATTTAATTTTTTTTTTCTTTTAAATCTTGCTCTTAAAAGTGAAAAAAATGAAAGTGCATCATATGTCAGAGGACCTTGCTGCAGAAAGGTGTTTTTCTGGGCACGTTTCCACGCACCAACTCCCAGTGCTTGGTTTGTTCTGCAGTGTGTCCAGCCTGGAAGTAAGTGGAGTTCATTGCAAGGAACTGTGCTGGCAGAATAATGGGCTGAGTTACAGCATAATTTACATGGACAGATTTAAAAGCTTCCTTTCAGTCTTAATAAATGTGAGGTTTAATCAACTTCCAGACAACTAAAGCAGCAAGAGTACAAACAGCAGCAGAACTGAAGCCCTGTCACTGCCTAGTGAAGGAGGCTTTGCTGCTCCTTGATGTCAGTGGCCAATGCCTGTCAGAGTGAAACAAGAAAAAGAAACCAAGCCACCAAGGAGGGTATTTGGGGCCAAATTTTGGCTGGCAAGGCTGGAACAAGGGGAATTGTGTCAAGGAAAACCCAAATTCTCCTGCTAGCACATGATAACTTGAATTTTTGACCCTACTTTTCATAGTGGCCTCAATGTTGTGCCTGGAAACAACTGCTGTTGGGAGAGGAAGAGAGTTTGGTTAGGACATTTCTGGGTCACTTTGGGTTTATATCTCACTCTTTGACTGAATTATATACTCTAGAGATATCTGACACCCTTTGCAAAAATTATCCTCACTTCCTACTTACTAAGGGGGTTCCTTCTCTCAAAATGGAATGACATTTTCTAAGTAAAATTTCAGTTGAGTGAGTCAAAAGAACTTTCTGATGAAACTTCAAATATCACCACCTTCTCTTCAAGCTGGTCTAATTTTGTCTGTTTTTGTAAGAAGAATATGCTTACATTTTCCCACTCTGTACCTTTATAATACAAAAAGGTACAGAATGATATTATCAAGTGACAAAATAATTAAGTATGATTCAAATGTTTATACCTGGGCTAAGAAAACTGTAGATGGGAATCACACACTGCCCCTTCCTAGATAAATGTCTCTGTGAAGCCTCCATGGAGGAGGCAGGAGGGTCTGTGAGGGTGTTGATAACCCACTCTGGGACCACGTAAGTGAATTAAAAACCACACAGAGATCAGGAGCAGAAGAATTTAAAATAAGTTGCAGAACTGGAGGCAGCACCCTCCATCATATCCAGATACAGAGGTTTTTGCAGAGGCCGTTTTTGATCCCAATTTGTGAATTTTAATTTGTTGCTAAAATATTTTAAGTCTTTTAAGGTTTTTATTGTTTTCAAATGTATATTGATTTTCAAATATGTATGTAACTTCTGGTAAGCAGAAGCTGTGGTTAGGTATGGCATAGTTTGGACTGGCAGTTCAAAAACCTCAGGCAGCCTGTGCTCTTTAAAAACAAACAAGTGAAGTGGTCTGAATTAGCTAACTATTTTAATTGCCAATCTCTCAGTTAAGTGCAATGCAATATAGGGGCTGAAATTAAAAAACAGTTAATACTTTTCCAGAGACGGCTATTTCTGGTTGTAATTTGAGGCTGTAGATTTTGGGCTGCAATGAGCATTTTTTCTTCTCCCTCATGGGTTTCTTTATTTCCTCCCCAAACCTCTGTCCTCACTCCAGCCCTTACAACTGGCCATGGTAAAACACAGGAATGATTGTCTTCAGTAATTCTTAGGCTCTGCCCCAAACCAGAGCACATTAACATGAGTGACTGTGAATAAATCCTTCCTGAATATCTTCATCTCATTTTTAATAACAGGAGACATTTTCTCTTATATAAGTATTTCCTAACTTGGTCAGCTTCCATGGTTTTCTCTCAGTTTTTTTTTCTTCCTGCTTAAAGAAGTCCTTAAGTTCTACCTCTCCTGCATCCCTGGAAATGCTTGCTAGCAGCTGCCATCTTCCCAGTTCATCTGATCTAACACAAGAAATTCCATGCGTGTATTTTCCCTTGGTGCAGATCTCCTTCCACCATCTCCACACCAGCTCACATGTTGTCCGTGGAGCACCTCTTCCTTCCCTCCACTTCATTTTCCTTCGCCTGATTTCTCAGGCAGTGGCATTGTCTCCTTTGGCTCCATGGCCCTCACACATGCCATGGGAAATGGAATATTTGCCTTTAGTCACACTCACACTTGGAATAAATCCATTCTCTGTCCTATCCAAGCATGGACACACCATTGAAGCCACATTCAATGCCACAGATATCGAAGATGGCAAAGGAACACCCACCACAGAAGACTGAGATGTGTCTCATCTTTACAGAAGCAGCTGCTTTGTTTCATCACGAGATTTCCCACCTACCTCAGCATTTTTACCATACAGCCTGCAGAGTTGTGCACAAAAAGTGTGGTAAAAGGATGAGAATCAAATGCATTTGGCTCATGGGAGTCATACAAGAGCTTTGGTCTGATACTAGAAATGTGCACAGTCAATTACCCATTAGGGAAGATGATTACAGACACCCACAAGGCCAGAAGTGGCAATCTCTGCTCACCATGGCTGTGGAAGAAATGTAATGGATGAGGGAATTAGTGTCAGATTTATTCAGATTTCTCCTTTAAGACCGCTGATGTGCATTTTCAGGGGCTTTTTCCTATTTCTCCTGACATTTGCAAGGCTTATTTATTTGTTGCTCATCGGTGCTGTAATCAGTGCTTTCATTTCCAGCCTTCTGCTGCCGGGCGTATGAAAAACCAACCAGAGGTGAAACACCCGTTGCTTATTAGCACTTTATATTCTGCTGGAGAATGCCGAGCTCAGGGCACGTAGCTGCACGGCGCTGTGTGTGGCTCCGGCTCCATCCCCCCGTGCCCAGCGTGGGGCCCAGAGTGTGATGCCGTGTCCCAGCACATCCCTCTCCGCCCGGGGCCGCTCCCGTGGCCCTTAGCGCTGGAGTTTGGCACGTCGCTATGGCGATCCCGCCGCCGCCGCAGGCAGCACCCAGCCGCCACCATGACAGGTCGGTGTCCGCGGTTCGGCCCTCGGCATCGGGGCGGCAGGAGAGCGGCGGCCACGCTCCAGGGTGCTTTGCAAACCGAGCTCGTGGGCTTTCCCTGTCGGCCGCTCGCACCGCTGCCCTCCTGCCCGGCTCCCGCCGGGGAGGAGCAGCTACAGGCGCCCTGAGCATTCCGCTCGCAGACAGCGCCCTGGGGGCGAGGAGGGGATGGGGGTGACTCTGCTGCGCCGGTGGGTGCTGGCAAAGGGACCCCGGTGCAGGGCAGTGCAGTGGTGCTGGGTCACTGCAAGGGCTGAGCTCAGCCGGGGCACCTCGGGGCCGGGGGACAGTCGGGCAGGGTGCACAGGGGTGCGGTGCCGGGCAGGCTGCTGCCAGGGACAGTCAGCAGCCGCTTCTCTGCAGCCAGGTGTGTTTCCCTCCTTGCTCTTCATAAAGTTAAGATGTAAGATGAGAAAAAGTAGCTACATCGCATTGCTCTGAAGTTCCGCAAAGAGCCAGGGGAAAAAAATGGGCTTCCTGTAGCGCCGAGCAAACTAAGGCTGCATTTTACCAGAGACCTGACAAAAGTCGCAGAGCAGCGTCTGGAGGAGGACGCGGGGGTCTGGACGAGCCTCATCCCCGAGCGCCGCGGCAGAGACGCACGGGAGCAGCAGCCTCTCGCCCTCGGCACCGAGAGCTGCAGCCGGAACGACTCTGCACCGCCTGCCTCTCGCTGCCAGCCTCCCCGCGCCCTGGTAGTAGGCGGCTAAAAACATCCAGGGAGGCGAATACCGACTGCGTTATCACTTACGCAAACCTGGCATCACTGACGTAAATTTAGAAGGAAATTCGGCAAATAAAGGCGGCTCCCGCCAGCCCGCATTACCCCGGGTACTCTGCGCGGGCTGTGCCTCGCAGGACACGGCGAGCAGATGGGGCTGCCCCCGCAGCTGGGAATCCTCCCTGGGGTTTGTAAATCCTAAGCTTTGAGTTAAAGAAGTGGTGGGATGTGATGGTGGGAAAGCGATGCTCCCATCTGGCAGGGGGAGTGAAGAGACTTCTTGTCACAGACATGAGCTGCTCAGAGGTCGTGGCCAGTGTCAGGGTGGGTACAGGTTGCTGTAGCTCTGTTCTTCTGCTTCCCCAGCAAGGGCAGGACAGGCTCAAGCCAGCAATGTGTGGCACAGTGTCCTGAAAAACCCTAGCCCTTGGCAAATATTGGCAAGACCCCCCTTCTCCAGGAGCTGCAGCACCCAAAAGTGAGGGAGGAACTCAGCAGTTTTAGTGTATCCTATATTTGCATTGCTGGAAAAACATCCTCTGTGATGGGCTGCGACTCCATCATACCGAGAGACAGCCCCTGTCCTCAGTGTCCAAACTCATTCTGGACACATAACTACTTTTATTTAGCAATGCTATCCTCCCAAATAGCTGTTGAATGACCATTTCCCACAGCTGGAAAATGGAGAACGGAGGATGAACTCTTAACAGTATTTTCTTAGTTAATATTTCTAGCTTTTATTTCCTAGCAAGGACCTAAAGCACCTTTCTTTTCCCCTCTCCTCCCAAGGTCCGTGTTTTCTCCCCTGCTGGCCTCCCCGGCACCCGCACCACAGCAGGAACCAGAGCTTTGCTCTGCCGAGAAGGGGAAAACGCAACAAAATCCCTCGATATGGCTCAGTCCAGCGGATCAGGACAGAAGGGGGAGCCCAGGAGACAAAATCGGAGAGCATCCCACCCCGCCGAGCTCCAGCCGAGCTCTGGATGTTAACTGACCCTGGTGCATCTTAAAGCACGGCTCACAAATACTGTTCTGCCTGTACCTGCCTTAGTAATTTCTAATTTATTGCTGATAATAATTTGTTTTCTTCTCCAGGTACCAACAATATGCCCGTTATAAAGTACCCCAGGGTTAGAGACCCTCTCTTTTATGAGTGGGACAGGAAAGCCCAGAAATGTGGATTAAGACACACAATTTATGCTGTAAATGGGGATCAGTATACTGGAGAATGGTTGGACAACTTGAAACACGGTAAGATAGATAATTTTGAGAAAAAGTAGCAACTTAGATGTCCTTACAAAGGTTCCTAGGGGCAGGGAGCAGTCAGTGGTTCTATATGCTCTATATGCTCCTGGAAGAGCATTCATTCATATATGACTATATGTACACACACACACACACACATTTATACATATTTGATAAATGTAATGCAAAAATGCAGAAACATTTCTAATAGGTAACTTGAAGAGCTTTTGCATGCACTCAGGGACAATTACCCAAAATATCTCTATTACAGATGTTTAAAAATCCTTTCCAAATACAGCAAACTGCAGTCAGCTCCATGCACTGGGATGTGCCCTGGCTGCACAGTCCCTGGAGCTCTCTCAGCTCCTGACTTGGCTCCAGGAATCTTAATTTATTCCCAAGATGTGGCAGGGGCTGCAGGAGACAGAGCAGGGGAAGGAGACCCTGTCCAAGCCCGGAGCAGCCGGAGCAGGACAGCCTTGTTTACAAGCAGTAAACTGAGGTTTGGAAAGATTTCAGTGCATTCAGCAGAGGCCACACAGGAAGCCCCTGATCAAGATTAACGACGGTTCCGACTTGGGAAGCTAAACTGAATCCCAGACACGAGCCTGTCTTGATGCAGGGAGTGCTACCCTGCCTGCGATGGAGCAGGAAGGGCTGCCCTGTACACCCTTCTCCTAACCATGATGGTCTCCCTGTCATTCCTCTCATTTGTTAAACAGGTAAAGGCACCCAGATATGGAAAAACACAGGAGCTATTTACAGCGGTGACTGGAAGTTTGGGAAGCGGGATGGTTATGGCTCATACAGCATTCCTGACCCAGTAACCAAGGAATACAAGAGGGTGTACACAGGCTGGTGGGAAAATGACCGAAGAGGGGTAAGTGAGATTTTCTGCATGTGCCAACAGCGAGGCAGCGGGACCCAAAACACGGGGAAGAGCTGGGTGCACATGTGCAAAAAGATTACCTAAAATACTAATTTTCCCAATACTGAGGCTGAATTGAATGGTCAAGACTAAAAATCCAAGATTTTTATGGGAGTGCCATCTCCTTCCTGGAGAGGGAGTCATCCCCACCCATCTGCTGGTTACCAGGCTACAGCCCCGAGCTGCCACCAGCTGCCGCAGAGCAGTGGTTACTGCTCAGACTCACCTGCAGCTCGGCCAGGCAGGATGGGAGGTTTCACATCCCATCTCTTAATCCTCCCCACCCATCCCTTTCATTCCTCTTATCCTTGAACAAGTCAGAGGAACCTGTGTTATAGGCACTGCCGGAAAATGTACTTTCTTCTGCGAGTTTTACAGCATAATAGGCAAATAACTTGAGTTCTTTGGGAAGTTAGGCCTGTCACATAAATCACTGTTTTTTTCTAAAAGGAACACAATGAGAAAGTCATCTGGTAGAAGTGACTGCAATGTAATGTGCAAAATCCTTGTAGGAACATTTTTGGATCTGCCAATGGAAACCTTGTGTTTGTCTTTGTGTCTGCTCTTAAATTAAACTCATCTCCACCAACACTTCTAATGGGTGTGTGGCTCCATATCTCCTGTCTCTTGGAGGGAGCTTCCCTTCCTGTTCTTTAAGGTCATATTTTGGATAATTGAGTTTTGGTGAAAGATGTATAATGACATCCAAGTATCACTAGGGTTAGGTTTTCTTCTAAAAAAGTTTCTTCCTTACATCCATGCAGTTTAAAAAAATCAATACTCAGAAAAGTCAGTTGTTTCCAGAACTGGTTTTCTTATTAGTTCAGAGAAAAAAGAACAGTTTATGTCAATGGGAAGATGTGTTAGTGATATGGAAATATTTCTTATTGGTATCACTCTCTGGTATAGGGGGTACTTCTGGACTTCTCTTAATCGCAAACATGCACCTAAGACAAACAAGGGCTGGAGTTGCCCAGCCTGGGACACACTGAGCTGGAAACGTCATCGGGGTTGAAAGACATGAAATCCCCCCGTTAAGAGACACATCCTTTAGTGCTGCCTACTCCCAGGCAGGTTTATATACTTGTAAAACCCGCTTTTAGCTAAATATTAGCAGCAATCATGCCAATAATAACACACTGAGATATAAACCCAGGGTTTTGTCAAGGGAATAAAACTGTTGGCCAAAAAGAAATCCCATACTACCACATCTCATTTCCTTCTGCACAAGAACAGCCTCGGAGCTGGGCTGCCAGCAGCCATGTGCACGAGTAATAAACAAAGGAGTATTCCAACAAAGTGATGTCCCAAAATTGAACACTGACCCCTTTCAATAGAGCAGCTCCTAACCAGCCATCTCTGTGCTGCTGTCCAGGGCCGGGGGGTGTTCTTTTACCCCAACGGGGAGCGCTACGAGGGCGAATGGAGCGATGGTTTGCGGAGTGGCTGGGGAAAGATGCAGTACAAGGACGGCTCCGTCTACGAGGGACAGTGGCTGTCGGATCAGCCCAACGGGCAGGGCGTGCTGCGGCTCCGTAAGTACCGACCATCCTCACCCTGCCCCCTCCAAGCTGTTTGGTGCCGTGCTGCTCTCCGGGTGTCTCCGCCATCCAGATTTCTGGGTGCTGCACTGCAGCCTTGCAGCAGGGCCACGGCCGCTCCGTGTCATCCCTCCCCTCCTGGTCTGGAGCTGGAGGCAGCGCAGGCTGAGCAAGGGCCGGCACTGCACTGCTCAAGCCCGTAAGCCCACACGCATGAAAGCTTACTTTTGCTGTGATTTACATTTAAATGACTGGGATGGTTCGGGTTAGAGATAATATACTGTTGGGTCAGAGAAGAGCAAATCTCTCTTTTCAAGCCAGGCACTTTGCCAGACAGGCTTTCTAGCTCTGCATACCAAAGAAGAGTCCAGTTTCCAGCACAGGGGAAAAAAAAACAACAACAGAGTTTTCTTTTTGTGTTCACTCCATCCCCTCTGTCTGCTTCCGACGGTGGCTCATGTTGAGTGAACACAGGGGTTTCATTAGTACACAATCCTTTTCCATAAATAACACCAAGCACATCATGGATTAGAAATGTTAGGGCCAATCTCAGCATAAATACAAAAATTTAAGTTTTTTCCCCTTATTTTCCTTGGAGTTTAACACATTTTTCCCCAAAGCCAAGAATCCCAAGAATCTCTGCAATACCAGGCACAGCATTCCAAGAACATCTAAAGAAATATTATCTCCATATTATTATTCATCTATTCTATTTTTTTGCTTGAAAGTGATCTCAAGGCTAGTAATTAGCTAAGCAAAGCAGCTGGGAGGAATGAGCATGACCTTCACTGCACACCACATGCATGACTGTGCTCTCTCTGCTGACTGTGAAGTCGCTTTGGACCGATGGCTCATCCGGATGAAATCAGCACCCGCTTCCAGAGGGAATCTTCCACTGATCTGCTGCGCTCCTGTCAAAGGCCCTGTTAGTTATAAACTAACAGCCCCTGCAGGCTGAGCTGTGGCTGATGCACCATTTCAGAGCCCAGTTGCCTCCAGCGTAGCCTCCAACTGATTGTTAGCTGGATTCCTTTTGGTTAAAATTAGCCGGAGCAATTATTTCATACCCACGAGCTTAATGCATTCAGCTCAGCTGCTGGAAGTGCGCCCACGTGCCGGCAGCTTTGCCATGTGAAAGAAAAGGAGTTCTTCAGTGGAGGTCACGATGAGCTGCAGCTCAAGATTAAATTGCTTGTAGTGGCAGCGTGCCCAGCGAGGGTGAGCTTGGCTGAGAGCACCGCGCTGATCTGCCGCCTCTGCTACATCCATTCCCCAACAGCTTTGTACCAGAGCACTTCGCATCCACAGGGATCGTGGTTGTGAGCAACACAGCCTCGGGTGCTCTGGGAGGAGAGCAGAAGGGAGCAGCCGGGCACCACAGTGCAGTCAGGGCGTTCGCTGCCCCCTCCTTTCAGCCAGGGCTGTGATTTTGGTGATTTCTCACTTGTCCGTGGCTGGAGTGCAGAAGTTGAGCTGCTCCCACCTGTGGGCAGGGCAGGTTGGTGCTGCAGATAAGCACAAAACCAGATCAAAGTTGCAGATAACCATCACCACAGCTCCAGCCTGTAAACCAGACCCTGCGTGAGCAGCCCAGCAGCCACATTCTCCAGAAGGGTTTTTGGTTTTTCCCTCTTCCCTTACAGCATCCTGGCAGGCCCCAGCTATCTCTGCAGCACTGTGTGGTGTCCCCTGGTATTTCAGCCAGTTCTTGTGATGAAGAATGGCAGAGTTCAGCTGAGACTCAAAGGTATTTCCACTAACATGGTCAGAAATCCCCATGGGTTTGGGCTTAGAAACGCTATAGGTAGGAAAAGGGGTGAGCAGAGGACTCTCTTAGTGACAGCAGAGTGGTCTCGATGTATCCCAGCCCCAGCGTCACCCTGGGTATGATGCCCCTTGTCAACCAGCATCCATGGATGAGGCTGCTCTCTTCCCCTTGCAGCTCTGCTTTCTCTGTTAGTGATGGATGGGTGGATTCCTGGAGAGCAGCACAGAGCCCAAAAAAAGCCTCCCTCAACTTGCAGAAAAATGCCAAGACAAGCAGTACAGCTGGAAAAACAGTCTGTAACCGACTGCCTGAACCGTTCAAACTCTCACAGCAATTCTCACCCCGTAATTCATTGAGGAAAAACTTCACTAAAAGCATTCTTTGAAATCAAGATTATTTTGACTGGACAGCAATCAGTGCTCTGTTCCTTGCCCAGACAAGCAAGTCTCATCAAGCCAGAGATCCTGCGTGATTTGTTGCAGTGACAAATCTGAAACGTGTGTCCTGTAATTTTTCATGTTGTGAAGAGAGACTCAGGGACCAGCCCCTTACCCTGAGCACACTCGCTCCTTGTGTCAGCAAAAAATGAGTATCACTGTGAGAAGAACAAAGCAGGTGAGCACAGTCCTGGTTCCAAGTGGGCAAGCGTGGGCTCCTTCTACAGCATCTTCTCCCTCTGTGGCACAGCAAATGGAGCACTGCAAAATCCAAATGACGCATGGTGCCACAGCCACCTTGAGATTGCTAAGAGAAGCCAAACACGTGATCTCCTCTGCTGGTTTGCTCAGTTGATTGATTTCATTTGTAACCCCTCAAAGAAATGGTGCAAATTTCAAGGTCTGTTCATGTATTTAATTGCAGCAAATGGAAATAGGTATGAAGGAGGTTGGAAAGATGGCAAGAAGCATGGCCCAGGGAAATACTTCTACCTGGATAAGGGACAGCAGTTAGAAGGCATCTGGGTAGCAGATATACCGAAGTGTGGAGTTCTGGTTGACTTTGGCAGAGACAACGCTCCAGCCGCTACTCAGTGTCCACTCCCAGAGGTAATTGCTTGGGAATTTTGGTGTTTGCATTCATCAGTGCTCGGGTCAGCTCTCCAGGTAGCATTTCACTCCTCAAGAGATTTCCCCCATGGGGTGTGTGCTCAGAGTCTTTTGGCCAGCAGTGTCCTAAATGGCCCCATAGGGACTAACAGCTCATGCAGCCTCTGCTGGAGCCTCCCAATTGCCTACATCTGAAAAAATGCAGTTCTCATGCACCAGAACTGCTCAGAGACCTGATGCAGCACAAAGGAAACGGGGACAATAGAGGCAGAGACAATAGTGGGATTTGCGTCAAGACCAAATGATTTCACCAAGCCCAAGTGCTGGGGCTGAGCAGACCCTGCAGGAACCCGAGCAGCTGCAGGGCCAACAGCAGCTCTTTCCTCCCTGTCAGGGCTCACCGTGTCCAGCAGCCCCAGAGGGGCTGAGGGGTGTGTGCCAGCTTCCCACCTGGGCCCAAGGTGGGTAGATGGTGTCCTAGAGCCCACATCCTCTGCTCCTCTTTTCCCTTGACTGACACACATTGCAGAGGAAGAGCCAGGCCCTATCCCCATCCCAAAGACTTGGCAAGACACAAAGACACACTGGGCCATCAGCCTGGCAGCCACCGGGTCCTTGCGTGTTACTTTGGTGCACGACCTGGAGGACAGTTCTGTGCCCTTGGAGGAAGGGCAGGAAACGGGAATCAGCAGTGACCTGTTGTGACTCTAAGTGACAGCTATCCGTAAGAGTCTCAGCTTGAACCCCCATGGTCTGCAAACTGCAGATGTGAAACACGAAGGCATCAGTTTCCAAGGGATGGTCAGTGCAGGATGGGGTGGGGAAGCTCCCCTTCACTTAGAGCCAAGCAGAACCACCCTGGATAATTATCCACAGCACACTACTTTGCTCCAGTAACACAGGGAATAGCACGGCCCCTCGGCAGGTAAAGCCACCCATCCTCCTGTGGCCCAGGGACAGGGTTGTTCTAAATGACACCAGGCACATGCAGCCTTCCAAAGCTCACAACTGTTACACCTTTGTTGCCCGTTTTTTCAAATCTGGTTTCTATAGCCAAGGGCCCTTTGAGCACAATTTTGACAAGCCAGTTAATCTTGTAAGTATCAGGCACACCCACGGCAGTGCAGAATAATAAACCCCAAACACCCACCAGGGAAAAACAATCTCTATTTTGCAAAAAGAGTGAAAGGAGCAGCACTTCTGTAGCTAAAAATATTTACTGTATGTGGTTTGTCAGAGGTCACTGAGAAGAGCCTCAACAACCCAACAGCCTGGGATGAACTGCTGGTACATTAAGGCAGGATGTGCACGTCTGGCTGTTTATTTAACTCCCTGAAGACCAAATGATGACCCAAGTCTCTTCTGCTCTATAAGCAAAAACAAAGCACCAACTTTCACTGCTGTTACTGTGCTTTCAATGGGTAGAGAGCTGTTGATCTCAGAATATGAAGGAAGTAATAGATAAAAGGAGAAAAATTGAATTCAGGTTTTCATAAACCTTTTGTCACCAGCACCTTCTTTATTAAAATTACAGGTGAGGCCCAACAGACTACAAATCAAAGCCACATTTGCCCAAGAGTGTGTTTCGTTAAAGTCACTCATACAGAGCTATTTCAAGGAGATGAAGTGATGTTCAACACACTAATAAAATTAGGGGAGTGTAGTTGTTTCTAAACAATAGTTGAAAGGCTGCAATACGAGCTGAAGTCCTGATACGTGGGAGACTCTCCAATAATGCTCAAGTAAACGAGATCTATAAAACCTTAATCTACTTCAATTACACCGCATAACTGATCTGTATTCTTTTTATTTAGATTGAACTACATGATCCAGCTGGTGTTTTAGCAGAGGCCCGGGCAATGTTTGATGACAGCCATAATTAATAACCAGATGTTGAAGAAAAAAAAAGAAAGATTTAAGAACACGATCTTGAGTTATTTATTCCTTCGAGTCTCAAATCCACACCGTGGTTATCGTGTTGTGGTCTGCCTCACCCTTCCCTCAAGGCTGTTCAGGTACACTTCACTCTGCTCAGCAGCCTCTTCCCACCCCCATTATTTTGTAAAAGAAAGGAAAAAAATTAAGGGGGAAAAACCCCAGAAGACAAGCACCAAAACGCTGGAAGACGGGCAGAGTGACTCTTTGCGCAGCTCCTCTGACTTATTCCTCCTGCAAAGAAATCACACTCCTGTTGGATTCAAGGTCTTTGCTTTAGAGAAGGAGGGTTTCTAGTATGTGTTCTAAAAGCACATAGAAAAGTACAATCAAGTACTTGTCCCCCCCACTCCCCCAAACACAGCCCAATACAAACCTGTGACCCAAGATGTCTTTTGAAGTTACAACAGATCGTGTTTCTATTAGTAAGTACATTTTAGTCCTCTAGATAACAAATAATCCGCAACAATTGAGTATATTTTATTTCATGAAAGTATTTTATACCCAAATAAGTGATATACAATAACCAATGTTTAAACTGATTGAGGTAAATGCCTAACACCGTTAGTATAAATAAGGGATAAAAAAAATTTAAGTGCACTCAATGTTTAGATCCACGTGTCTGTGTCTGGTTACTGCCTGGGTACACAGTGACAAAGGTACCCAAGGCGTAACTTTCATGATCATTTTCACAGGTGGAAAATGAGAAAACCATACTTGATATCATGGCTTAAAGTGCAGAAAACAGTCAGAAAATTAGCTGTAATAACAGCGCCATTAGCTCAGAGCCTACCAGCTTGAGAAAACTAAAAATAACCTTGTCCCACTAGCTTCTAATTCTGTATCTTTTAAACAACAAGAAAACGCCACACTTCTCAGTCACTTTGTAAAAGATACACAAATCAAAGAGAAATTCGGCTACTTATCCAGGACAGCAAGGAATTTTACAAAATAAACTTGGAAAACTGATTTTCTGGACTTCCATTCAGAACCATGTAACTTCTAAATACAAAATTTACAGACAGAAGTAAAATTTTTAAACCTGACCACACCCTTTCAATCAGTTGCTCTCGTGTGAATACCAAGTCAGGTTTTCTTCCTTTAGTGGGGGATTTTAGGGGCCTGTTTCCCCAAGGCAGAACTAGTATCCCAGCAAAGGATGGGAAAATACATTTTGTGTCTACTACCAAGATTTTGTGTTTTGGAATGCTGCTTCCTTATTGCCTTTACCAAAGCGATGCCTCCAGTGCTCCCTGAACGAGCCTGTGAGCCTGTAGTTACAATCCTCACCATCAGATTTACATCAGGAATAGAATATATTTGAAGCATGTAATGGCAGAGCTGAGAAAATCCAGTTTGGCCTCTGTATGCCAGGACTTGTGAAAACACCGAGTGGAAAGCTGTTTGCTGCTTGTGAACCGTGACTGCTGCTGAAAAACCAAACAGCCCAGCAGGGCTTGGGGTTTTTTTTTATAGTTATGTTTTTAGAATACAAAGGCACCACGGGTGACCTTGTCAGCACTTTGCACTGCAGTGCTGCTGACAGGGGAGATCAGCGCCCATCTGCTTCAGCAGTAACCACACTCTGCACCTGAACTCCACAGGCACTTCCCACAGTTTGCAAGTGCGTTGGGATAAGCTGAGGTGGAGGTCGGTGTGAGAGACCACGTCCAGCCCAGGCTGTTAAGCACAGCTCTACTCTACTGTCACAGTCCTTCCTGACTCATGGCAAAATCCCAGGTTTCTACTCCACAGTGACAGCTATGACAGGGAGGTCAAGTTTTCTTCCCTTTGGCTTGAAACTTGTCTCAGTTTGTTCAAAAAACAGCTTTTACCCATTAAAGCCCAAAGCTACTCCATAGAAGAAATGTGTTCCAAAAAATTCAACTCCTAGACATAGCCAGAATTACTGAAGCAGCCCAGGACAACTGCTGGAATCTTTGTTGGACAAACCTCTTACCTAGGAGACCAAGTGTAAGTTTTTGCCTAGAGAGGAAATGAACAGCACAGTAGCCTTGCTGTCACAGAGGTGTATGAAAGAAAGCAGCAATATTAATTACAAATAACCTACTTTCATAAATAAATATACATCAAGAAAAGTTGTCTTCCAGATCCTTTGGAAGCAAAAAATGTATAATGAGTTATTAAATACAACACTTCAGCAAGGAGAACACTTTTCTAAACAAGGAAGACCAAGGCATAGCTAATTACTTGGGAATCCAACACAGAGAAAGCACCTTTTGCTGCTTGTTTCTGAGGATTTATTAAAAATATATTTTCAATATAAAAGTATAAAATAATTACTACTTTGGCTTGGAAAAAAACAGCAGTAGTTCTGATTTTCAAGCAAAAAAAATTATCCAGTGATAATTTCCATCTAGCTCCTTCTTTTTAAAAAAAGATTCTTAAATGAGAAACAGGCAAATCTATCTCTCCAGATAATATGTGCCAGCTCATGAGAACTTTAAAACAGTTATTGCTTTCATTTTCTTCCATGGAAGAGAAGAGTTGAGTCTCATTCCCACTCATGTGGCCACACCACATCGCGGTAAGTCTAGTCCTGGGTGTTTAGCAAGTTACAAAATGTGTAAGTGCCACGGGAAAAAGGCACTGGAGAAATCAGCAAAGTAATAATTACTTGGCAGCAAAACATACTGGGGAAGTGGTGGGAAAGCTTTCACTCCTACCATCTGTCAGGCTTTCCAGGGAGAGCAGCGCTAGCGCTGAAACCGAGCGCTAATTGCTGCGTGTCCCAAGTAATTTGTATCATGCCATGCAATATGGGTAGGACAAGCAGTATCTTCTAGTAAATGCCAACATCACATAAACAGAGAAAAAAACCCCACAACTTCTCTATCCATTCCTAACGAATACCCAAATGTACAATGTTATTTTCCATGTATTTATACAGCCACCATTCAGCATTAACGAGAAAGATGCGAGACAGTGTTCACAGGAGGAGGGCTGCACACGCAGTGCAATCACACCCCACCATCCATTCCTTCAGATAGCAGAACTTGCATGAAAAGAACATTTTTTTCCCCTCTCTAAAGGGTTAGAACAATATTTATAATTATTCTTTAAATGGTATCAGCAGTTCGACCAGTTCATCCACAGGGAGTCACCGTAAGGCAGAAGCAGAAGAGTGGGTTTATTTTCTGAAGCACGGGTTTACGCAAAATTGGTGACGGCTGAGGTGACAGCATCACCTCTGTGATCCAGCTGATCCTGGAGCCGTGCAAATTCAGCAAGTTCATTGAGTTCCTGAAATTGCCTGTCTGTTTTATGGCTCACCAGTGACCGGTAGAAGTGGACTGCAAACACAATGAAAATCAATCCAAAGGGCACCATAATGGACGTCGAAGCAATGGCAGCTGCCTGTCCTGATGTGATGGTGGAACTGTTGCTCTGCGAGGTGCTGTCAGTTTTCTTCTTTAAAGGAAGGAACTTCACCCAGCACAGTAACACCACCTCTGCAAGAAAGAGCAAAGTCCCAATGACAGTGGAAAATGCCCACGCGAGCTCAATGTGCCGGTGCATACGCTCGTGAGGAGATTCCTTGACGGAGTTGAGGTTATGCACATTGCTAACAGCCTCTATGTTTGGAAGAATGCAGGTACTTATCATGAGTGCAAAAAGGTGAACTGCAACGAGCACAGTAGTGCAGGCACTGAAGGCTATCAAGAGCCCCTGAGGGTAGTCGTGTTCCGCATCGAGCTGAACTTCCACCATAGCCACCTGAAAAGGAAGGGAGAGAGATGCAGTTACCTACATCATATAATATTTGACTATAGGTTGTTCAAAGTTTACACTCTGTTTCTGGAAGATCATCTGATCCAAACCAAGTAAGTCTGTATTTACATTCCTCTTCATGTCAATCTGCACCCTCTTCATCAGATCCACATTTAGATCTGAGCTATCAGGCAAAGGCCACTGTTCTCACACTTACTGTTCTGTTGTAGAGCAAACCCACAACCACCTTGCCACCTCCAGCTCATGCCAGCAAAACAGCTGACCCTTATGAACAGCATACTTGGACTCCTTCAGTGAAATATTTCTTCTTTTATGTTATATTGAATATGTAGCTTTTGATCTTTCACTTATGAAGTCTTTTGAAGTGTCTGTAACACAAAAGGCTGCAAAGACAGGGGACTGCCTGAAACAACCTCGGTGGTCCTTTCTCCTTGGATATTTGGGTTTAAGTTCTAAAGTGCAGAAACCTTTCATGAGAAAGATCACCTCTCCATGGAGCTCTCAGCTATACTCTTTCACTGAAGTATTTTAGCAGACTCTGGAACACAGATTCACAACATGAAAGTCTCCAAAATGCCCGTGGCAGCCAAGCAAATCTGTTAGAGGCTGGAGGAAAGACAATGTCTCCAGAAAAGATAACACAGTGCTCCCAGGTATCACTGCTAGCCCAAAGATGAGGCTACTCATCATGAAGATGCTCCAGCCCTCCGCTACCATATGCAGCCATGCCCTTTTATAATCTTAAATCGCCAAGCACGTCTGTGCCTAAGGAGTAAAAAATCAGCATTAAATAACAGCACGAGGAAACTCATAAAACCAGCTCGGATATTTCTGATAAAGAAAATGAGCTAGAATGCCTTTTAACTGGTTTAAAAACTGCCAGGTGGTTTCATGCATATGTGCAATTGATGAGTGACATCGATCCCAACAGCTCTCCTGAAATGATCTTTCCTGATAAATTTGCCTTTCAGGCAAAGGACAGTTCCAAAGAGGGAATAACACACCGAGGTCTCCACGTTCAGTGCTCTTTCTCAAAGGAACTCATTAAACAGACAAAATATAGGTAAAATGCAGAGGAAAAAACCTGCCAGCAATCTGAAATATAAGCACATCAAGCTGATAGGAAGAAAAATTCATGAGTAATATGGATGCAGGGAGGCATGGAAACTAGGGCCCAAAGACAGCTGCAAAAGCAGCAGGAACATTCAAGCCTCACTATTTGGCAAGAGCTGAGCCAGGCTAACCTAGTCCTGGATCCCATCTCCTTAGGCATGTTCCAGGACACCAGAACTCTTAATCACTAATGCACCCAGTACATTAAGGCAACCCGGGGTTTTGCTCAGACATGTTTCAACAGGCATTCGAGGCCATTTGCCAATTTTTTAATTCCTTTATTGAAAGCTTTTATTGTCATAAGCCTAACCACCCAGCCAACTAGCAAGCAGTTTCCAAGTGTTACAAGAAACTCAACAAGAATTTATATTAATGCATATACAGTCCTTGCTTGAGGATTTAAAAATACCATGTTTCAGCTGTGGGAAACTTCACATTTGAGAGGATAAATATTTGCTTGTCAGGTCTCTCTTCTGCAAGATTGCTTGTTAAGTCCCAACGTACTCGTGGGATGTTTGGCTTCCTGTGTTTTTCTCAGAACAATTGCAATCCTTCACCACTGAGGATTCATATTCATACTTAAAAAGATTTTTCTTGTAAGTCTTCTGCTGTTCCTAGACTCAAAGCCATCCAGCATGGCAAGACACTTTAATCCTTTATCCTAGTACTTAGAATGATAACATAAACATGGCACTAAAGAGCTTCATGAGAGGAAGACTTTATTTTCTTTTAAGAACTAATGTATTTAGTTTGCCAAACACTGAAGACATTTTATATTTCCATTAATCAACTCCTCCATACTAATGATATCGAGCATCTGATTTTGAACTCCTTGTGTTCATGTCTGGCAGACTAACCCCAGCCTGACCCGTAAGTGAAAAATGGGTTCATGTTTTCTGTCTCCTCAAACTCTCAGCGAAGTTAATTTGGGAACTCTTTCCATGTAAACTGGCAGAAAAACTGCCAACTCTGTACAACTCCGAGTTTACTTCTTGGGCCAAGCTTGAGCCAGGCACCTAAAACAAAAAGCTTCATTTTTCACCATGAGGGCCTGGGCCTGTTTTCTAACAACAATGCAAAGTGTCAGAAGTTCTCCCCTCCTTTGCTCATGCTGCAATTTCAAAATAAACAGATCACAACTGCTCTTGTAAAGTAATACCTGCGAGAACAGGGCCCTGGTGAGGCCATCTGATATGATCCAAATTCACACAAAGCCTGAACCCACAGGTACACGCTGATGTTCTAGGCAGGATATGTTCCTGCTCTACTTGCTCAGAAGAGCTGCTCAGGGCAGGAACTGTCGTCAATGGCCGCACAATTTCCAATACAACACTTTTAGCAGCTTCTCCTTCACCACTTCCAAAGCTTCCCTGAACACTTGCTGCATGATTTGACGGTGCAGCTGCCATGCTGCAAGTGCCCTGCCTTGCTGCGTAATCACAGCGTAACACGGGCTGGAAGACACCTCAAGAGGTCATCTGGGCTAATCCCTAGTTCAAAGAAGAGCTAACTTTAACTTCAGATCATCCCACAGATATGACTGACAGATTTACTATGGCTCTTGACAAAGCTGTACATCTGAAGTACAGCTTCTTGACAAAACTAAAGGACTCATGACGTTAGGATACAAGACTGAAGCTCTCATAAGCCTAAAAATGGTGGGTATTCAGATGTTTTCAGAAGATAACTGAATTTTGGCACATAACCTTGTTAAGCCTTCAACAGTGCTGGATTTCAGTTGCAGCAGCCTGATTACTACCCATATTGCAAGAAATTCAACAACTTGCCCTCTAGAAGAATCTGCACTTCAACTTCTTTTGAAGTTCAATATCCTGACCAAGTTCATTTCACTTACTTATTCATAATGCTCCCATGTCTTATTCGACCAGAGGGGCTTAAATGAAACCCCTGCTTTTAAATTAAAATCACAGGCTTACATCTTTTTCAGAATCAGGAGACAGTGCTGTAGAGAGAAGGAAATAAAATGCCTTATCTCAAGTAAATCTGTATTATCTATGAGCTATAATTTATAGATTACTTCCTCTCCTCCCCTTCCCCACAAAGATGCCTCTGAGCTCAGGTTGCTGGGAAGATAACCCTGAACTGGGACTGCATTTTATACAGTCTAACATTGGAATGGCTTAAAAGAAAGCTGTGTTGATCAAACATCACAACTGCATTTTTGAGGGTCCATCCATCATCGCTTGTCTATGGGTGGGACCCCAGAGGAAACTCAATAATGAGCCGAGTGTCACAGCATCACTGGGAATCAGCTCCTCTGGCTGGCTCCCTGCTTTCCTGACAGGACTATTCACTCCAGAGGCAGAGGCGCAGAGCCAGGCTCTCACAGACTGTCTGCACCATTCATAAAGAGTTATAAACAACTCATACAGAGACTCTGTATGAGCCAGAGTAACTCACCGGAAATTAAAAACAGATAACTCAAAATAATGATCTTATTTACTGGTTTCATACAGAAAGGAAACTAAGCATAATTTATCCATTAGGCCAGGATCTTGACACTGCAGATTATTGTATGCTGCAGAATGGCAAAACACATTAATATTTGCTGATGCTGACACTGGAATACAAATACAGGATTTCATTTTATTTTGCTGGCAAACGTGAAAAGGCAATCCCCGTGTGATTGGAGCAAATGCATCTCGAGGAGGCAGCACCCCTCTGCACACTGTAACTTACAGCAAATCTATTCAGTAAGTACAAATCCAAATTATCCAGAGGCTCAGTATCCCCTTTACATCCTCCAAACTACAGCAGCCACTCACAGCTGCTCCAAGACAGAAGAGCAAGAGCCCCAAATACTCCACACTGCCTGCTTTGCTCATCTATAACCTCGAGACAGGGATGTTCAAAGGAGGCACAAAACTTTCCTTTCACAACTGGAACAGAAGAAACTGTTTGCATGGGGGAAGATTCTCCAGCACAGCTCTAACCTGTACGTGCAGCAGCATTACAGAAGGCTACGTGGAAGCAGAAGCCACAAAACTGGGCCTCTTTCCTGCAGGTTACAAAATGCCATTGTTTCATGTTATTCTAACAGCAAGCCAGCTAAATACCACTAAAAAACTTCTATAGAGACTGTTTTAGTACTTAGAACAGCAAAGTGACCTTTACTAGACAAGGACAATGCTGTCTCGAGCACCTGTACAGCTCTGACACCAGCGGCCCCAGGTCCTACCTAACCTTACCTCAGCACCAACTGTTATTATGGAAATCAGTCCCATAAATATTTATCATCACAGTCAGTCTTCTGCAGAACATGACTGAAGCTGTCTTCAGGAGACCATACTGGCCATATTTCAAAGGCAAGAGTTGACAGTTCTTTGATGATATTCAATATTTGAAGCACGTATATCCCCATCTAGTCAAAGCCCAGCCAGCCTGGAGCACTAGGGATATTTAAAAGGAAACTGCTGCCTAGTAAATATCATCATCTGAATCCTACATAGAAGGAAGCCAACCACAGTGTATAATTCAGACCCCTAGTTCTGACTCAATTATTTTCACAAAGCTTTTAATTGGTGGCAGGAGGAGACGCTGAGTCTTCTGGTTTTATGACTATTGGCAATTAACAACTTTCCTACGATTTCTGACTCCCGTATCGTGACATTGTCATGCTACTGTGTGATGCATCCCTGGTGACAAAATGATGCCAACATGTCAGAATAATTGTTCAAACAAAAATAACCTGCCAGCAGCCTGCTCACTGTGGAGCTCTTGCCTCTGCTGCTGTAGGTGCAGATGAGCTGGTGCTTGCAGTGTTGGATACAATCTGCAAACTATTTCCCACATTCAAATAAACTAGATTGAGAAATAAAAACAGATAAAGCCAGGCATGAGAGGGAAGATCATACAACAGTATCTGGGCTATAATACAGAAGTGAGAAATACGTGATGCCCCCCCCCAGTGTATGGAAGGAATCCTCCATTTTTTCATGGACTACACATACCCTATACAATGTACAATTTCTTTCTCTACCTCTAACAATTTGGGGGATTGATATTACTTGCTGGCTCCATAAACTGGAAAAGTACACTAAATGAAGATTATAAGCTTCGTGGATTTTCCCTTGGACATATGGCACTGGATGATAGCATCCATGGAAACCTGAGTGAAGGAAATGCTCAGGTTTACTGGGGGGAGATCAGCACTCACATCAGTTGCCATCACCAGCCCCTGCAACTGTTTCTGAAGCTCACACACGGTGGCGAATCCTGATGTCTGAAACAAATCTAATTGTAAAACAGGTTTTTAATCTTCTCTGAGGAAACATAATAACACTTCAGGGTTTGAAACCTGGCTGAGCGTTTCATACTCCTCGCCTTTGGCATGCCTCATTCCACCAGGGTATGCAACACCAATCCTGAGGGAATAAACTTTGCAAAATGGCTGCAGTTTGACACAAAAACAGTCAAAAAAAAAAGGGAACAGTTTAGCAGAGATAAATTTAGCTTTTACTAGAGGATGTAAGCACTGTCTAATCAAAGAGCAAGGATCAATGGGGCCGGCATGGAAACCAGCACGTTCCACTCCCGACAATTCCCATCAATTCACTGGGTGGTCCTGGATGTGTCACTTAAACTCTTTCTTCCTTGCCTGGTAAGGAGAAGAGAGGAACAGTGACCCTTCATTGCTGTTGGCAGCTTTGATCCAAGCCTAGATTGTACTTTAGCAGCATTCTGTTCAAGTATCAGGTGCCAAAGAACTGCAGTCAGTAAATAATGCACAGGCGTGCTAGCAAAACAGCCCGGCTTTTCAAGGCAGAGGGTTTTTAAAAGAAATCTAAAAATACTCGAAAAGTTAACTCAGCTCTTCTGAAATGAGTTTAGGAAGTCTTGGCTAGAGGACCAGGACTAGGTCTGTCAGTGCAAAACCGAAGAGACTAGGGGTGGATTTCCATGCTGAACTGGTTAAAGGAAGAAAAAAAGTGGATTTTTTTGAGGGGGTGCTTTGGAAAAAACTAAAATATGAATGTTCACATGTAACATTCCTGGCAATTAGAGATTTTGTTCATTGGAACCAAGTGGCTTTTTCCTGAAATACCCTAAGCAACAAATTCGAAAGCAGCAGTTTTCAACAGCAGGAGACTGAACCCCTAGAATTCTAAAGAATTAAGAAACAAGCAGAAGCCTCACCTCATACATGCACTGATTTTGAGAGTCCACATACCATATATTTAGAGAAAAGCCAAAGGAATTCAAGACATTAAGTATGACCTTAAAACAATAGGATTTACATTAATTGACACGCACCCTCCCTTAAAAGAAAAATCTGTAAAACCCAACAAACTACATTTTTTTTCCCATGTTCTCTCTCGATGTCAAGGCCTGACTCAAGCAGCCTCAAACTGCTCTGAGATGGCAGAACGGGTGTTGAACGAGGAGAACTCATTATCAGAAGCGGCGTGTGAGCCTCCCTGCCGGATGCGTGTTACCCAAGGAGAACCGACTCAAACGCATGAACACAGCCGCCTGTCAGTCAAACGAGCAGCACTCCACCACCTCCCGAAGAGTTGTGGTCTGTTTTTAGCCATTGAAGGAGGACAGTGACATTTATTTGACCGTCAGGAGGCTGCTGTGTTTTCCAACAGCATCATTGGAACAATAGCTCTGGAAAGGAGTAGATTCAACGGCTGAAAATATTCAGTTTGTTAACAAGCGGGGCGAAAAGTCAAAATAAAGCGAGTCGGGAGTGAAATTCCGAATTTATAAACCGTGAAGCATTCTTAACAGCTGCATAAAGGGGCTGAGGACAGAGTTTGCAGCTTTGTATGTCAGAGGTCTGGGCAGATGAGGAAGTCTGTGAGTTACTGTATTTCAAACTCTATGGAGCTTTCATATGAGACAATTCGGGCTACTACACTGCGCTTCACATCAAACTCGAAAGAAAACCCACACGAACAAAAAACCGTTTCTAAACCACGTAAAACACTCCGAACTAAGCAACACCCAAGTTTTCCTTAAATAAAAAACCAGAAACCTCGCAACTGCAAAGGACTGATGATGGATGAGTCTGAGCGGCACCACCACCTTTAATCCGTTGTATTTCTCGGTTTATCTAAAAGCAGGTCCAGTGCAACAGCTGCCCTTGCCCTGCAAGGCGTGCGGTCCGGGAGAGGAGCGGGATGGAAGCCCCACAACCGGGGCAGCGCTGCGGGGCTCCGTGCGCGGCCCCTTCGCTCCCGACACCCCGAAACACGGCACGGTGACCCCGCACTCAGCGCCCCGGGGAGCTGCCCACGGTACACGCGGCAGGCACCGCGGCTTCTGCGGTCCCGAGCATCCTCCGCGGGGGAAATATGTAACGATCAAACAAATCTTGCACTGTCTGGCGGAGATAAAAGCCGAGAGGCAGCTCTGAACTCGTGCCATGAAGCGCTCCAAAACAAACGAGCTACCGAAGCGAGCTGCCGGGAGCGCTGCTCCTGCTGCCCGGGGCGGGCCGGGCGCTCCGGGGCGGCGGCAGCAGCAGCGCCCCCCCCG